>CAMRHE010000110.1:600000-915000 GCA_947044405.1 Leptodactylus fallax
ACAAACTATAGGGGTCGAATTGTGGGTCTCTATCCGCAGTGAGTGTCAGCTCTTGGAGCAATGTTATAATCTTAAGGCAGGTGCAGCCAGGACAAGTGTCAGCTCTTAGGTCCACCTTTAGGGTGCAATATTGAGATGGAAAGTTCTTTGTTACCAGTGAGTGTCAGCTCTTTAGCCCACTTTTAGGGGAGAGTAAAGAGAGAGAAGATCCTTTGAATCCAGCAAATGTCAGTACTCAGGCCCACCTTTAGGGGGCGATATTGAGACAGGAGGTTCTTTGTTACCAGTGAATGTCAGCTCTTTAGCCCACCCTTATATACGGGAGGGGGGAGTATATAGGAATATGTAAATCCTTTGTCTCCAGCAAGTGTCAGCTCCTGGGCCCACCCTTATGTGAGGGAGGGGGGGTTATAGGATTACAAGGCTCCTTTGTCTCCAGTGAGTGTCAGCTCTTGGGCCCACCCTCCTGTAGGTGGGAGAAGGGGAGTATTATTAGGGGCTAGCAGCCACAGTCTTATCCCCTTGTGGGACCCAGAAGCTACACTCAGGGGCCCCCACGCTTTACAAGCTTCAGTCTGGATTTATGGGGCCCCCAGTGTAGGTGATGTGGCCCCTGGGCCCGGATTGGGCGGCTTCTCTATGTGTTTTGGATGAAGAGGCCTTACTGTAATCCCCGGCCTGGAGTGAGCGGCCGGCCGGTGTCGGGGAGGACGGATGAGGCCTCGGCGGTGTCCCCCCTTCCTCCTGCAGTTGTGTGGGGTCGGGGTGACGGAGCTCCAGCGCGCGGGTCAGGCGTCCGGGTGTCGCTCACTCTCTGGGCTCCCAGCTGTAGAGCTAAGCGAGGCGCTGCTAGTTCCTTTTGTGACGTCACGGGGTGTGGTGACGTCACGGCCCCGCCCCGAAAGGAAGGATAATGGGCGGGGCGCGAGGGGGGCGGGCCTGAGTCACTGGACGTTCTGATGACACACTGACGATTATAATGTGTCAGGATTGTGACGTCACCGAGCACCGACTGTTGTGTTCTGTATCGCACCCAGCCAGGACAATGTACTGTACTGTGTGTATACAGAAGTATATGTCCCCTCAGAAATAATCTGCTGCTACCCTTAACCATTAACTTGTTGACAGTGACTATGATATCACTGCACCAGAATTTATCTATATAAAAATATATAATTTGTTATATAATTATATATATTTATATAGTATAATTATTTATGTATATAAAATAATTCTTACCTCTCGGTGACCATACTCATCTTCATGTACCCCCTTATAGAGGCTATTGGGGGCACAAAGATGGCCGCCTCCGAGCTGCCCTCATTGACCTGGGTAATATGGAAATTTCCATTGACACGACACCATATTTTATGCTGGTCAGCCACTGCTTGGGATCCCCTTTGACTGGATCCAGGATATACTGTTTCTCTATACCTTGTAGACTATAAGGCTACGGCTCCTGTGACATGACCAAAAGATTGCCATGTCGCCCTGCGACTCCTTCACACTTGTTATCAAATGGGAACCGCATTGCGACTGTTGCAAAAAAAAGTCTAACAATGTGCAGTGAAGGAGTCGCAGAGCGACACAGCAATCTTTGGTCGCCCGACGACAGTCATGGCCAAAATCGCTGTGTAGCCCTAGCCTAATAGAGAATGACAGGAGGAGCGATTGAGCACCATCAGTCTTGGTGGTCAGCCACCCATCACTCACTGTAAAAGGCTCGGTCTGAGTTTGGCCCTTGAGCCTTGATATCGGGCCCTACTCGAGGATGGCACAGTGATGAGGCAGACACGTAGATGTAGGCTAGGGCTACACGCCGACTTTGGCTGCAACACCTCTTGCAAGACCACCGTGTCGTCCCGCATCTTATTTACTAATGTAAGTGAATAGAATCACATTGCGACCTCGAGTGTGCTGCGACTCTGACTAGTCACAAAAAGATTGAGCACTGCTGAATTTTTTGCTGGTAGAACTGGCAGTCACAGCACTCTCGGGGGTCGCAATGTGGCTCTATTCACTTACCTTGGTGAAGCAGTCGCAGTGATCTGTGGTCACACGACAGGAGTTGTGACCAAAGTTGGCATGTAGCCCTAGGCTTAATTAAATTTTACCCCAAGTAGGCGTGAGGCTTATGGGGGTTGTCCAGGATAACAGTTTTTTTTTTATACGAGGCCCGGAAGGGTAACAAAAAAAAAAACATGTTCACCTGTCCCTGATGTTTCCCACCACGGTCCAGTCCTGCTGCTCCGGTGTCTTGTTTTGGCGGAAGTCCCTGCCGAACGTGACCGCTGAGGCCAATCAGCAGCCTAAGTAAAGGAACTGGGATGTCTCGCATAGGCCACTGATTGGCCTCAGTGGTCACGTGCGCCGAGGACTTCTGTCGGAACAAGACACCGGAGCAGCTGGACCAGACCACGGTGCTAGACACCGGAGCACCAGGGACAGGTGAGTATGGGTTGCTTTTTTTTCTCATCTTCCCCAGCCTCATATAAAAATATATCCTGGACAACCCCTTTAAGAGTTACAGTACAAAGCACAATTCTTGGTGGTTGCAGAGTTTCTTAAAAGCACAGAACTTGGTGGTTACTGTTGGCAATAGAATAGTGTACTGGTTGTGGTAGTAACCAGGTCAACAGAGAGTAATTCACACTAACTAACTGAACCTAGTGGGACCTCAGCTGGCACTCCCACTCTCTGGAGTGTGGAGGGAAACCCCACACAAACATGGGGAGAAACTTCTTGCAGATGTTGTTCTTGGTTAGATATGACCCAAGGACCCCAGTGCAAACCACTGAGCCACCATGTTGCTGGAACATAGCTTTTTCCTCATGAAGCATCGCCAAGAAGTTTTAGAACCAACTGGTCTCCTTATCCTTTTAAAAACTGATGGTATATCCTTAAAGGGGTTTCCCATCACCAAACTGATTCTAGCTGCTGCTGGTGGATGGGAAGTGAGTAATAGGACTGGCGAAGCATGCCCACTGCATAGTGGTGGTGTCGGGAAATTGCAGCGTTGCTCTTGTTACTTTACTAAGAGTGGCGCTGCACACGCACCCTGCCCGCTGTCCCCTAGTCCTCATCCCTTACTCTAAACGGAAGCAGGGATTGGCAATCGTCCCTGCACAAGAGTTCACGTGTGTGATGGCAGCAGGGACAATTATTTTATTTATTTATTTATTTATTGATTGATTGATTTATTTAGTATGCTTACTTGTATAGCGCCATTATATTCCGCAGCGCTTTACAGATATTGTCAGTCACTGTCCCAATATAGGGCTCACAATCTACATTCCCTATCAGTATGTCTTTGGAGTGTGGGAGGAAACCGGCGATTACCGATCCTTGCTGCTGCTAGTACAGGGGATCGGGGCTTGGAGAGGGACAGTGGGTGGGAGAAGGTTTCAAAATAGTGTCGAACTGAAAGAAATAGCTGGAGTGGGGGGACACCGTCCCCTGAGTGGAAGCCAGCATGACTGGCATTGTAGGGGAGTGCAGGGGTTAAGATACTTACCTGTGCTTCAGCTTAGGAGCAGCGCAGTCCCGCTGATGTCAGGTGCCTGCAGGAGGAAGTAGGTGGGCGGGGCTTGGTGAGGCTTCCGGCGGTTGGACTGAAGAGCCTCACTTGGCGGACAGACGCGAAGAGGAAGATCCCACCCTCCCTCCCTGAGCTTGTGGTGTTTTTTTTTTTTGTTTTTTTTTACTTTTGGGGGGTGCGGCTTGGGATAGCTCATTTGTTTTGTTCTTGTTGCGGCAGTTCGAGGCGATTTGTCCTTGAGGGGTTGGTAGTTCCAACGTGGGTGTCATGGCGGCCGTGGTGGGTGGGGTCCTTGAAGTTGGTGGAATTCGGTATGGGGGGGAGGCATCATGGTGGGGTTCTCTCCCTCCATAAATATTTGGTCTGCTCATGGTAGTGGGTGGTTTGGCGCATGGTGGGACTCTCACGAGGTGGAGTATCTTTAACTGGTTAGTCAGGCGCGGTGCCACCGAGTTGAGGGTAATGGCTGGTGGCAAAATGGGGCACTTGGCTATACATATTGGTGGGCGCCAGACCATTCTCTTTTTATAGCTCCAAGGACCTCTGTTCAGGGCTGATATTTATACTGGTATTTATACTGTTGTATAATAATGTTTTTTTAACAAGTTTCATGTTGTACATGTTCGTTAATAAACTGGCTGCTGTGGCCAAAATTATCCAACAACAAGTTTCTGTGTCGTTTGTTAGTTAGTGTGCCACGCAGATAGGGCAGGAGAAGCAGGAAGAATGCGGAGCAAAGAAGTGGTAAAACGGTAGTTGGCAAAAGGGGGGTGGTAATTTGTTGCTCAACACTCTACAATTAAACAGTCTAGAGCTGGTAGCTGGCCCACTGCTCTGGTACAGTAGTGAAGGCGGCCGCAGCACCTACAGAAAGAGCCCAGGAGAGCAACCCCTGCTCAGGTACAGTAGCCGTTTGCATGGCGCCTACAGGCTTATTAACACCTAAATTTTATAGGGACGTGTAGTGTCCTTTTTAATAATGGATCTCAGACGAGCCCATTGATTATGGGGATGTGACTGAAGCTTAAGGAGGAGTGAGGCCTGTATAACCACCATATAAGGATGGTGTAAGATAGAGTGAGACCGGTCTAGGAGTTGGAAGACCACTTAGTGGTCAGTTGGATAGGCTTATGAGTCTGTTGTGAGGGAGTCGGTGGCGGTGTAGTGTCCTGGAACTCCCAAGTTCAACATCATATTAGGACTGGTTTCCATGGTCTGGTCAAAGGCCATATGGAGACTCAGACTATGTGCTTATTCACACAACAGGGTTCTCCATCTGTGTGCTAGATGTTTTTTAATGTTCTGTACAACCAATCCATTAAAGGGGTTGTCCAAGAAAAAAAGGTTTTTCTCTGGAGGCCAGAGAAGGTGAAAAAAAAAAATACTCACCTGTCCTGATGCTCCAGTGTCCCAGGCTGCTGTCCAGTCCTGTGGCACCCTGGGGCTTGTTGCGGTGGAAGTCCCTGCCACACGTGACCGCCGAGACCAATCAGCAGTCTATGGAAAGGACACGAAACGTCACACACATATACGTGATGTTCAGCTTCGTTTCTTTAGGCCGCTGACTGGCCTCAGTGGTCACATGCAGCAGGGACTTCCGCTGGAACAAGCCGTGGGTGCCACAGGGACACCGGAGCATCAGGGACAGGTGAGTATGTTTTTTTTTTTATTTTTCAAATTCGCCAGCCTCCAGTGAAAATTTTTTTTTCCTGGACAACCCCTTTAAATAATAGAACATACCATATCCTGGGCTGTTTTCATGGATCCTTCACTAGAAACAAGTCTATGATGGATCTGTGAAAATGGGTTACCCTCAGGTGTACACTTGGCGAGAGTGTGCTGTGAATAGAGGAAGGCAGGGAATATATTTCCAGGTGACTCCACTAGTGAGTCACTACAAAGAGACCAGCGTCTGTGGTTACCCTTCTCCTGCAAACAAGCCACACTCAGAGCCCATAACAAAGGAACTGAGAAATTTCTGTTCCAGCTCTTCAGTGTGCTCTTACTCCCAGTTAAAGGGATGTACCAGGAAATAAATGTATCCACTATCCACAGGACTGACAGATTGACAAAGAGCAGTCGAGCACAGCACTATGATATCCGTGGCAGGCTTCTACAATTGAATCAAGGAGTAGCGCGCATGCGTGACCTTGGTCCATACAAAGGTTGGAACTCTGGACCCCCAATCTCATGATCAGACACTTACCCCATATCCTGTATCCCACCAGGTTTGGGATCACTAAACAACCAGTATATCCTTATGTATCAGATATGTCAGGGTACCATACTGTCCCATACCTCCCATCTTTCAAAGAACAGAAAGAGGGACAGCTATGCACGCCGTGGCAAATTTAGCTCCACCCACTTCTACATTGACTCTGCCCATTCTCATCCATTTTTCTTTGTGCCCCCACACACTATAATGCTCCTACAATTACCCTAACATTATATGCCACCACATTACAGTATAATGTTCCCCTCCAATTGCCCCACATTATGAAGTATTAAGTCCCTCTCAGTGGCATAACTAAAGTCTTGCGGGCCCTGGTGCAATCTTTAGTCTGGAGCCCCCCTACCTCATCCCTATAGCGAAATCTTGATAGTGATGGTTACAGGTGCTAAGGAGTTTAATCAGCCTTAGTGTGGTTAGGGTAATCTGTGGGTCTCCTTGGCTTATGGGCCAGATGGAAGCTGCAATCTCAATACTACTGCCAGTGCTTATGGGCCCCCTAAGGCTCCTGGGCCCCGATGCGACTGCATTCTCTGCACCCCCTCAAGTTATGTCCCGGGTCCCTCTCCTGGTGCCCCAGCTTAAACTGGCGGAAACTATGGGGGACATGGAACTGGGGCAGCTGGAGGGTGAGATTAAACAGTGGGGGTAGTTGGAGGGGGACAATAAATTAATGGCACCTGGAGCGGGACATTAAACTGGGGGCGGCTGGAGGGTGACATTAAACTGGGGACAACTAGAGGCGGACATGTCCCCCTCCAGCTACTCCCATGGTTTAATGTCCTCTTCCAGTTGCCCCCAGTTTAATGTCCCGTTCCAGTTACGCCAGTTTAATGTCTGCTTCAGTGACCCCCATTGTTTAATATCCCCCTCCAGCTGTCCCCAGTTTAATGTCCCTCTTAATCTCCCCCCCAGTTTAATGTCCACCCCTTCATCTGCCCCCGTTTCATGTCCCCTTCATCTGACACCAGTTTAATGTTCCCCCTCCATCTCTGCCCCCAGTTTCATGCCCCCCTTCATCTGCCCCCAGTTTAATGTCCTCCCTTCATCTGCCCCCAATTTAATGTGCCCCTTCATCTGCCCCCAGTTTAATGTGCCCCCTTCATCTGCCCCTAGTTTCTTGTGCCCCCTTTATCTGCCACCAGTTTCATGTTCCCTCTCAATTTGCACGCAAAGTTTAACATAAAAAACACCGATACTCACCTCTCCTCGCTCCTCTGCTGCTCTGTCTGCAGTCTCAGTCACGGAGTGTTCTGGGAGCTGCAGGCGCGATGTGAGTGACATCATCACATCGCGTCTACATCTCCCGGGTCCGGAGCACACGGGGAGCACAGTGGTGAAGCGGGAACTGTCTGCGGATGGCTCCTGCCTCATTCACCATTGTTCTCCGGACGCAGATGAGTTGATACCGGGATATACCTCCCGCTGACTGGGACCGCGGGATAGGACCCACAATCTGGGACTGTCCCGCAGAATCTGGGATGGTTGGGAGGTATGCTGTCCCAATCTGGTGTTTCAGTCGCTAGAAGTCATATACTAGGTATATGGTTGGACGCAGCCCTGCTCCTATTCAATGGATCTGGCACCTGGATCCCATCCCAATTAGGTGGTTCGGCCGCAAGAAGCCATACACTAGGTATATGGTCATCAGTATCAGATTGGTTAGGGTTCGACACCCAGACGTGTCCCAATGAGTTGTTTCGGCCACTGGTAGCCATACACTAGGTATACGACTGAAAGCAGCTCTGCTCCTATTCAATGAATAGGAGCAGAGCTCTAATTCTAGGCGCTACCGCTACACTATACAGACCAGAAGCTGTATACAGTGTATAGAGCTTTGTACACTGTAGAGGTGAGTCCTAGAACTTGAGCCCCTCTCCCATTCACTTGAGTCTAAGACTAGTCAGAAGCCCAGCTGTGATTTCCTTATTGCGGCCGGGTTATCTTCTCATACATGTAGTGTCCCTGCCTGATAACCCTAAGGAAATTATGGCAATCCTATTTCTGAGAAACCATTGTAAGGAGAGCAGAGGGTGAGTCAAAGACTTACTGAGGATTTTATTATCTGCAGACAATGCCTTCTGAGACTGAACTTTTGGTATTACAGACAGAGGACAGTGTCACACACAGTGAAGCTGTAGAGGTGTCCTGCAATAGTTCCTATCAGCAAATACTTCACTGACAGACAGGTGCAGACCAGTGGCCATATAATACCTCAAGTGTGGTCACAGCGTTACCCTAGCGTACAGTCTGATCTGTACTTGATGCATAACAGACATCATTACAACGTAAGAACAGGGAACAGTGGAGAAGAATTCCATTTCCCACGCCAGTCTTACCAATTCCCCCTGCGGTACAAAATGTGCCAGAGTTATTAAGGGGCACTGGTCCCTTAATAATTCTAGCTGACTTTGGGAGGTCCTGTGCGCCAGAAATTAAATCTATGATAGCCAGGGACTGGCGTAGATTTCAGGTATAACTCACAACAACTTTATTACAAAAGTGGCAACTGCATCAGAAAAAGGACAAGGTGGTGAAATTTTTGGAGTAACGACCATGTACTAAAAAACTAGTATTATAACTCTGATAAACGTCCCCCCATGTGCTTTGCACCTAAGTATCTAAGCCAATCATGTGTGATACACTGTGAGTCTACATTAATATGGACCATGCTGGTATAACCAGGTCATCTTCTGTATATAATTACATATGTACAGCTGGTATAAGTGATATATTTTCTTGCATATAGTAATATGGTCCCGGATGGTATAACCTGGGTATATCCTGTATATTGTTATATATACACAGCTGGCATAAGTTTTACTTCTTGTATATAGTGATATGGACCATACTGGTATAACCTGGGTATGTCCAGTATATAATTATATATGTACAGCTGGTATAAGTTATACATCTTCTTGTATATAGTGATATGGACCGAGATGGTATAACCTGGGTATCTCCAGTATATAATTATATATGTACAGCTGGTATAAGTTATACATCTTCTTGTATATAGTGATATGGACCATGCTGGTATAACCTGGGTATCTCCTGTATATAATTATATATGTACAGCTGGTATGTTATACATCTTCTTGTATATAGTGATATGGACCAAGCTGGTATAACCTGGGTATCTCCTGTATATAATTATATATGTACAGCTGGTATAAGTTATACATCTTCTTGTATATAGTGATATGGACCATGCTGGTATAACCTGGGTATCTCCTGTATATAATTATATATGTACAGCTGGTATGTTATACATCTTCTTGTATATAGTGATATGGACCAAGCTGGTATAACCTGGGTATCTCCTGTATATAATTATATATGTACAGCTGGTATAAGTTATACATCTTGTATATAGTGATATGGACCAAGCTGGTATAACCTGGGTATCTCCTGTATATAATTATATATGTACAGCTGGTATAAGTTATACATCTTCTTGTATATAGTGATATGGACCGTGATGGTATAACCTGGGTATCTCCAGTATATAATTATATATGTACAGCTGGTATAAGTTATACATCTTCTTGTATATAGTGATATGGACCAAGCTGGTATAACCTGGGTATCTCCTGTATATAATTATATATGTACAGCTGGTATAAGTTATACATCTCCTTATATTGTATATAGTGATATGGACCATGCTGGTATAACCTGGGTATCTCCTGTATATAATTATATATGTACAGCTGGTATTAGTTATACATCTTCTTGTATATAGTGATATGGACCAAGCTGGTATAACCTGGGTATCTCCTGTATATAATTATATATGTACAGCTGGTATTAGTTATACATCCTCTTGTATATAGTGATATGGATCATGCTGGTATAACCTGAGCATCTTCTGTATATAATTATATATGTACAGCTGGTATAAGTTATACATCTTCTTGTACATAGTGATATGGACCATGATGGTATAACCTGGGTATCTCCTGTATATACTGTAATTATATATGTACAGCTGGTATAAGTTATACATCTTCTTGTATATAGTGATATGGACCAAGCTGGTATAACTTGGGCCTCTCCTGTATATACTGTAATTATATATGTACAGCTGGTATAAGTTATACATCTTCTTGTATATAGTGATATGGACCAAGCTGGTATAACTTGGGCCTCTCCTGTACATAGTTATATTTGTACAGGTGGCACACATTATTGTAAACAGTATATGGACCATGCTGATATAACCTGGGCATCTTCTAATATGTACAGCTTGTATTAGTTATTTTTATGCTATTGAGTATATAGTTTGTTCCCAGGAACCCATGTGTTTGTTTTTTTGCCTCCTCTCTATTTACCGGCAGGGTCATGTGAGGGAGCCCGCACAGTCATGTGACACATGCCTAACATCTGAATGCTATTTTGTCACCTTCAGTCTGAATGCAGTTTGGGACAGCTAAAAATAAACTTCTCGTCCAACCTGACAAGTGATACTGCAATTATTATGAACAGGGAAGCGGCATGGAGGGCGGACGCCTGGCCTTATTATATGAATCACTGTGTGCGTGCCACTGAGCGCTGACTCAGTTCATTCACATTGTGTACATTGCATTATTAGAATGACATAAAACAACAAGCAAACCAATATCTCCTAAAGCACATAAACCTGTTAACTCCTTATGGGACGACTTGATATGCAAATGTGAAAATGCAAGAAAGTTTTTATTTGTTATCAGATGTTGCAAACTAAAATGTGTTTTATTTTGTAAAGTGCGGATCTATGGAAAGCTTTTATTCTATTTTATTCTAAAGCCGAGCTGCTGGAAATGAGAGCTTTATATCCTCTCTTCATTATTATGAGGTTCTGCAGCAGGTGGGGCATACTCTAATGTTCTGCAGCAGCTAGGAGTATATTATGAGGTTCTGCAGCAGCTGGGTTATGTATTATAAGTAGAGATGAGCGATTCGGTTCATAACAAGCTGGATTCAGTACAAGTTTACCAAAAATGTTGGGATCGACCAAACCACAAACCTTGGAGGTTTGCCATCTATGAATCACTATTATACTCTGGGCTCTCTTCAGAACACAGATTATGATAAATGGAAGCCCAGGGAGGGTGCCGCCTCCTGGGTGATGACGCGCCATGATGATGTCATGATGTTTGGGTTAAAGCACCTTGACGTCAGCACACCGTGGCCCACATGACCATTGAGACCTAATCACATGGCTGGAAGAGGCCCTCGAGGAAGCCCCAGACACTGCGAGGGAGTCCAGAAGACATGAGAGAAGGTGAAGTTCTGCAGTATCTCAGGTGTGTGTTATGAGATTCTGCAGCAACTGAAGTATGTTTTATGATGATGTTCTGTAATATCCTGAGTTTTGCATTATAAGGTTCTGCTGTATCTAAGATGTGCATTATGAAGTTCTGCAGCAGCTGAGGTGTGAGTAAGGCGACGTTCACATCTGAGTCTCAACTCAGTCACAGTGTCCACCAAAATTGCCAGACGAAATAGTCCTGCATGCACAACTTTTTTCGTTTGGCAGTTTCACTTATAGACAACGGATACCCGGCAGATTATAGAAAATGGTGTCCATCAGGCTTTGTATGTGTCCTCTGACAGACCAGAACTACGGACAACACGATGCAGTTGTGAACCTAGCGTTGTGGTGTTTTGCAGTAGCACATCTCGGAAGGATCCATGAAATTCTGAATTTGGCCCGTTCCACGTTCTACGGTAGAGCCCTATAGTTACCCATCCCTTCTATGTGGAATTACCTTTTGGTGACATCACTGCATTATTATTGTACTGTGGCATCATATGTGTGTTACACCTGCATGTGACATCAGTGTATGCTTTTTCTACACTGTGATATCACAGTGTACAAACATTATTCCTGAATCTCCCAACACTCCCAGATTCAGCAGGACAGTCCCAGATTTCAAGTGCCGTAAGCTCCTCTTTTCACCAGTCAGTCCTTATCTGTTCTGCCAGCAGCTTGGAAGCAGGCAAGGGTGATGCAGTGATGTCACTACGTTGTGCCTACTGCACCAATGGTGCTGGCAGCAGAGACAGGTGTGGACTTCGGAGGAATGTGGTCAGGTAAGTATGAGGTTTTTTTTCTTGTTTCTGTATTTGTGGGTGCCACACGGAGGGGGACATTATACTGTATGGAGGGGGGAATTTACATTGTGGGAGCCACATGGAGGAGGACATTATAGTATGGGAGCCACAATTAGGGTCCATTATACTGTGGGAGCTACAATTATTGGACATTGTACTGTGGGGGCCATAATAAGCTGGACATTATATTGTGTGCAGCCTCAAGGGGGTATGATACCAGGTTGGGGGCCAATAAAGATGTACTATGCTATTTGGGGGCACAAAGAGACATGGGTGAGAATGGGCAGAATTGGAGGCATGGCTTACAGATTTTGTCCCCCTTTCACTCCTGAACATTGGGAGTTGTACATGTGATATTACTGCATTTGTTATTCATGTTTTGTGATATGACTGTGCATACTGTGCCTATTTTGTAATAGATTATCCCACTATTGTGACATCACTGTGTGCACTCCTGTACTTTTACACCACTGTGTTTATTATTCTTGCACTGTGACATCACTGCATGCAGTATCCCTGTACAGTTACATCACTGTGTTTATTATTGTTTTTAATGTGACATCACTGTGTGCATTATTCTTGCACAGTGACATGTATGTAAATGAGCACCAGGGAGCACCCGGGGCGTTCCTTCTCTTCTGCGAGCACCTATCGTGTCATCACTTATCACCGCCCCTTCATCCGTTGCGGTGACTCCCCTCTTGGTCTTCTTTCTTCTCAGTTCTCACCAGCAGCGAATTCTCACAACTGCGCATGTGCAATCAGGCCGCCATTTTCCGGCGGTCTGTCACAAGATCGTGGCAGAGCCGATTGCGCATGAGCAGTTGTGAGAATTCACTGCCGGCGAGAACTGAGAAGAAAGAAGACCAAGAGGGGAGTCACCGCAACGGATGAAGGGGCGGTGATAAGTGATGACGCGATGGGTGCTCGCAGAAGAGAAGGAACGCCCCGGGTGCTTTGTGGTTCTCATTTACATACATGAAGAAACAAATTATCTTGGAATCGTCTGGGAGAAGAAAACAAGGAAAGGTAGGAGAAGAATGGCCTTTTTAAAGGCCATTCCAACGTGCCATTAGCTTAAAAGTGTTTTTGCATAGTGTAGAACACTGTCAGGGCTTCTAGGAACCTATCTATAAAACATAGTGTAGAACACTGTCAGAGCTCCTAGGAACCAATCTCTAAAACATAGTGTAGAACACTGTTAGGGCTCCTAGGAACCTATCTATAAAACATGGTGTAGAACACTGTCAGGGCTCCTAGGAACCTATCTATAAAACATAGTGTAGAACACTGTCAGGGCTCCTAGGAACCTATCTATAAAACATAATATAGAATACTCTTAGGGCTCCTATGAAACTATCTATAAAACATAGTGTAGAATACCCTTAGGACTATTGGGAACCTATCTATTTAATTTCTAGATCTCTAAGGCAAACACAGCCAAAATTATGTCTTCAGACTCCAGAGTATGATAGGTGGAGACCCAGGGGAGGTGTAAAAAATAAAAACATTTATACTTGCCTTCCCTCACCTCTTTTGGGCCTCATCTTGACATCTGGCGCTCTCTTGGTGGCGTAAATGTTATATAACAATATACATGTATATGTCTGTAAAGCATAATCACACAATCTAGTCCCATGATACAACACTTCACACAGTGCAAAATTTGGCATAACTTGCCCCATATTCTTTCCCAATATCTGCATCTTACCACTCCAGTGATAAATCTTTTAAAGGGAGTCTATCCCCAGAACTTACCATATCCACCCAGCTATTCAGATAGATATATTAGGGTCTCCTGAGTCAAACAGTGTTTTCCCCTTGTGAATTGGCACCTCCACTGCTGAGATATCACCTTTTTTTTTGTCAATATGCAAATGAGCTCTTTGGACCAACAAGGACATTGTTGCTAGGGGTGGATTATAATATGTGTGAAATGTGTGGTCGCCCAGGCCCGAGGCTGTAAGGGGGCCCAGTAGCAACTTCACATTTGCCCCATTATAATCCGACCTTGTAATCACAGTTGATTACTGTGGCAGGGCAATTACTGGTTGGTCAACCTTGCAAGATTTGCCTTGTAAATCTTCCCGTTGATCGTCTGGCAGTTTCATGCCATTATTATACTTTGGGGTCTCTTCAGGGCCCAGACTATAAGCGGAGGCCCAGGGGAGGTGATCAAACATAACAAATGACTCACAGACACAAGCACTGTTACACTGGCGTGACCCACATGTCCATTGAGGCCCAATCGCAGGCCTCAGCAGTCACTGAAGTTTAGGAGCCTAGGGGATGTGAGTAACACTGTTTGTTATGTTTGCTCAGCTCTTCTGGGCCTCCACTCATAGTATAGTATAATAGTAGTTTGTGTTTGGTTGAACCCAAAATTTTTGGAAAATTCATATCAAGAACCCGTTCGGTCAACCCTATATATGTGCACTATGATACATTATATTGCTTGCAGGGGTCACTGTAGGACATTATAATGTGTGGAGGGGCCACCATGGGACTTGGTGGCCCCTCCACCATCGGTGTGAAGCTGGTGGGGCCCAAGCGTTCTGAACAGCCCGAGACCCTGATTGTTGCTTACCACTTTGGAGCAATAGAAACTCTCGCATTGCTCCCAGTAGTCCATTTGCATATTGACAAAAACAACAATATCTTAGCAACAGAGGCAGCGATTCACAAAGGGAAAACACCATTAGATTCAGGAGACCCTAACCTATCTACCTCCCGAGCTGGGTTGATATTCTGAGGTCTGGTGACAGTCTCCCTTTAAATGTTGCAGTGTCCCAGTATGACCTTAGGACAGACTCCTCTCTGTCTGATGTATATAAACATGCATATGTTCATGTAATCTGAATTAACCCTTTATCTGTGATGCAATAGGAACAATTCTGATACACTGGCCTAAGGCAAAGAAACACGAGTTACACAAACAAAGCGTGTTCAATGGAATTAGAAAATGAGAGGTTCCCTGCAACGTGTATCGTCACATGCCCTATGACAAGGTGGTGTACAGATGGAACCATAGGAAAGCTAGATCTCCCAGACCACATGTTAGCGGTTGTCCCATAAAAACTACTCCTGTACATGTTAAGCCATATAGATGCAATAGGATGGGATCAGGAAACACCACAGCGGTCTTTTCCGCAGCGTTTTTTTGCAGTGATTTGCTGTGTGGGGCCTTAGCCTTAAAGTGTTTTTCATAAGTTTTAGATAGAGCTTAATGATTTTATAGTGAAAAGTTTTGCAACTTTCTAATAAACTTTGGGGCCGATTTCTGAAGAGCGGTGCGTGGTGTGGCAGTCTTAATAGATTTGTGCATTGCTGTAAGGCCTCATAAATTATTTTGGCCCCCCCACTGGAGGTTCCATGCACCATAAATGAAATCTATGCCAGTCACACAAGTTCTGTGTCTTGACATAGTAAATCTAACGGGCCTGCCAGCCTTTGCTTATGGCAAAGTGATCCTTGCAGTGGGTTTAGTGGTCACATGCCATACTAATGTCCCCTTATCCAAGGTAATAAGATGTAGTGTGGTTATTGCACTGGTTAAAGTTATTGCATCTGGGTAAGTTATGTCCTATGCATTTTATAGGGCATGCATTGCAAATTTACGGAGGTCCAACCACTAAGACCAGGGAGTGCTGGACACAGCCACGCACTGTAGTTCAGCTTTTTCCGGCACTCCCATTGAAATGAATGGAGCAGTGCACATGCTGCCCGATAACCCCACAGCCACTGAGCCATTCAGAACAGGGGACAAAATTCTCCTGCTCTTCTGATCAGTGGGGGTCTGAGCAGTTGGACCTGTGGGTAGGGCATAGCTTGCCCAATTCGAAGACCCTCTTTTATCACTGTTACACCAAGGGGGGAAGCGTGACTTTTCATATGTATGTGTAACTTTATAGTACTAGCGCCCATGATCCCTTCACCGCGGAGCCTTACAATTGCAAAATGGATGGAATATTGTAAATCAGACTTCAAGTTTGGCGGGTTATTCCAGGAATCTTGTGAATGTACGTGTATAATAAATCACCTGAAGCAGATACATTGTATAAAGTAGCTATTATTTGTTATGAGCCTATTATTAGTGCCCGGGAATCTGACCTCACATATTTGGTTCACGGGACACTGAGGCGGTCATAGCTGTGTATATGTGAATATATACATTATATGTGGCTTTGATACTTGGGATACATGGGGTTCAGGAAAAACAGCTGCAGTGTCACCTGCTATGTCATCTGCCATTGTAGAAATAACCATGACCAATATCATTGCATAACCCCAACATGGTTGTCGTCTTTTCCACATAATACCAGCCAGTGAGCGTGATCTTGGGGAAATGGCTTCAAAGATTTTTTATTATTAAATATCCCTGGGATTAATGAAAGGGTTAATACCAAAATAGCTTGTGTCTTAGGGTAGTTACTGGGTTAATCCAAGATTTCTTGGTGGTCTTGGTCTATGCCAAAATCACCGGTAGTGACAAAAGTTCAACAGGTTTCAATTTTGTGCGACTGTTGCGTTGCAGTCTCATGATGTTACATGTCACAATAGAGATACATTGAAATTTTTGTTGCGCAACTTCTGTGCAACTTTTTGTTGCACAGCAAATGTCACTGTGTAGCCTTATCCTATATGTCATCATCCCTGATGGGCTAGGGCTGTGAAGGGGTTAAATAGGTATTCTCATGCAGTTCTCTCCTCTTTCTGTAACTCTCATAGACTTCAGTGGAGACAGATGTGCATTCTATGGGGGAAATAGCTGCACGTCATTGGGTATCACAAAACCCCTGTTTCCTCTATAGGTGAGGGTCTCAGAGGTCAAGGTGATGCCTGTGACTTCACGTGGCCTGTTCAGTCCCTTTCAGTTCAATGGGACAGAACTGCAATACCAAGCACAGCCACTATACAATGTACTGCGCTGTGCTTGGTGTGCAACCACAACACTCGTCCAAATGCTGCATCCTCTTCAGATGATCTGGGGGTGCTGGATGTCGGACCCCTACCAATCCAATACTGATGACCTATCCTAGGGATACCTCATCAATGTCTTAGTGTTGGAAAACCACTTTAATTTTACCCCTGCAATCCCTCCTATACATTGCCCTGCATAAGCTCTACTATAAAATGAGATGCATTTTGCATTGTTGTGCATGTTCCCCAGTACCACATGACTCACCACACTGCCCCCCGTGAACTGGTAGATCAGTCACATGATGGCGGCTTATACTATACGCAACTACAGGAAACTTGTGCATGTTCAGTTGTGACATTTTCAATGTGCAGCCTCCCATAGTAACTACTGGCAGGGGAGGAACTGAAGAATGAAATGAGCAATGACATCCAACAGCCGCTCTATAAGAAACCTGTCATGTATAATTCAACCGGCTCCCGGGCTGCTCTCTTCTGACGGGGAAGGTAAATGTCCCTTATAAAATATTCATCCTGAGGACTGTGACAACAGTTCATTATTACCATTAATTGGGATATTTAGTCATTGGTCACTGCTTAGGTTTCTTTGCTGTATACAAAGATTCAGACAAATACAAACTACAAAATATCAAAAATATTAAAATCTCAAATTGGCGGTCATCTGGAGCTTGTGATCCCCCCCACAGCAATGTAATAGAGATGCCAAGAAGTACAGCTCTGAAGGACAGAGCGGTCAGTTACCTATGGAGAATCTTGTATATAACATGGAGTTGTGTAAATTGAAAATTTCTACTACTATTCTTTAGAATAAAATCAATAACAAATAAAGTAAGGCTAAGTTCACATCTCCTTTGGAGACTCCATTGCAGAAACTGCCAAAAATCGGCAAAGATAAAAGTCCTGCACGAGAGATTTTTCTCTCCGCCAATTTGAGTTTTGAAACAATGGACACCCTGCAGATCCCATTATAGTCAAAGAGGTCCGTGCGATGTCTGTGTGTAAGCGCTGAAACAGGAGGACCCGAATGATGGAGAGCGCAATGCTAGTGTGAATCTAGTGTAAAAACATTGTTGCATTGGCCGGGCTGATGAGAAGTGTGATTCTTCTTCTACATACTTTACAACTTTGGGAAATACAAAGGACATATAAAAAACACAGAGTTTCCTATACTGTAGGTGCCAGTCTCAGATGCCTCCAATGTAATAATATGCCAGTCATCTATGATAATGTGCCACACTATAACAATGTGACCCCCATAACAGTGCATCTGCATAGCAATGTGTCATCCACTGATTCCTCCATAACAGTGTGTCATCTACAGATCCTCCATAACAGTGTGTCATCTACAGATCCCCCATAACAGTGTGTCATCTACAGATCCCCCATAACAGTGTGTCATCTACAGATCCTCCATGTCATCTACAGATCCCCCATAACAGTGTGTCATCTACAGCTGGGGCGCACCACTAATGAGGCGAAGTGAGGCGGCTACCTCAGGCGGCACTGTCCGTCACTGCCTGGGGGGCGGCATTTTTTACTTTCTATTCACCGTAAACCAGCCCAGGAGGGGCCACTTAAAAAAACAAAGCTGCAAGATACCTGTCCTGGGCTGGTTTACGAGCTCTCCGCATCTAAGTGCAGGCAGCGATACAATGACGTCATCGCGCCTCCTACGCTGAGACGCGGGCGCGGGTGAAGAAGAGGGGGCGGCAGCTCCATCAAGCGATCGCAGGTAGGTGCGGAGAACTTTTTTTTTTCTATATATAAATAGTCCGTTAGCTACTGGAATAACCCCAGCAGGTAACGGCCTATTTACTTATCGATCCCCATGCCTGCTGTGGCCGCCTCCGCTTCCCCTTCTGCTATTGGACGCAGAAGGTTAATCAGAAGCGGCTGTGAGCAGGAGCGGGGATTGGTACGTGAGGCCAAATACTACTATTATTATACTGCAGGGTCTTTTCGGACCCCGGAATATAATAATCGTAGACCCAGGGGAGGTGATAAACATAAAAACCAATGTTACTCACCTCTCCAGCGATCCGAGCTACTTCCAACCGGCTTTGGCCTTCTTTGGTGATGTCCAAGGCGTCACGTGAGCGAGGCCGACGTCATTATGTGGCGACGCCGGTCTGTGCGACATTGAAGAGGGCTGAAAGCAGTGAGAGCACCGGAGCCCAGGTAAGTAACACTAGTTTTTATGTTTGTCAGCACCTGGGTCTCCAATCATTATACTCTGGAGTATAATACCGAGTGCAGGGGCCACTATGGAGCATAATACCGAGTGCAGGGGCCACTATGGAGCATAATACCGAGTGCAGGGGCCACTATGGAGCATAATACCGAGTGCAGGGCCCACTATGGAGCATAATACCGAGTGCAGGGACCACTATGAGACATAATACCATGTGCAGGGCCACTATGGAGCATAATACTGTGTGCAGGGGCTGCTGCGGGGCATAATACTGTGTGCAGGGGCCACTATGGGGCATAATACTACTAGCTGGGCCTTGCTGGAGTGGACCACCACCTCTCCAACTGGATCCTAGACTACCTCACAAATCGACTTCAATACGTGAGAGCCCAAGACTGTGTGTCAGATACCGTGATCTGTAATACGGGGGCACCTCAGGGCACGGTTCTCGCCCCTTTCCTCTTCACACTGTACACTGCAGATTTTAGGTGCAACTCATCTAGCTGCTACCTACAGAAGTATTCTTTCGACTCTGAAATAGTAGGTCTCATCACAGACGATGATGACAGGGAGTACAGAGAACTGAACCGGGATTTTGTGGACTGGTGCCAGCGGAACCACCTGAAGATCAACGCGGGGAAGACTAAGGAGATGGTGGTGGACTTCCGTAAAGGCAGACGCCCTCCTAAACCAGTAGACATTCTGGGGATGGGCATCGAGATTGTGAACACCTATAAGTACCTGGGTTTGCTCCTTAATAATAAACTGGACTGGGCAGATCACATGGAGGTCCCGTACAGGAAGGGCCACAGCAGGCTCTACCTGCTTAGGAAACTGAGAGCCTTTGGAATCCGGGGGGCACTTCTTAGGACTTTCTTCAACTCGGTAGTGGCATCAGCCATCTTCTTTGGAGTGGCCTGCTGGGGGAGCAGTATATCAACCAGGGACAGAAATAAACTTGACAAGCTGATTAGAAGGGCCAGCTCTGTCCTGGGGAGCCCACTGGACCCAGTGCAGGTGGTGGGTGACAAAAGGATACTGTCCGTGGTGAGCTCCATGCAGAAGAAGAAGTCCCATCCCATGCATGAGACTGTGATCGCGCTGGGCAGTACTGTCTGTGACCGACTGCTCCACCCTAAGTGTGAGAATGAGCGCTATCGGAAGTCTTTCCTCCCCACCGCGGTTAGGCTGTACAACCAACACCGACCTAAGCGGAGATCATTACACACAGAGAACTGAAATATCTCTCTGCCTGCTAAATCCCCCCCCCCCCCTCTGCTACGTCCTATCTGTCTGTCTGCTATTAATGTAATGCCTCTCACCTTGGAACATTCCTGTACATGTTGTATTTGTATTTGAATCTGCTTATCTTTGCTGCTGTAACACACTGAATTTCCCCATTGTGGGACTATTAAAGGACTATTATTATTATTATTATTATTATTATTATTAATACCGAGTGAAGGGGCCACTATGGAGCATAATACCGTGTGCAGGGGCCACTATGGAGCATAATACCGAGTGCAGAGGCCACTATGGAGCATAATATCGAGTGCAGAGGCCATTATGGAGCATAATACCGTGTGCAGGGGCCACTATGGAGCATAATACCGAGTGAAGGGGCCACTATGAGACATAATACCATGTGCAGGGCCACTATGGAGCATAATACTGTGTGTAGGGGCTGCTGAGGGGCATAATACTGTGTGCAGGGGCTACTATGGGGCATAATACCGAGTGAAGGGGCCACTATGGAGCATAATACCGTGTGCAGGGGCCACTATGGAGCATAATACCGAGTGCAGAGGCCACTATGGAGCATAATACCGAGTGCAGAGGCCATTATGGAGCATAATACCGAGTGCAGAGGCCACTATGGAGCATAATACCGAGTGCAGAGGCCATTATGGAGCATAATACCGTGTGTAGGGGCCATTATGGATCATAATACTGTGTGCAGGGGCCACTATGGAGCATAATACCGAGTGAAGGGGCCACTATGAGACTTAATACCATGTGCAGGGCCACTATGGAGCATAATACTGTGTGCAGGGGCTGCTGCGGGGCATAATACTGTGTGCAGGGGCCACTATGGGGCATAATACCGAGTGAAGGGGCCACTATGGAGCATAATACCGTGTGCAGGGGCCACTATGGAGCATAATACCGAGTGCAGAGGCCACTATGGAGCATAATACCGAGTGCAGAGGCCATTATGGAGCATAATACCGTGTGCAGGGGCCACTATGGAGCATAATACCGAGTGAAGGGGCCACTATGGAGCATAATACCGTGTGCAGGGGCCACTATGGAGCATAATACCGTGTGCAGGGGCCACTATGGAGCATAATACCGAGTGCAGAGGCCACTATGGAGCATAATACCAAGTGCAGAGGCCATTATGGAGCATAATACCGTGTGCAGGGGCCACTATGGAGCATAATACCGAGTGAAGGGGCCACTATGGAGCATAATACCGTGTGCAGGGGCCACTATGGAGCATAATACCGAGTGCAGAGGCCACTATGGAGCATAATACCGAGTGCAGAGGCCATTATGGAGCATAATACCGTGTGCAGGGGCCACTATGGAGCATAATACCGTGTGCAGGGGCCACTATGGAGCATAATACCGAGTGCAGGGGCCAGTATGGAGCATAATACCGTGTGCAGGGGCCACTATGGAGCATAATACCATGGGCAGGGGCCGCTGTGGGGCATAATTACGTGTGTTGGGGCCGCTGCAGGGCATAATATCATGTAATACTGTGTGCAGGGGCCGCTGTGGGCCATAATACCATGTAATACTGTATTAAAAAAAAAAACACCTACTCACCTGTCCCTTGTGCTCCGATGTCTCCCACCGCAGTCTGGTTCTGCTGCTCTGGTGTTTTCTTCTGGCGAAAGTCCCCACCGCACATGACTGCTGAGGTCGCTGACACGGGACATCACAGTGCTGTGGGGAAGAAAACACCAGAGCAGCAGGACTGGAACACGCTGGGAGACATCGGAGCACCTTCCCCAGCCTCATATTAAAAAAGTGGTTATCCTGGACAACCCCTTTAGGGTGGCACTTGGGCTTTATTAAAGGGTCTTTCCAGCTCATTTTTATCGATGTTCTATCCTTAGGACAGATTATCAATAAGAGATCAGTGGACCCCTCCTCTGATCAGTTGTATGGGGGGCTATGGCGCCTGTTTATATCACACGCTGTCTGTTTATAGTGGCCGTGTGATGTAATTACAGCCTTGTCACATAGACGTGTGTGAAAGATCCTCAGTGCGCCAACACCACTTTGGCCCACACCTGAGACTTCTTTCATAAAAACCACACTCACCGCCAGTGAGTGCTGGGTCCACAAGATAAATACAAGACAAGCTTTCTAAATTTTATATATTTATTAACCCCTAAATGGGTCGGTATTAACATCTAACACATGCAGTTCAGAACAGATATGCAGATGTATGCAAGCATTAACAGTTACTAGTTACAATATACAGTACTTAAAATAAAAGGGAATAAAAGTGAAATAATTACTTTACCACACATATCCTGGATGTGGCTCTATAGTCCAACACTCACACATAGCATGTAGAGTTAACCAGTGGAGGCAGCAGCAACACAGCATTCCAGCCTGCATGCCCATCACAGTCTATCCCAGTAGTCTCTCTGTAGTCTCATCATAGTATTCTCCTTGTAGTCTCAGCCCAATCTCCTCCCACTGACCTCTTACCTCATCTTTTATACCCTTGATTACACCACCCAGAATGAGGTCACCGGCGATGGCAAGTCTGATTGATTAACCCACTCAAATCCAGATTCTTTGTAAGGAGATGGGACCAAGTGAAATGATACAATGTTATCAACCATGTCTGATCAACAGCCCGGGCTGAACAATGCATGTTTATTTGATCACCCAGCGCTATGTAGGAATTCAATGGAGCTATTCTGGGATGGATACAAAGCCCTATTGTTACAATGTTGCCACTAATGACAACATACACCTAGGATTATAGCTGCGCACATTATGAGTAAATGGAACTAAGAGGGAGATACAATACCCAGAGATCAAAATACATCTTTGAGTTATAGCCATATTTAAGCGGAATCATCACAACGTGTATAGGACGAGGTTGTAGTTACATTACATGGCCGATATGAGATGAATGACACTATGTAAACAGAGAAGCGGTCACGGCACTTACACAGGTACCACGGTTCATTCAAACAGCTGATCAGTGGGGGTCCTGGATTTTTGAGCCCCACTGATTAGTTTATTAATGACTTGGAAAACCTTTTAATTAGTTAACACCTGGAGTAATATTAATAAGGGGCATTATTTATACAGGGTACACACGGACATTATTAATATAAAGATGCACTTGGGAGTATTATTCATTATGGGGGTTCATATCATATATTTTATAATTGGGGTAGCAGCAGGATGGGTGTGTAGGTGAGGACAATGTGGGTTGGATGCCTGGAAAAGTGAGGAGCCAAAGATGTCTGTGTTGCAAACTTTACAGAGACAAGTCACAGCAGTAAGAAGTGGTCATGGCGGTCCAAAGGGAAGAGAAGGGAAATGTGACCGATTAGTCAGAGACGTCACCTGTAAGTCACAAAATGTTACTGCCCTGTATTCACCTAAATGATAGAGGATAAATACCTGATTGATGGGGGTCTGTCTGCTGAGACCCCCACTGAGCCTGAGAATTGGGTTTTTTTTCCCCCCCACTGGGTTGGAATACAGCCTGACTGCAGCCTGGCTGAATATAAGCGTGTCACTTGGTGGATGGACGAACCCGCGTGGCTCTCATTCAACTTCGATGGGAGTGCCGAAGATACTTGAAGTCCAGTACTCAGCTATCTGCGGCGCTCCTATTATAGAGAATGGGGGCCACGTGGGCTCGTCCATCCACCAAGCAGAAGATATGTGAAGTTACTTTCATTGTTAATGCCGTGTTGTTGATCTGATACTGAAGTAATACAGTAATTAGAATTCTTAAAAACTGTTTCATAAGTTTGTGTATGTTTATTGTATGACAATAACAGCGTGTGAAGCTAACAGCATGTAAACGCAATTTTATATATTTTTTTTTTTTTGGGGGGGGGGGGGCGTCTTTCAATAGTCCGCCTCAGGCAGCAAAGAGGCTAGGGTCACCACTGATCTACAGATCCTCCATAACAGTGTGTCATCCACAGATCCCCCATAAGTGTGTCATTCACAGTTCCTCCATAATAGCGTGTCATCCACAGATTCTGCCTCAAAAATATGCCTGCAAAAAGCTCTGTGTGAACAAACCCTAACGGTTGAAGTCTGTATATCGTAAATCTTCTCACTCCAGAGCACTAGAGAGCAGGGGAATACATTTACAATGCCTGTGCCCCCCCTGGCTTCAGTGTCCGGTTGCAGCTGTGACCCCCAAGTTATAGAACTTCTAGGGAGTCCGAGTCCCAGCTGAGTGTTTGGTCTGGGAAATATGGGCTACATATGGTCTGATTTTTACTCTTGTGTGAAGTTGGCCCGAGGTTGGAGAAATACCACTATAGATTTTCATGCAGTTTTTAAACCAAAGTGTTTCCTATATATGTCTTTTTCCTTATGAATCTATTTCGGGCTTTGACTCAAAAAGCATGAAAAACTGTCATAGAATCTGCACAACAAATGCTGTGTGTGAAACTACTCTAATTGAAAGATTTGCCTTACTTTCATGTTCTGAACTCTCTCCTAGTTTTATCCTGCAAATACTGATGCAAAATACTAAACAAAATTCTGAATATTATGTATTTAGCTCACTCTACACCTCTAAGTTTTGGATGAGATCAGCATCTAACCTCTGACTGAAGAGCTCTATGCTCTACTTCTATCCTATCCTGTGATATCGGGGGAGAGGTAAGCACTCACATGGTTGTATGATTTGGAGGGAGACCAATATTTATCTCTTTGGAAAGAGCAACCATTAAAACAATTTTCTGTATTGCGGGAACTGGTTTATAGCTGAGCTGCTATGTTCCTGGATGGAGATATATAAACCACACTGTATCCTGCGGAGAAAATACCTCTATAATGCTGAAACTCTACCACACAGACAACTGGTATAAAGTATGCAATTTACAAAAACATCCTGCTGACTTAGAGGAAACCACCTTAGAGGGGGATTCCTGCCACTGTTAATACATACATCAATGGTGCACTACATAGATGTTAAAGATAATTTATAAAATATTTTTCTGTGTAACTACTACTGTATAATACTGCCTCCTATGTACAAGAATATAACTACTACAATACTGCCTCCTATGTACAAGAATATAACTACTATAATACTGCATCCTATGTACAAGAATATAACTACTACAATACTGCCTCCTATGTATAAGAATATAACTACTATAATACTGTCCTCTATGTACAAGAATATAACTACTATACTACTGCCTCCTATCTACAAGTATATAACTACTATAATACTGCCTCCTATGTACAAGAATATAAATACTATAATACTGCTCCTATGTACAAGAATATAAACACTATAATACTGCCCCTTATGTACAAGAATATAACTACTATAATATTGTCCTCTATGTACAAGAATATAACTACTATACTACTGCCTCCTACGTTCAAGTATATAACTACTATAATACTGCCTCCTATGTACAAGAATATAACTACTATAATACTGCCTCCTATGTACAAGAATATAACTACTATAATACTGCCTCCTATGTACAAGAATATAACTACTATAATACTGCTCTTACGTACAAGAATATAACAACTATAATACTGCTCCTATGTACAAGAATATAACTACTATAATACTTCTCATATGTACAAGAATGTAATTGCTATAATACTGCCTAGAGAACAACACCATAGCTACTATAACATAGATAGAGTGGAATTCCTCCAGGACTAGGTAATGATAAATGTAAATAATACATTTTAGTGTCCTCCGTTGCTTATAAAGTTGAATAACCGGAGAGATCTTCAACTTTTCATAAATGAATAGTACTGGTGAATATAAGAAACTTTGTAATATATCTTATTAAGGAGATCTGTTTCCTTCTCTACTTATTAAATTGTTCTTCTGCTCCTTATATTCAATCTCACTGCTTCTTTAAATTATATTTGTCTCTCCGTATTCAGTCCCACACATAGAGCTCTATGGAGAAGGGACAAGTGGAGTGGGATTCTCCTACCGACTAGTTAATTGATGTAGTGCCTAATTCTGTTCATTCCTAACCTCTTATCTACAACCTAGCAGTGTTAAAAGAGTTCAGAATAGCAGAACGAAAAAAACAGCAATTATTTTAGAGTCTTTTCTTTCCCCCTCCCCTCTTCATAGACTAATATAGAGAATGTAACTGCCTGAACAGTGAAGAAGAAAACATATTTCTTTAATAAGATATATTAGAAAGTTTCTTATAATAACCTGAACTATTCATTTATGATTGGAGATACCCTTTAACATTTTGTCAGACACAAGACACAGAAGAAAAAAAAACAGTGACTTTACAAATTTTGGGTGTAAATGCACTTTGGGGATCAGAGCAGAGTTTCTGTTCTCGGATGAATCAGGAACCTTCTGAATGTTTCATGTGCGGATACTTTAAACATCTCTGGAAAATCTCAGCCAACGCTGCCCTAGTCTGAACGAAGAATAAATTCCACTACTCTGACGTGACAGCGGATAATTGGAAGCTGTGCTGAGTACTGAGCGCCACACAGTGATCAGGGTAAATATTTACCTTCATCTTGTGAAAGACGAGGTGTCAAATCAGCAGAGGTTCATTAACAGAGCAGATAGGAAAGAAGCTGCATGTGTCTACTGCGATACCCTCCAGTCACAGCAAGTCACATAGATAGGGCTAGGACACATAAAGTGCAGTTGGAAATAAAGTGCCTAAAATGTGAAAGACAAGAACCATTTCTTTTATTCATTTATCTATTATAGTCACCTTCGGCAGCAAGTTCAGAATATGGAAAAAATTATTTTGGTCTCTCTAATGCACGGGGACAATGCTCACATTGATATCACAATACAGATATACTAAGCACAGTGATGTCACAATACAGATATACTAATCACAGTGATGTCACAATACAGATATACTAAGCATAGTGATGTCACAGTGTAGGTTTACTAAACACAGTGATATCACAGTAAAGAGATAATAAACACAGTGATGTCACAGTACAGTGATAATAAACACAGTTATGTCACAGTACAAGAATAATAAACACAGTGATGTCACAGTACAGAGATAATAAATAGTGATGTCTCAGTGCAGAGATAACAAACACAGTGATGTCACAGTACAGGGATAATAAACACAGTGATGTCACAGTACAAGAATAACAAACACAGTGATATCACAGTACAGAGATAATAAATAATGATGTCTCAGTGCAGAGATAACAAACACAGTGATGTCACAGTACAGTGATAATAAACACAGTGATGTCACAGTACAAGAATAATAAACACAGTGATGTCACAGTACAGAGATAATAAATAGTGATGTCTCAGTGCAGAGATAACAAACACAGTGATGTCACAGTACAGGGATAATAAACACAGTGATGTCACAGTACAAGAATAATAAACACAGTGATATCACAGTACAGAGATAATAAATAGTGATGTCTCAGTGCAGAGATAACAAACACAGTGATGTCACAGTACAGGGATAATGAACACAGTGATGTCACAGTACAAGAATAATAAACACAGTGATGTCACGGTGCCGGGTAATAAACACAGTTATGTCACACTGTTCACTGTACAGCCAAAATAACATGTCACCTGTATTCTATGTTTCAGTACATAGAATTCTGGGGATAACATAATTTTTGGTAATCTTTAACCCTTAACAAAAATACAAACCTTTGCAAAAAATATGTTTTCCTTAAAGTCGCCATATTCTGACACCTGTAACTTTTTTATATTTCTGTGGACAGGGATGCAAAGGGTGTCTTTTATTGTGGGGCCAGGTGTACTTTTTAGTTATTCTGTTTTGGGGAATGTTTATTGCTTTGATCACTTTTCATTCAAATTTTTATCAGAGGCGAAACAGCAAAAAAACTGTGGCATAAAGCAGCCTGTCATACAAATGAATGAAAGACAAACCTGGAGGCCTTCAATAGTCTCCTGGCTGTCATGGCAACAGATTGCTGGCCCTGGATCTCATTCCAGGTGCTGGCGATCCTCCCCAGAATGGCGGTGCCCATGCGCTGCTGGGAAAATGGCTGACTGAGGCACTGGGGGCCTTAATGCCCGTAATCAGTGCGGGCACTAATCGCGGGCATTAGTGCAGGGTCTCTGCTGTATTATATGACAACCCCTCAGCTCCTGAGCGGCTGCCATATTTAAATACCCAACTTCCACCAGACTATCAGTATTATTATTATTACATTGGATGTCGGTCTGCAGTGTGCCTGGTTGAAAAGTGAAGAAGAATTTAAACTTTGACAGACTGGCATTCTGCCTGTTTGAATAGTGAAGTGGCTTTTTTTTATTAAAAAAAAAAAAAAAAAAAAAGGCTGCCAAAAATGATCTTTAACTCGGAGCAGTTAGAGATACACAATTTTAGAGGAATGACAACTATAGTATCAGAAAAAAAATGTGGCAGACTAGCCTACCCGCCTACTCAGCTGACACTGCAAAAAGATTACTGTTTGACGATATGATAAATTTTCTGATAAATGCGTTTTAGCCGCCTACAGAACTGGTAGGTAACTGCAAGAAATTACTGTGTGTACAATTTCCAAAGAAATTAACAGCAGGTGACATAATGTCCGTATGTAAAAAATACACAGTCAAGCAGAAAGTGCCCTAAACTGGCACTCAAAGGGTAACTGCTGTGGCTGAAGTTCACAAAGAATGTTTTGGGGGGAAAAAAATGACTGAATTCCACTGATGCTATGGGTTAACAAAAAGTGTTTTGGCACTCAAAGAGTTACTAACACTAAAGATCAGACAGATTGTAAAAAAGATCACTGCTAAAAAATGAGTACAAAAAGTGATTTGGCACTCAAAGGGAGACCTGCCAGACTGTATGTAAAAACAACACAGTGGACAGTATAATGTAGAGTTTGTCCCTGACACCTATAATCCCTCTCCCTATATCTGTCTAAATTAATTAATCAATTAATTAATTAATTATTAGTTTTTCTGCTGAGCTGTAGTACAGCAATTTTTTGTTGTTTTCTCATTGTCCCTACTAGCCAAGATCTGTCCTTGCTCTTTCCTTCCTATAATAACCACAAACCGGCTCCTCTCTGTGTATAATCTTATATAGAGCCGATGACATCATCACTGTGACCTCTGTACACACCCCTTATGATTGGCTGCAGAAAGTGATGAAGGCAAAAGCCTGTCTGGGTCACAGGTCATGTGATCCTCCTTTTTCTGGCAGTGGTCATTTTTGGTGGTTTGTCCAAAACAAAGTGTAAAAGTTAGATCAACTGGTTCACCCACCCCTCATCCTCACTATTGCAATTCTTTAGTGAATCAAATATGGCACGATGGACATGATCACAAACAACACTACTGCCCTTCACAAAGTGTACGACTCATTGGGCAGGGAAGGACACGATGGGCCTCATTCATTTCTTAAAAGGCTCTAGTAAATTGGAAGCTCTGCCTGGTATTCTCTGGTTTTCTGTTGTATAGAGTGACATGGAAGACCTCACAAGACATCACGTTGTATAGTGATAATCACCACCTCCGGCATACCACGAGACACTGCTTCTGCCATGACACAATACACTTGTAGTCTGAAGACACTGCTTTATGAAGAATACGCGCCTCTCGTTGATCTCGGCCTAGATGTCCTGCAGCAGGAGACTGCCAAAATTAATACTGTTAACAGAATAATTATAAATGCCAAGAGGAATAAGTCACCTCACATCATACTACCTGCACTGACACTTCCAGAGTCTTCTCCTCTGGGTCATTAATAAGTTGTGAACAAGGCTCTATTCAGTGAGAACTATTCATCTGCTCGTAAACTGAGCTCCACAGACAGTGAGACGCTGAGCCCGGGTATCTCAGCCTATCATGTGTGACACTCTACTGAGTTGTGTATCTAAATCTCATCTTGTATCCAGGCTAGAGGCAGCCTAGAGGGTACTAGAGCCTCCGCTCAATTGTACAGTTTTCCCCAAAAAAACTTCTCTGGCTGTAATATTATAATCACTTACATTACACTGAAAAACTTTCATTCCATTCTACTGGTGCGGTATTTTTTATTTTTATTAATCAGTGTAAATCTATATGTGATACTGCCCAATAAAACTTAAAGGGGGTGTCCAGCCCGAAATCAAATTTTCTTTGGATAGGTCATCGGTATGTGATTTGTCGGGACCCCGCACAGATCATCTTTTCTCGCAGCCTCCGGGTACCGGAAGCTACTAGTGGACGGGCGGGCGGCACATGCAGCACCACTTCTGTACAAGTAATAAGAGCAACACTCATTACTTGTATACAAGTGGTGCTGCATGTGCACCCATGTATTAGTAGCTTCTGGCACCCGGAGGCTGCTAGAACAGATGATCTGTGCGGGGTCCAGGTGTCAGACCCGACAGTTCACATACTAATAACTTATCCTATGGATTCATCAGCATGAAAATTCAATTTGAGGCTGAACAACTGCTTTAAGGCTAAGGCTGGGTTCACACTAGCGCTCAGTATCCGTTTGGGGATTCCGTCCCCTATTCCGCTTGAAAAATGCGTTGACAAAAGTCCTTCTGTGGATTTAGGGTCAAAACCTGGAGCGTTTTTAGCAGAAGGGAGAAGTATAAGTCTTACTTTTACATTTCACATTCCTTTTGTAGCCACTTCTGGGTTTTGCTCAAAAAAAAAAACTGCAGCAAAATCTGCAACAGAAAAGCTGAGGAGGAGAATTTTGAAAGTGACTTTTGCTGGAGTCTCTGTTGCTATAATTTGCACCAAATTAATCAAATATGGCACAAGTTGAGCGCATTGCTCAGTCTAATACTTTTGTCCTGAGATGTTACTCTACTTTCTACGCCTTCCCTTACTGGAGTGAGATTGTGACGACAATTTTGCGTCACATTTTATAACCAGGTGTATATCAGCTCGCCAGGCTAACCACACCCACTTTTCAAAATTTATGAGCAAATAAATCCCTAAAAGTTGCAATACCTTATTTTCCAACGTTTTGACAACAGAATTCTGAAGTGCTGGGCTTGATAAATTTACCACATTATATCTAAGGTTTACGTTAGGTTCACACCTGCGCTCGGATTTCTGGGAAACCCAATCCACTTAAAAAGCAGTTACCTGCAGACCCCATAGACTTCAATGGGGTCCGCCGGGTTTCCACACAAAAAATGCGGAGCAAGCAGGACTTTTCTGTCTGCATTTTTTAAGCAGAATGGGGGATGGAATCCCCGAAGGTCACAGAGCGCAGATGTGAACCCAGCCTAAGGCCGCGTGGCATCATGTAGTCACATGACATAAGATTGCAATGTTGCGCTACTACAACACATTTGAATATAGCAAGTTGCTCCAACTGCGGACTAAGAGATGGCAGAAATCCAACCCTGCTGGACGTCTGCATGACCACTGTTACTAACATTCGATGTCACTGGCTTCAGGGCTGTTGTAACACATTGGTGGACTCAGTGCAAAGGTTTCATAAGTGCCCCCTCATCACCACCATTTAGAAATACCTGACCCGCACAAATTATAATGCCCCCTCCTTGGCCCCATACAATATAATGCTCCTAAGTGGCCCATCACTGTCAAATGCCCCTGCATGCATCTCCCCAGACATTAATCTGTCCCACTTCCCATGGCCCCTCTATTATAATACCCCAATCCATTTGACTCCACAGTTTCATGTCCCGCCTCCAGGTTGACCCCACAGTTTCACGTCCCCCCTCCAGGTTGACCCCACAGTTTCATGTCCCCCCTCCAGGTTGCCCCCACAGTTTTGTGACCCCTCTCCAGGTTGACCCCACAGTTTCATGTCCTCCCTCCTGCTTGCCCCCAAGAGTTTCATGTTTCCGCCTCCAGGGTGCCACCCAGTTTCATGCCACCTTCAGTTGCCCCCACTATATATATATATGTCAAACAAAGAAAAAAAAAACATAATACTCACCTTTTCCCTGTTCACTCCTGTCGCTGCTCCTGGAATTTTTAGGGAGCAACAGGCGTGATGTAAGTGACGTCACTACATCGCGCCTCCTGCTACTTAGGACACTGGGAGCAGGAGCTTCCCTGCTTCACCATTATCTTCAGCTTATAAATTGATAAGTTGGAGTTGCGGCAGCCCGGATCCACTGCCCGGAACAGCAAATTCAGGACTGTCCTGCTGTAACAAGGGGGCTCCCGCTACCCCAGAGCCCAGTGGCCCTATGATTAAAGTGGCCCTGACTGACAGTACACAAGTTGCTGTGTTCCCTAGCCCAGACAGTCCTTTGTGATACTGTCCATTCACTTGGTGTAGCTAAACTTATTGGTTGATAATTCTTAACTGCCACCTACTGTCCATTTGGAAAAATTGCAGTTGATTATTTTTCATTAGGGAGCGGTATACAACTCCTCACCTGTCATACAAGGGAAACCCTCCTGAATTTCATGTAGATCCTTACATGTAGATTGTTTTTTTAAGACTGCACAGTCATGATAGAAGACCTGTGGTGAGCTAAAATAATGTCACTAATATTAACCCCTTGTAGAAGATGCAGTTTTGACCTTGAGTAACAGAAACATTTTTTATATAGCCTCTTGCTATGAGGTCATGTTTTTTTGTGGGACAATTTTTACTTTCTTTTAGTGCCTTTTTTGGTACATTTTACATTACTGTTGTTGTGGGCTGCGTTCAAGGTATTATTGGTACCATTTTGAAAGTACCCTGCAGGGTAAACAACATGATAACATTATAGTTTTTTGATTTTTGCATTTTTGTTGTTCTTTTCATCTGTTTCCTATAAACTTTAAGTACATGACAAAATTCTCACACAACTCAAATGCATAATAAAATCCATTTTATTAAATATTAAAAATAGAAAGAGGACAGAAAGGAACAGAAATACAGAGCCCAAATCACGTGAACTATCAATGAGACCGGTATGTATTCAACATACGTATATATATATATATATATATATATATATATATATAGATAGTTGGAAGTCTAATGCAGAAATGTATAGTTTAAAATATACTCAGCTACCATGTGTCTCTGAAAATAAGACAGGGTCTTATATAATTTTTTTATCCAATAAAAGGGCTAGGGCTTATTTTCGGGGTAGATCTTAAATTTTTCCATGAACAACAATCACACATTTGATCACTCTTTATTTCAATTTTTATCAGGTGCAAAACAGCGAAAAAACGGCGGTTTGATACTTTTGAATTTTTTTTCCCGCTACGGCATTCACCATACAGGAAAAATATTTTTATAAGTTTGTAGACTGGGCTTTTTCGGACACAGTGATACCTAATGTGTATGTGTTTCACAGTAATTTTTTTGCTTTATATGTATTCTAGTGAAAGTGGGGGGGGACTTGAACTTTTATTTTTTTTGAATATTTTTTTCATTTTTATTTTTTTTTTTAAACTATTTTATTAACCCCCCCCCCTCCTTAGGGGGCTTGCATTGCAGTCTATGGGAGATTCTCTACATTACTATTGAGGCTGGTAATAGACAATAGTCAATAGTAATATTGCTATGACAGGCCTGGGAGCCCTCATAAGGTTCCCAGCTGTGAAAGGAACAGGTCGGCTCCCACGATCTCGCCACGAGGGAGCTGGCCTGCAACGAGAAAGGTACGGGGCCGGTCCGGACAGTTGTTCTGCTTTGGTGGTTGGGTTTAGGGGGGTCACGGACTGGCCCCAGGCATTTGTAATACTTTGGGAGGGGGGAGGTCATGCTCAACAATGCCCACGATCAGAGTGGACTCTGATCGTGGGCATTAACTCCAGGTCTCCGCTGGTGGGGACCGGCCCTGGGCAGTTGTGCTACTTTGGGGGGGGGGGGGGTCACACTCAACAGTGCCCGCGATCAGAGTGAACCCAATATGATAGCTATGGTGGCTGCTCTACAGCTGAGTGGCCACCATCTTTAAAGACCCGGCATCCGCCGTAATCGCACGACAGATATCGGGAAGGGGTTTAATTATCTAGGGCTTATTTTTGGAGTAGGGCTTATATTTCAAGCCTACTCCAAAAAACCTGGAAAATCTAGCTAGGGCTTATTTTCAGAGTAGCACTTATTTTTGGAGAAACACGGTAGTAGAATAGAGATATTATATAATATATAATACTTGGTAGGTACAATTATGTGAAATTAGTGCTGTATATAGTAAGCTAAGGATATACCACATAAAGTAAATTATATTAGAAAATGAAATTAACGCAAATGGCTTTGTCAGGAGAAGGTCGAAACGCGCGTTGGGGTGCATCAATGGGAAATGGTCTGTTTTGCTTTTCATTTATTTTGGCTATTGGATGTCTGTGCATGTTATTTATGGCTGGGTTATTTTCCCTCTTGTAGTTTAGTGATTTTGTTTGATTTTTTTTTTTCTAATACACACGGGCTTTCTATATAACTATGGTATATCCTTAGGTTACTATATACAGCACTAATTGCATAGAATCGTACCTATCAAGTATTATATAATATTTATGTATTTATCTCTATTCTACTAGCTGGGTATATTTTGTACTATACGTTTCTGCATTAGACTATCAATTATATATATACACATATATGTTGAATGCATACCGGTCTCATTGATAATTCATATGATTTGGCCTCTGTATTTCTGTTCCTTTCTGTCCTCTTTCTATTTTTAATATTTAATAAAATGGATTTCTATTATGCATTTGAGTTGTGTGAGGATTTTTGTCATGTACTTGTAAGGTATTTACCAACAAATTGTATATTATGTATTTATATATTTTTGTCTTTGCATATTTATTTATTCCTATAAACTTTAACCAGTTCCAGACCACCAGTTGACTATATATGTCCAGGTGGCCCATGCTTAACCCCTGCAAAGTTAAGCACAAAATCATGCAGCTGTAGGAGTGGGGATGCCGGCCAAACCTCCCATAGGGAAATTAAGGACAGTTTATTATAGTTTATTACCATCCCTTCCTTCTCAATCTCTATGCTCACAACTTTGGGAACAGCCATGATGCAGCAATACTACCAGCCCATCGGTCACATGAGCGCCAGGTGTCTGGAGCTGCATTAGCTGATGGGTCCTAGAGGACCCAGATGAGCTCTGCAGTATCAGGCTGCATGCCTCCTGTAACTGGGGCTAATGTATCAGGAAAAAGTGATGTTAAAATGCCCTCCAAAGCTCTATTACGACTTTATGGGTCGCAAAATGCACACAAAATAATAATAATAATAAAAAAAATAATAATGCCACTACCACGCCCAGGTCTCAGGTTCTACCCCAACTCCCTGTGACACAACAATAAGTGTCACCTACATAAGAATTACCATAATGGAGAGGGGAAACTATTTATTTATCTATTTTATTTTTTTTTTTATTAATACTTTGTGCTATTAAAAAAACCCCCATAAAGAATGTGAAAAACTGCCACATTCCCATCCGTTTTTTTGTTCAATTTTTTTTCTGTTATTAAAATAATGAAGAAACATGGAAAAATTAAGCCTTATTTATCACCAAAAAAAAGATGTAAAATTCATTTGACTAACCCAAAGGAAAAAAAAAAATGTTACAGCCCTCAAAACCGCAAGTATGAAAAAAAAACTGAAAATATGTCCAGTCCTGAACCAGGGAAAATAGCCCAAAAGTAGCTATATTCATTGCTACACAGCTTTCCTATAAACATCAGGCCACGACAAGTATGACCACCATACAGATGCTTTATTGGATGACACCCAGTTTTCTATTTTTCCTATGTTTCCTAGCAGTATGACATCTCTCTTTAAGCAGAGTCTCAGCAGATCTCTCTGTGCATTTCTGCTTTACTTGCTGCCCCTATAAATTATGGCCAGCCCACATAATCATCGGCACATAGGCTACAAATAAACATGGGCAACATTGCCAGTAACAATCATGGCCGCCACAGCCCTTGCAGAATCGCCTCATCGCTTGACGTCTATTCCTGAGCGCCTGAGTCATGACGTATTATGTGCGACCAAAGCCTTGTCCAATGAGAAGCATCGATAGGCGTGGTCTGAGGTGGATGAATCGGTAATACACGTGTTCTGGCGAAGAGAAAATGAAGGGTAAACGGGGCCGAGTGCAGGTAAAGTGCCGGTGTGGAGGCGTGTCCTGTAACGATCATATAGAATATGTAGTGGAGTATTTATATGTGCGTGCTCCTCTGTGGCTCTGACATAGGAAGTAGCGGTGTACAGGGCATTCCCCAATATGTTGGTGCACAACTCGTCTTACCACATATCGGCACCATAGTACCCTATACTTAATCCTTCCATCATATTCCCCCTACACATGGGCACCATGGCCCCCATACTGAAGCCTTCCGTCATATTACCCTACACATGGGCACCATGGCACCCATACTGAAGCCTTCCATCATATTACCCTACACATGGACACCATAGCACCCTATACTGAAGCCTTCCATAATATTACCCTACACATGGGCACCATGGCACCCATACTGAAGCCTTCCATAATATTACCCTACACATGGGCACCATGGCACCCATACTGAAGCCTTCCATCATATTACCCTACACATGGACACCATAGCACCCTATACTGAAGCCTTCCATAATATTACCCTACACATGGGCACCATAGCACCCTATACTGAAGCCTTCCATCATATTACCCTACACATGGGCACCATAGCACCCTATACTGAAGCCTTCCATAATATTACCCTACACATGGGCACCATAGCACCCTATACTGAAGCCTTCCATCATATTACCCTACACATGGGCACCATGGCACCCATACTGAAGTCTTCCATCATGTTACCCTACACATGGGCACCATGGCACCCATACTGAAGCCTTCCATCATATTACCCTACACATGGGCACCATGGCACCCATACTGAAGCCTTCCATCATATTACCCTACACATGGGCACCATAGCACCCTATACTGAAGCCTTCCATCATATTACCCTACACATGGGCACCATAGCACCCTATACTGAAGCCTTCCATCATATTACCCTACACATGGGCACCATGGCCCCCATACTGAAGCCTTCCATCATATTACCCTACACATGGGCACCATAGCACCCTATACTGAAGCCTTCCATCATATTACCCTACACATGGGCACCATGGCCCCCATACTGAAGCCTTCCATCATATTACCCTACACATGGGCACCATGGCACCCATACTGAAGCCTTCCATCATATTACCCTACACATGGGCACCATAGCACCCTATACTGAAGCCTTCCATAGTATTACCCTACACATGGGCACCATAGCACCCTATACTGAAGCCTTCCATCATATTACCCTACACATGGGCACCATGGCCCCCATACTGAAGCCTTCCATCATAGTGTCACACATGGACAACCCATACTAAAGACTCCCGACTTTTCCTCCTAGACATGCCATAGGGCACACAGGTGTGTATTAGCACTCCATTCACACTGAGCAAGGACCTGCGTTCTCATGATGAATGGGGGTCCCAGCAATCATATACTTTTTACCTATCCCCTATCAAATAGACGTCAGCACCGTCTTAATTCCAGTGTCAGATTCTTTACCAATTCTTAGGTGGTGTAAAATTCTGTTCACGTGCAGCAGAAAAATTCTGTGCAAATTTCTGGGCCCACATCAGAAATTAACAACATGCTATTTACGTCTGTCGATCCTACATCATAGAAAAGACTAGAGTGATCTTTTTGAATGAGACTGCTTTCTCACTACTGAGTCTGGGTCTTGAGACTATCCATGTAAACACTGGATTTCCAAGCCTGTACCTTATGCTGGGTGAAGGACTCCTAGCGTTACAGTTGTGTATGATGCACATAGGCACAGACTTGGAAATCCGAAGCTCCCATGGACTGAATCTCACGTTCCAGACTTGATAGTGTGAATGCAGCCTGATAGTGGGACTAACCTCATGCATATCTGCTGCACAACCAGCAGCAAATCCCTAGCAAAATCTGTGGGATAGCCTTGGATTTTTGTAGTGAAAACGCACAGTTTTCATGTACAGGGCAGAACATACCAAGGTCGATATTATGGTCATATTTTCTTTAATTATTCTCTATTCTTTATACAGGAGGATGATCATGCTGAGGACAATGTCATGTCTGAGGCTGCTGAGGACAATGTCATGTCTGAGGCTCCTGAGGAGTCGAGTGACCCTCCGCCTGCCAAGCCGAAAGTTAAAAAAGCAGCAAAGAGACCCTCAAAGCCTAATACTCCAAGACCTGCAAAGATGAAGAAGTCTGATGAAAGCAAACCCATGAGCACCGAGGAGCTGATAAAGCTGAAGGAGACTGAGCAGCTATACCACACCAGCTTACTGCGTATGCAGGTATCTACTCAGCAGAGCTTATTACCAGCACTGCTACCCAAAAGGAAGACAAAAACTAAAGGAGCTGTCCACTGTGAAAATGGTAGATAGTGATATAAGAAGACATTATTTAAAGGGAAACTGTCACCAGTTTTGGGGTCCTTAAACCAGCAGCATATCGTCATGCTGCTGGGGTTTAGGGCCCCTGTTTATCAGGCCACAGAGATTGGATGAGTGCTGCAGCCTCTTCACTACTTACCAAGAATAGTGCTGTGTATAATTTCTGGGCTTGGTATTGCAGCTCATCCCCATTCATTTGCATGGGACTGCACTGCAAATAGGCAGTGAACGTAACGTCCGTCATCTGAGTAAGTGGTGCCTGCTTGAGTGCACAGTTGGGGTGCCAGGTGTCAGTGCCCCATCAACATCTTTTAAGGATAGGTCATCTAGATCCTAATAAGAATTCCTTTAGTGAGTTTGTTTTAGAAATCAAAAGAATAGTTTGATGGGGTTTTCTGGGAATAGACATGGAATGGCCTGGAACCTAACTTGTCTTTATCGTGATATTGGTGCTATCTGGGCATTGTAGCCCCTTTATTTTTTTTTCTCAGGGACAGCTCTATATATGCGGTTGTGCCTTGTACAGCAGCTCAGCCCCAAACACTTAGAGGGATATTGAAAGAGCAATATCCTTACGATAGGTCATCAATATGAAATCGGTGAAGTTCTTACACCCAGGATCCCCATGATCAGCTATTTATAGAGAACACAGTGTTTGGGCAAGCAAGGTAACTTCTTCACTGCTCACCAAGCCCAGCACTATACATTATGTAGGGGTTGTATTAGATATTACAGTTCAGCCCAATTCACTTGAATGGGACTGCACTGCACACAGGCCACGTGGCAAATAAACATGACGTCACTGGCCTGTTCAGCAGATGTCGCTTTCTCATGTTGGTTTGGACACATGTTGATCAGATATTAATGCTCTATCCCAAGGATAAGTCATCCATATTTAAATCCTGAAAAACCCCTTTAAGATGCCCATACACATTAGAGAAAAGTTAGCAGAACTTAGCGACTACTGTATATGGGGGTGTCCTAACTATCACCTGGGGACAGAAGCTTCAGGCCGTTGGGTTTCAACCACCCCAATCCTTTGTTCCCGTCAGAGATGTGCCTGACAATGACTTATTCTTCTCTCTCCATTGAAAACAAATACAACTACATTGAAGAATTTCTTCAGAAATCCCTTTTTATCACATAACCATAGACATGAGATACTTCACCGAAAGAACCTCTAGATCCTATGGGCTTACAAATCCCTTTTCCATTCACAGATTGATGAGCTGCTACAAGAAGTGAGACTGAAAGACAGCAGGAGGAAAACCATTGATGAATTCTTGCAGAAGATCAGTGACCTTATTGAGAAAATCCCCAAGACCCCAAATACTGATGTAAGATTTGAAAAGACTGTATCGCTATTACCCATTCCTTGTATTGTTTGATTTAATGCACTTTTTTCTTGTCTCCTGCAGTTAGTGGACCAGTCTTGGCTTCCAAAATCTGTGAAAGTTCCGTTCCTGCAGACTCCATACCAAGTAAAGGGCAAATTTCACTTCCTACCCCCATCCTCCATCAAGGTGGTGGGGAGTTACCTCTTGGGGACTTGCATCAAGCCAGAGATCAATGTGGATGTTGCAGTCACCATGCCAAAGGTAAGGATTGCTTTGGGGCAATATTTAGTGGGAGAATTGAGTTGAAGTGGTTAACTGACAAGTCATAAAAGTATCACAGAATTATTTTACTACCACACTTAAAGGGGTTTCTCACCAAGACATATCTAGCTTAAAAAGAGGGTCCCCTGTAATTGCCAAGGGATGCCATCCATGTCCCCTGCATTAGCCAGAGTGGAATTAGGAAAATTGAGTCGAAGGGGTCATTTGATATTATTATACCACCACACTTAAGGGAGTTTCACATTAAGACAAATTTAGCTTAAAAAAGGGATGCCATACATGTCCCCTGCATTGCTCTACATGTCAGCCTTTCCCATGAATGGCCCTCTATCTGATGCATTAGACATGCTGTGTCAGCCACACTGGAGGCTGCCTTTAACAGTTACTCTTTGTTTGTGGACAGGGGTTATAGTGGTAGTGCTGACAGCAGTCGGACAACTGTGTTGATGGTGTTCTAACACAACAGAATTAGCTCTTAAGAAATGAACTCAAATTTGGTGCCAGCTGCTATTAAACCATGTAAGCCTCCAGTCTTTGCATTGCTTGGAGATTAATTTATTCACATAGAAAACCAGAGATATTGAAGATGTTGCAGTCAATGATTAATCATAATATACTCCAGAGCTGTATTCACCATTCTGCTGGTGCAGTCACTGTGTACATACATTACATTACTTATCCTGTACTGATCCTGAATTACATCCTGTATTATACTCCAGAGCTGCACTCACTATTCTGCTGGTGCAGTCACTGTGTACATACATTACATTACTTGTCCTGTAATGATCCTGAGTTACATCCTGTATTATACACCAGAGCTGCACTCACTATTCTGCTGGTTCAGTCACTGGTTACATACATTACATTACATATCCTGAGTTATATCCTGTATTATACTCCAGAGCTGCACTCACTATTCTTCTGGTGCAGTCACTATTTACATACATTACATTACATATCCTGAGTTATATCCTGTATTATACTCCAGAGCTGCACTCACTATTCTGCTGGTGTAGTCACTGTGTACATACATTATATTACTTATCCTGTACTGATCCTGAGTTACATCCTGTATTATACTCCAGAGCTGCACTCACTATTCTGCTGGTACAGTCACTGTGTACATACATTACATTACTTATCCTGTACTGATCCTGAGTTATATCCTGTATTATACTCCAGAGCTGCACTCACTATTCTGCTGGTGTAGTCACTGGTTACATACATTACATTACTTATCCTGTACTGATCCTGAGTTACATCCTGTATTATATTCCAGAGCTGCACTCACTATTCTGCTGGTGCAGTCACTGTGTACATACATTACATTACTTATCCTGTACTGATCCTGAGTTATATCCTGTATTATACTCCAGAGCTGCACTCACTATTCTGCTGGTGTAGTCACTGGTTACATACATTACATTACTTATCCTGTACTGATCCTGAGTTACATCCTGTATTATATTCCAGAGCTGCACTCACTATTCTGCTGGTGCAGTCACTGTTTACATATATTACATTACTTATCCTGAGTTACATCCTGTATTATACTCCAGAGCTGCACTCACTATTCTGCTGGTGCAGTCACTGTGTACATACATTACATTACCTGTGGTCTATAATTTCTCTGGATTACTGTAGTATGGTGTGAGATTATTAGACTTTCCAGAATTTTGGATTATTTTATTAATACCCTTCTTATTCATGTTATGCAGGAAATTCTTCAAGCAAAGGATAACATGAACCAGAGATACCTAAGGAAGAGGGCACTATATCTGGCATACATTGCTGCCCGGTTGTCAAAGAGCAAGATCTTCAGCAGCGTCAAGTTTGCATATATGAACAGCAACCACTTGAAGCCGGTGCTTCTTTTGAGGCCGGATGGTGAGTAGAAGACCTGGGTCTGCAGTGCAGAGATCCCTACCCAACACATCATCATGTAAAGGCAGAAAGGGATATTCCCATCACACATAGTCATGGCATATTGCCAGGAAATACCATCACGTTGTGATTGGTGGGGGTCCAACTGTTAGGACTTTCACCAGTCCTGAGAATGAAGGGGCTGCAGAGCTGGTTTAGCAATCTATCCTCTTCATTTTCTTACCCTGCACAGTAGCGTCACCCACTCAAAGGGTTACTCACTGCATGATAGTGCATGGAAGCAAGTGTAGTTGAGTGGCCAGGAGCACGTCAGTGCAGGGGACACAATGCTAAACCAAGACTATGGCTGATCTCAGGATTGGTGAGGGCTGATTGTAAAGTGATGGCATATCCTAAAAATGTCATTACTTTAAGACTATTGTAATGTGAGGTCACAAACAAAGCAATGTTTTGTCTATAAGATCCAAAATCATTTGTTTTTTAATGTCTGGGTAGAAACATGAATGGTTTCTACTCACTGACTGCAAGCAGCGATCTTAACTATAGTGACAACGTGAATCTTGCAGAACTTTATTCTACAATGGATGACCCTATTAACCACTTCATGACTGGACACATTTTTGGGTTCTTTTGTCATACATACGGTTTTGAGGGCTACACCTTTTTTTTATTTTTTTTATTTGGGTTATTGAAATAATTTTTGCGCCTTTTTCCGGTGATAAATAGGACCTTATTTTTATGTTATTTTTTTCATGTTTTTACCTTTTTAAAAACAAGGATCGGTGCTAGAACCTGTGATGTGGTAGTGGAGTCATTTATTTTTATACATTGTGTCTCCATAAGCCCATAATAGACCTTTGGGGAGCATTATAGCATTGCATTTTATTTTGGCTGATTTCTCTTTTCACTGGGACTGGTACATTAGCCTCAGTTACAGAGGATTACAGCCCCCTAAAATGAACTGGAGAGCTGATCAGCAGCTCATACAGTTCCCAGCCCCTCAGCGACCACCATGCAAGGGAGGAAGCTGCAACATGGTGGCTCTCATACCTTTGTATACTGCAATCTGGAAAGCAGGTACCATAATAAACCCTCCCTCCCTTCTCTCTGGGATGCCTGTCTGTTGTAACAGCCATATCCCTGCTCCCGCACATGCACAATCTTGTATACTTGTATATATATACCTGTCCCTGCAAAGTTAGATGCCAACCACACTGACTTATATAGTCAATGAATGGTCAGCATCTGGTTAAAGGAAGACACTGTACTTGTGCCTCATTTCATATAAATGTTTACTCCTCTTGTCTTTTGACAGGTAAGAATGAGAAGATGGTGACAGTCCGCATTCACGTTTGTCTTCCTCCGGGGATGTTTAAGTCCAAGCAGTTCGCCCCCAGAAAGAACAATGTGCGGACTGCCTGGTACACGGGAGATGAAAATGACCCTCATGGTGAGAATCGATCATTGATCTAGGAGTCTTGGGCCTGTACAGGGGATGATCTATAGTCTTTGGATGCTCCCTGGTTTCCTAAAAGACCAGCGGCACGTGAGCTTTAGACCCTCTGCACCACTGGGATTGTCCATCACAACTGACCATACCAATATTGATTTCCATTTGTAGAAACCTTTGAGCAAGGATTTGCCTGCTGCTTAGCATTGGAAACCGTCAGAGTTCAGACATTATAAACCTTACTGGGCTCTACAACACTCTATTATATACATTGTGTATCACTCGCATGATGCCAAACTTGAGAAACTCACAATCTAACCCTCTCTCACATGCAGTGCATCACTTCTGCCCACATGAGCTCACAATCTGATCACCCAATCTTGCAGACAGTGTTTCACTCCCATCTTCTGTGTTTATTGCTCCCATGATTTTGTAAATGGTTGCTATTGTATAAACTGTGTAATGTACAGATATATTGTCTGACATTTCTGTTCTAACAGATCCTATTACCTTTGTGTTTCTCTTTTCTCCTGCAGAGGGAGCCAGTGAGCCCCCCACCCCACACTATAACAACACCGTCCTGTGTGACCTGGCTATAGAGCAGCATTTTCACCACCTGTCCAGCTGCATGTCCGACTTCCCTGGCATGAAAGATGGAATCTCTATCCTGAAAGTCTGGTTACGCCAACGGCAGCTTGACAAGGTATGAGAGGCTTAGTGGGGGGAGGGAAAGGGGTGTTATATATTGTAAATTTTAGTTCCTTCAGTGATTTTTCTATGCGGTGTTGTGTACATGTATAAATAATGTCTTAATGTTCCTTCAGGGTTGCGGCAGCTTCAATGGCTTTATGGCATCCATGCTTGTGGCCTATCTGCTCTCCAGGAATAAAATCAACAAAGCCATGAATGGACATCAGGTTTTGAGGAACACCCTGCAGTTCTTAGGTATGTTTGACTGTAGGGGGCGCTCTGCAGACAACATCATTGCATCGTAGAACCTGCGTGATCTCTCAAAGGGAACCCATCAAGACTTTATATTAGGGCATCTCTGCAATGCGCTCAATGCTATAATGAAGGGCACACATTTATATCCACTAAATATCCACTCCCCCATACCAAATAAAGAGTTGTACAGGTACTGTGGAGATACGATAACTGATACGCAGAGAACAGAACAGGAAGCAGAAAGCGCTGTTCTGCGTGTAGTGGCCAGACCTGGTACTGCAGATCAGTTCCCATTCAATTGAATGGGTCCTAAGCTGCAGTGACTCTATGGGGGAGTGAATATTTAGTGGATAGAAAATGGTAGTCAGTTAATCAGTGGGGGTGCCGAATGTCGGAACTCTGCAGATCTGATATTAGTGACCTATTTCTAGGATAGGTCTGGAATACCATTTTAACTTTTTCATGACATCAACCATACTATTACGGCGGATGTCGAGTGTTTAAAGAGCCGAGCGGCCTCCAAGTCTCCGCTGTATTATACTATACAGCGGCAATTTTTGCGATCAGTGCCTGCGGGCATTAACCCTCTTGATGCCCCAGTGAAAGGTGACTGAGGCGCCATTTTGCAGGCAGTGCATGGGTGTTGACATTTTTGTGTGGATTGCCGTCCACTAGAACAAGATCCAGGAGCCGCAATCCTTTACCATGACAGCCAGGAGCTTATTTAAGGCTCCCAGGCTTGTCATGATTTACCATTAATACTTTTAGAGGCTGTGCTAAATAGCCAGTAATAAAAGTATGGGGATTTTACAATGCATAGTCTTGAAGAAATCTTCCGGATGATTCAAGGAAAATTTAACACTGGACAACCCCTTTAAGGGCCTTTACTTGTGATTATCATCCAAAAATATGTAATATTGATTAAAAGTTTGCAACCACTGCATAGTGTGAACATGTGTAGCGATTGTACAGCCATTAAAAAATCGCTCACTCAGATAATTTTCTTAAAGGGGTTTTCCCATGAACCTGACCATATTTACATCTGTAGATAATTAAAATTAAACATTTTTGCAAATATAAATAATTAAAAATTTTGCAGAGATTTACTGATATTCTAACCATCTTAGTGGTGACATCTTTTGTCTTGATCGGTTCCCAATGGATACGACCATGAACTTGGCATACTCAAACCCAGCCATGATGTCCTTATTGTGGCCGGGTTATCTTCTCATATATACAGTGTCCCTGCCTGACAACCTGTCCATAATAAGGAAATCATGGCTGGGTTTCTGACAAGTCCCAGACCACAGAAAGTTCCTGCAAGCATGGTCCTATCCATTGGCCACCGATCAAGACAAAAGACTCACCACTAAGATGGTTAGAGAAAATCTTTAAAACTGTTAATTATTTATATGGTTACGTTCATGGGAAAACCCCTTTAAGGAATTATGCTGTTGGATTACTACAGGTAAGGTCTCCTGTAATTCATTTCTTTTGGACACTGGAGGAAAGTCACTGCTTTAAGTGGAAATGTGGTTGTCTGAAATAATAATCCACCATGTTTTAGGAGAGATGCTATTGCTAATCTACTGCATAATAATATTATTTGTGTCTTATTTTTTGGAAATATTTTTTTGTGTATTTTTGCAGCCAGTACAGATTTGACAGTCAATGGAATTGCAATGTCACAATCCACAGAGTGTGCCACGGTAAGTGTGGACTGTTCTGCAGGAATATGATGTTTAAGTAAATGTGTTGTGTGAAGGGATTTTTAGTAATGGTCAGATATGAAGGTTTGGGGGCTGTTGTGATTTTTAGTGCTGTTTCCAAGGATACTTTTTACAGATATACTACAGTGACATCTAGTGGTGCAAAGCAGGTATCGCACACACATATACTCTTATCCTTGTAACACTTATTTACACATAAAAAAGTTGTTACTGTGTAACACATAACAGGAGGGGCTGTTATTCTGTCTGCTGTGTATGAGGAGATCTGGAGGCCTCGCACCGACACATTATATTTTCTCTAGATAATGGAAAATGAACATAGAATGAAATTATTCTGCGTATTTTTTACTTTGTCTAAAGATGATTTATTTCATATTTCTTATATTGCTTATATGTATGTCCACCATTATACAGATTACCTACAGAAATAATCTGCATAGAAAATCTACATTACATTACTTATCCTGTAGTGATCCTGAGTTACATCCTGTATTATACTCCAGAGCTGCACTCACTATTCTGCTGGTGCAGTCACTGTGTACATACATTACATTACTTATCCTGTACTGACCCTGAGTTACATCCTGTATTATACTCCAGAGCTGCACTCACTATTCTGCTGGTGCAGTCACTGTGTACATACATTACATTACTTATCCTGTACTGATCCTGAGTTACATCCTGTATTATACTCCAGAGCTGCACTCACTATTCTGCTGGTGCAGTCACTGTGTACATACATTACATTACTTATCCTGTAGTGATCCTGAGTTACATCCTGTATTATACTCCAGAGCTGCACTCACTATTCTGCTGGTGCAGTCACTGTGTACATACATTACATTACTTATCCTGTACTGACCCTGAGTTACATCCTGTATTATACTCCAGAGCTGCACTCACTATTCTGCTGGTGCAGTCACTGTGTACATACATTACATTACTTATCCTGTAGTGATCCTGAGTTACATCCTGTATTATACTCCAGAGCTGCACTCACTATTCTGCTGGTGCAGTCACTGTGTACATACATTACATTACTTATCCTGTACTGATCCTGAGTTACATCCTGTATTATACTCCAGAGCTGCACTCACTATTCTGCTGGTGGAGTCACTGTGTACATACATTACATTACTTACCTTAAGGTTTACAGCCTGTCATTGTGCAGACATTGATCAGTCAGCTGGAAGATTTCAGCTCTGAGGTGTGCCGCCCAACTTGTTTTTTGTAAGGTTTGTAGTTTGCCGCTATGAAGTAAAGTGTCTTCATGTTACCACTGGCATGTTTTCTCCTTTGCAGCCCTCCCTATCAGACTTTCACCAGGCGTTTGAAGTTGTTTTTGTGGACCCCCTGGGCATTGTGAATCTCTGCGCTGATATGTCGGCGGCCAAATACAGACAGGTGAGCCGTCTAGTCTACCTTCTCAATCTCTTCAGTGTCTCTGTGTTCTCACTCCAGCTGTAGAGGGCAGCACTTGAAGGAAAATGTTGTGTTTTGCTGCAATTTGTAGTTCCATAGCACTCAAGTGTGTTAGTTGATGGAAAATCTCTGACACCCAATGACATCTCGCTTTTCTATCTTTATAGATTCAGTTTGAGGCCAAGGAATCTCTCAGGGTCCTAGATGACACCAACAGCAATGGCTTCCTCCTCGTGCTCATGGTGACCAAGCCTTTTGTAAGGACTTTTGACCATGTTTTCCAGTAAGTATAGAAGTGACCTATTGTGTTGCAATCTTTGGAAGAGTCTGTAGCGCCCCCTAGAGATAGGAGTCGAGATGAATGTTATCATTTGGTTTGACAATTTTTTTTTTTTTTTTTTTTTTTTTTTAAAGGGGGTCTATATACACTGAGGTGGTCTAGTCAGCTTTATTTTACTCAGGGGATCTGGTCTCTGGGTTGGCTCTAGGGTCTGTTTTTTTTTTTTTTTTTTTTTTTTTTTAAGTTTTTTGGGGGGTGTAGGGTCTGCAATCATGTAGGTAGTCTGGTCTGTGTCTTAGTTTAGGTGATGTGTTCTGGGATCTCCATTTCCTTAGGGGGTTTGGGTTGTGTAGTAGTTTAGGGGGCAATTGGCGCAAAATATGTAACACTTCATGAATTTGTGTGTCATCCTTGCTCAGGGGCCCTGCTAATCTTCTTTGTGTCATTTTAGCATATGTGCTGCCGCAGCAAGCACTGATTTGTTTAATATATTGTGTCCAGGTGATGGGAAATGAAGATTTTGTACAGTAGGATCATACATCCTAGACTAGTTTTTACACAGCAGAGGGTTTGGTACAGTGTATTGATGTAGGCAGAGGTTTGTTAACTAAACTGCCGCTACAATGTATTGCTCATCCTGGACTCTTGACTTAAAGATCCTTGTTACTTTCTAACAAACCTGAGCAGGCATAAGTAAGGGTGAGTTTCCATTCATTGACAGCAAACATAACCTGGGCAACCTCTTGAAAGAAGCTTCCCTTATTTCTCTGAATTGTGATATGGCAGCCCAGAATTCACTGCATAGTCTCATCTCCTGCGGCATGTCTTCTCTAAATGGTTTTTGGTCTCATTTAAGCATTACTCATGTGAACACACTGCAAGAAACCTGCAAGAAGATGAAGTTGACGAATGAACTAATGGACCGAGGAGGTGATTATGTGTCGGCTTCTCTGCCCTTCATCATGTCTCTGCTCAAGAAGGGCCTGAACCAGCGTGTGATCCTCCTGTCACATGCACTGCCGCAGATACCCGAGGTACGCTTTTGAGAAAGTTATGGGTGGGTGATGTAGAAGTGTAAGTGGTTCTACTAATCTTATTGGTGACCGTGCGAGACTGGCAGGCGGCCATGTTTGTATTAAAGAGGGCAAAAAATTTATTTTTTTAAATAGGCCCCTTTAAGGCGAGGGGTTGATCTTTTGGATTTTCCAGTTTAGCCAACCACCCATTGACGTCTGGGCGTTGCCTGTTAGCTGTGCAGGGATGCATCTGCATGTCCTTGCAAAATTAGCAGCAGTGCAAGATTGTGAAGTCAGACTCCTCAGAGAGAAGGCAGGGACAGTTTATTTTCGTCCCTGTCTTTCTGATCAGTGAACCCTGTGTATACAGTTATGGGAGCTGGCATTATGCGGCTTTCTCCCGGCCCAGCAGTTATGTGTTCCGCCAATGATACGTGGGGCGGCTGAATCCTGCTCGACCCAGATCAACTGCACTCCTCCAAGTGCAAGCAATTTGTATACTTCCTGTAACTGGGACTAATGTATCCGCTTCAGTTACAGTGGAAATAAAAATAAAAAAAAGTTAAAATGCCCCCCCCCCCCCCAAGGGTTTATTATTGGTCATGAGAGCTGTTCCCTGCTTCTCGTTATGTATGGGCTTGTAAAATGAGGGTGGCCATGGTCACTTCAAATGGCTATATCTCAGGCATTATACATAGAAGCTTGCTTTTGGTGTCATATGAAAGTGGACACTTTCATCTGGGATACAGTTTTACCTGTATGATGTACATAGATATCACTGATATACTAAATTTATATATATATGCAGCTCTTTCATATGACACCAAAAGCGAGTTTCTAGATTTGTACACACTTCACACAGCATCCACTACATACACAATGAGAAGCAGGAACAGCTCTCAATAGAGAAGCAAGGGAAAGAGTTAAAAATTCAGGATTTCATATAGAGGGGCTAAAATTTGTTAGTAAAGTATATTACAACATTTATTAATGATACTTCCAGAACATTCAAAAACCAAAATTGACATCACAATGTAGCCCTATGTGTCACAACAACACAACAAGACACAAAAATTTGAACAACATGAGCAAAAAAAAAAAAGAAAATTTTTATATATATATATATATTTATATATGTGTGTGTGTGTACCAAAACCCCCAAAAATGTGCCTGGTTATGAGCCAAGGAAAATAGCCCGGTCATGAAGTAGTTAAACATTGGTGACTATCCTCAAGCCAGGGGTTATTCTGACTGGTCTTTGTTTTCTTTCTCTTCGTCTTAGTGGGACATCTCAGAGGAACCAGCAAATCACAAGGACATTGGCTGCCTGACCATAGGACTGATGCTCACCGCAGATTTCTTTTCCAGTGTGTTGGAGAAGGGACCGGCGGCAGATAGTCCAGAGGTGAGTGGAATAGTCCTATAGTAATAGTCCTATTGTACACATCATTATTTTGTACCAAATTTTACAAGGTTACATTTTACATGGATTTAACTTGTACATTGTGAGATACGAGATATGCTATATTAACAAACCTACTAAATTCACGTCTCATGTACAACCATCTCTTTGCTTCCATTGTTACCAGGCTTCAGAGTTCCGAAGTTTCTGGGGAGACAAGTCTGAGCTGCGTCGCTTTCAGGATGCCTCTATATGTGAGGCTGTAGTGTGGCCGGCAAATGTCCTAGAAGAGAAACGTTGCATCCCTGAACTCATCATAAGACACCACCTTCTCCAGTGAGAACTGAAATTAGATATATGTATACGCTGAATGGCCACTTTATTAGAGACACCCATCTAATAGCACTTTGGACTTCCTTTGGTCTCCAGAACCGCAGCAGTATGTTTTTTTGACTACAATTTCTTTGAGTATCAGAATGATTCTTGACGTCCTCTTCCTCATCTACAAGCTGTTTACGTCCACAGGATCCCCTGGATCGCTGGACGTTTTTTTTGTTTTTCACACCATTCTCTGTATACTTTTCAAACCGTTCCACTAGAAATCCCCACAAGGTGGCAGTGTAAGAAGGCCCTGGCTTGTCTAGCACCAATGACCAGGCCTTCTTCGGAGTCGCTCAGATCACTTTATTCTCCATTATAATGTGGGTTTATACTGAAACTGAGCCATGGAAAACTTGCTGCACTCCGAGCTTACAGGTCTAATGTCCATGTAGGGACGGACCCATCGCGAAAGGGCTGGTGTCTTTTATAAAGTGGCCATTCGCTGTAGAATTAAGTGCAAACATGTATTCTGAGGTCATGAAAAATTGTACAAAAAGCTTACAGACTACACACACTGGGTCAGAAAGCTTGGGGGCCATTCACACCACCATGAATCTCGGTGCATGTGCATTTCTTGGACTGTCTGCAGTCTTGTGAATCATAGTGAGTTATCATATAGTGAGCTCTTGAACAGCTGAAACGCTACTATGCTGAATGGACATAGAGCTGTGAGTTCGGTACAGTAGTGATCGGGGCCGTTTGTGAGTTCACTACATCATAACTCACTATGATATCTTGAGATCCATTAACATGACTGCGGTCGGTGCAGGAAATCTGTCACAGATGGAACATGGTCCTTTGAATAACCCCTTACCCTAATATTTGGGATACTGGTAAAGTGGTACATGCTTTAGGCACCAGGACTTTGCCATGTACTGATGCTTGGGGTTACATTAGTATGATACTGCAATACTTAGGGTCGCCAGGTGTGGCGCATTAACCATTGAATATGGCTTGCAGTTTAGAGAACATTGATCACCACTATGATGAATACGTTTATAGTTCTTTTTCCTTCTGTCTCAGACATGCCAGTCTTCCTGAACCTGCCATAAGCTATGCTGGCAACCTCCTCAACTGTGTACTGTGCAAGGAAAAGAAGGTGAGCACAATACCCTTACCCCATCCCATAATCCCATTCACTCATATCCAGTAGGACTAAGCAGGATTATATGGGTTATAAGGTTGAAAATCATGGCTCTTATCTAACAAAAAAGCCCCACCCCTGTCTATAAGTTGTGTATGGTATTGCAACACGGCTCTATTGGTTTAAAGTGAGGTAAGCTGCAGTACCAGACACAGCCTGTGGGCAGGTGTGGTGCTGTTTTTACAAGAAAGCAGCCATGTTTCTGTCCAACACTTTTAAGACAGGGTTTTCTGCTTATTTCGAGCCTCATTAGCTGTCTTGTGTGTTTCAGTCCGGTACAGGAGAAGAATTGATGGTCAGTGTCATCCAATCTTATGATGACCTAAGCAAGAAGTTATGGAACCTGAAAGATTTGCCACTCACAGTCACCTCAGTGCAGGGAACGCACCCAGCACTGCGCTACACAGATGTAAGTTCTACCCATGTGTCACCATGGTCATGTGACCTCTACCGTACCGATGATCACTTATTATGCTTCTCTAAAATAAGATACCAAACCCCAGAAAATCCTTGGATCTAATTCTTATAAAATCTAAGTGATAACCAATATGGCTGCCTCACAAAGATGTTTTTTTTTTTTTTGTTTTTTTTTCTCAAAACACCTGAATGACAGATGTAAGAGAGAGGGGTACATTGCTTTGTGTCTGGGTGGGTTTGCCTTTTAGGATTTTAGGAAAAGTAGGTAAGGGAGCTTTAGTGGCAGCCATATTTGTTCTCATCTAGCTTTCCTGGAAAAAGAGATCAGTAAGGTTAGGTTCACACCTGTGCCTGGTTTCCGTTTGAGGATTCCGTTCCCCATTCCACTTGATAAATGCGGAAACCCGGCAAACCCCATAGTCTATGGGGGTCCACGGGTTTCCGCCGGTAACTGCTTTTTAAGCGGATTGGGTTTCCAGTTTTCGGAAACCTGAACGCAGGTGTGAACCTAGCATAAGAAGTTGAATGAAAGGTTATTGTTTATATTACTAAGGATTTTTTAGTTTAACCCCCTAACAGTCTCATTAAAATTGCAAAATTCCTCTTGAAATTGTCACTTTTGTTTTTTTCTGGCAGATTTTGAGTTTATGGCCCAAATAAATATTCCTGGCAAATAACTCCGGTGCCTTTTACATTTTATCCTTAAACCAGTAACCTTTTATCCCTCTTTGCATTCCCGCTTTCATAACATTTTACATTTTATTTTAGTGTAACTTTACGAGACCTTGTATTTTGCGGGAACATAAGACTTTTTGATCAGTTTTTATTACTTTTTGCATGTGAATTTTAATGTTTATGGAATTGATCATGTAGAATATATAAGGTACTAATTATTTTAGGAGTTGTTACATATGTGGTGATACCAATTCTGTGTTTTTTTTTGTTTTTGTCTATTTTTCTCTTTTTTTTTTTTTTTTTTGTCTGTAAAATGACTTAGGCGCTGCGGTCAATATTCACTGTAGCTTATAGGGGGTTAAATGGCAAGTATGCTTCTATTTGATAATGGGGGGTTGATATCATGAACAAAAGTCCATGGTACCGCCCCCCGCCAGGGATATCTGAAGTTACAGGAACTGAAGAATAATAAAATAATTTTCTCCTCTCCCTGCACTGTCAGCTACTCGTGTTCTCCTATACACTGGTTAAAGTGAAAGCTGTGAGTATATGCAACTCCGCTTTAACCAATGATATCTCTAAATCTATGTGGGCTGCAGGCATGATCTTGGTCTTATTTTAAAGTCAAGATTCTAGCTCCGGAGTTAGAACTGCTTAAAGTGACTGGGCGCCTGCTTGGTGTGAAATATAATGCACTTTGCTTAAGATCCAAGCAGGGTTCCTGCAGAACTGCAGGGGGAGGAGGGGTTAAGACTACGGCTACTTGGTGATTTTGTTTGCAAGTCCACAGATAGAACTGTAGCATTGCTGGCATCGCAGTTCATGAAACTGAATGACGTTTTGACCGCAAGTTGGCACGACTGTGACAGTCCACAACAGTCGGCAGAATGAAAAGTTGCAGATTGAGGCACCTCGCGGGTCACTGTGCAACCCAAGTTTCTTTCATTAGTTGCGATACACACAGCGCCACACTGCTATCTATGGCCATGTGATGTGAGTTGCAAGGCCCTATTCTTAGGCGGAAGCATCCTTTAAACCATATAATGGATGCCCGGTTGCACATAAATCAGACCTATGACTTGGTGCTTTTATGTATAGATTATCCTTTGTCTTCTAGGTGTTTCCTCCTGTCCCAGCGAAGCCACAGTGGTCTTTCTTTAATGTGTCCGACAAAAAGTACCTCCTTCCCTCGAAGGATAAGCCGAGTCCAGCCTTTGTCTCTCCTATAAAAGGTGAGCAGCCTCCTGCAGCAACAACTGCGTTCCCTATAGACTCCCCATACACAAGTATGCATGGTTTGGCTGAGTGTGCACGTGTATCCAGTGGGGAAAAGGATGGAAATATTGCCAGAGATATCTTGGTATCAGTTTATTTCTCTTGAGATCAAATGAGTGGCCATGTTCAAATTAAACTTGCCCAATCCATTGTTCTCCCTACCTATGCCAAACTAACTTCGGCAGAGCATGTTATACACATTATATAGTCTACTGACCTATGTCTAATGTGTATGACCACCTTAAGTGGCAGGTAGCAGAATATAGATGCAGCCTGGGATGTGATAAGAGTATAACACACATTACTAGACAAGTACAAATTAAAGATAAGTAGTGTAGTTTGCTCTGTTTGGTGGTCTGTAGACTATTTCCTCACAATGCAGATTACTTAGTATTATAGCGTCTTCCCTGTAGTGTTACTTATTGTCATGGACTGCTGACAGCAACTAACAGGATTTTAAATGCAGCTTTAGATGTAGCTGGAGTAGATTTAACAGATAATTAGCTGGAGAGGTTTTCTGGGTTCTTATAGTTCACAGGTGTCAAACACAAGGCCCGCGGGCCGAATCCGGCCCGCTGCCTTCTGTTATCCGGCCCGGCACTTATCTGGCCCGTAGGGCCGCGGCATTTTTTATTGTCTATGTACATTATGTAATGTAAACCAGCCCAGGACAGGCCGCTTAAAAAAAAAAAAAAAACAAAGCTGCGCGATACCTGTCCTGGGCTGGTTTACAAGACCTCTGCATGTCAGCGCAGGCAGCGATACAATGACGTCATCGCGCCTCCTACGCTGACACGCAGACAAGAAGAGGAGAAGGCGGCGGTTGCATCAAGGCATCGGAGGTAGGTGAAGATGTTTTTTTATATATATATATATATAAATAGGCCGTTGCCTGCTGGAGTATCCCCGGGACGAAACGGCCTATTTACTTATCGATCCCCGCTGCTGGTTGTGGCCGCCCCCGCTTCCCCTTCTGCTATGGGACGCAGAAGCGGCTGTGTGCAGGAGCGGGGATGGTAAGTGAGGCCGTGGCCGGCGAACCCCATCAAATACTACTATTATTATACTCCGGGGGCTTTTCAGACCCCGGAGTATAATAATCGGAGACCCCGGGGAGGTGATAAACATAAAAACCAGAGTTACTCACCTCTCCGGCGATCCGATGCTGCTCCCAGCCGGCTTCGGCCTTCTTTGGTGACGTCCCAGGCGTCACGTGAGCCAGGCCGACGTCATTATGTCACGACGACGGTCTGTGCGACATTGAAGAAGGCCGAACGCAGGGAGCGCACCGGAGCCCAGGTAAGTAATACTGGTTTTTATTTTTGTCACCACCTGGGTCTCCGATCATTATACTCTGGGGTCTGAAAAGACCCCAGAGTATAATAATAGTTCATGGGTGGGGGTCACTATGGGGCATAATACCGTGTGCAGGGGCCACTATGGGGCATAATACCAATGTAGGGGCCACTAAGGAGCATAATACCGATTGCAGGGGCCACTATGGAGCATAATAACATGTGCAGGGGCCACTATGGACTATAATACCGTTTGCAGGGGCCACTATGGGACATAATACCAATGCAGGGGCCACTAAGGAGCATAATACCGATTGCAGGGGCCACTATGGAGCATAATAACGTGTGCAGTGGCCACTATGGAGCATAATACCGTGTGCAGCGGCAACTATGGAGCATAATACCGTGTGCAGGGGCCGCTGTGGCGCGTAATACCGTGTGCAGGGGCCGCTGTGGGGGCGTAATACCATGTGCAGGGGCCACTATGGAGCATAATACCGTTTGCAGGGGTAAACAGTATTTGTATAGTGCTTAATTTTTTATATAGTCAGAAAAGTATTTGGTTGCCCTCAAAGGGCTGATTGTAACAGTAGTAATGTACAAATGAAACTACTGCTTAATAGCTCGCTTATCTGTTAAGGAGAAGTTACTTTTATACATGTGTAAAATAATCTTGGCCCTTCAAGGTACCCCGTGAGGCTGAAGTGGCCCCCGGAGAAAATGAGTTTGACACCCCTGATATAGTTGATGAACTATTCTTTTAATATGTCTTCAGTTGAAGATCAGCAGGGTTCTGACACCCGGGACCCCTGTGCATCAGTAGTTTTAAGCGACAGTGGTGCTCTGTGAGTGCTGCTTCCGATTCACGGGCCATATAATGTCATGTTCATTTATCACATGGCCTGTTTGCAGCTCATTCTCATCTAAGTGAATGGGGCTGAGCTGCAGTACCATGCACAGCCACTGTACTATGTGCAGCGCCTTGGTTAGTTTTAAGTGAAGAAAACACTGCAGTCTCTGCAAACAGCTGATCAGGGGGGTCCCTGGTGTCACACCACTGCTGATCTTCAAAGGATACGTCATCAGCCTTATAGGGCTGAAGATGCTGAAATTTGTAAATGTATATTTATGTTCAGTATTTCCTCACTTTTGTCCCTGCAGTGATTTGTCACATGGAAGGAAGTGGGAAATGGCCTCAAGATAAAGATGCCATTAAGAGGGTGAAGGCCGCCTTTCAGATTCGGCTGGCAGAACTATTAAAAGGCCAGCATGAGTTAAAGTGCATGCCCACCGCTTCTTACACTGATGTCTACAAGGTCAGTCTCTTCCTCACCATCCACCATACTGACGCCTCACCCTTCTTTTTCAGTGTGTATGCCTTCCTCATATATGGCTTTGTTTGTGACTGCTTTACGTTTTCCCTAGGATGGCTACGTCTTTCGTCTTCAAGTTGCGTATCACAGGGAGCCGCAATTCATAAAGGAGTTTCTCACTCCAGAGGGGATGTTGAAGTCTCGAGAAACTGAGGAATCCCTTCAGCTTGAGCTGGAAACCATTCACCTGCCACATCTAACAAGTACACTACATGGGTGAGCGCTGCTTTTTTTCCCCCCATATTTGCCACACTTGTCCATAGGTTAGATCTGGTATTACAGCTTAACTTCAGAACCTCTCATCACCTGTGGAAAAGTGTGACACAAGTTTAGAAGCAAGCAGATATAATTTTTGCTGCATTTTTCTCTGCACATTTTCTTCCCCTATTAAAGATATGGGGCAAACACTCGTGATTCCGCAGCTAAAATTAAAGCCCCGTGCCCATGTAGCAAAACCTCAGCTGTGAGAAGTACTATATGTGTACAGGACTGTTGTATCTGTGGCTGTAGGCATGATCGTGTCACTGACAGCAAGCAGAGATATTAAAAATAATCCAACATTGCCAAACCATAACTTTATATCCGTTAAGCAGCTGTATTTAAAGGGGCTTTCCAGACTAATCAATTGTTGACCTATCCTTTGACCTGCTGGGGTACGATACAGTTTAAAGAGACCGCAGTGTTTGAAAGAGTGCTGCAGTCTCTTAACCTGTGCTGTCTATTTGGAGCTGGGACCAATTTGAATCGGGGAATATAGTTACCAACTGGCTTCAAAATAATATGATTATTTTTACTTATACAATTCTTTATGTTATATAATTAGATGTATTGCTTGTTACATATTTACTTTTACATGATTTTAATCACTGGATTTTTAATGAATTAGAGGATCTTTACTGCTTCTGACTGACCATGGCTGTCAGCCATTTATGTAGGCAGTCAGAGTCAGAGCAGGAGTAGCGCTGTGGAAAAATAGAGGAGTCAGTGGTTTGGCCTACCCACTCCACACCCCTGCGCTTCACAAAAATCAAAGCATAGTGGCTGTGTTTTGTATTGCAGTTCACCGCCCTCCCTTGGTTTTAAGTAGCACTGAGCTTCAAACAGGACATGTGACATATGAAGGTGAAGGGAAACTCCGTGATCTGCGTGAATGAGGGGTGTCGGATCCCTGCTGTTCTTCAATTGATGACCTGTCCTAAGGATGGAAAACCCTGTTAAGGCCGGGGCCCCACGCAGCATAAACGCTGTGTTTTACAGTACCTGCAAAATGTATGGTATTCTGGCGAATCCCATCCACACATTGCAGAAAAATATCCGCAGCGGACATGCTGCGATTTCAAAAACCGTTGCGTTTTTGTAAATCGCAGCATGTCAATTATACCTATATGGAAACACCGGCGTTTTCTGTATAGGTATAATTGAAGCAGAAAGTCTGCAGCGCTTTTTGGCTGTGGCTCACTACGTGGGGCTTTAGCCTAATATGGAAATCCACTTAAGTTGCCTTTAGTAAAAAGGTGATATGTCTTTAATGGTAGCAAGGGTTCTAATCTCTTTTTGTCTCCTCAGCCTCCATCAGCAGCTCCCAGCTTTCGGTGGCACGTCTCGTCTTGCCAAGCGCTGGGTCAGTGCTCAGCTCCTTGCTGACAGCATCTCAGAGGAGTGCGTGGATCTCCTTGTGGCTTATCTCTTCCTGCATCCTGCGCCATTTACTGCTCCAAGGTATTATCTGCAGCTAAGATGGATCACTACTAAAATTACTGAGAAAACCTGATCAATATCGGGACTATCAGTGACCTGCTGTATTCTCTGTTCAGCCCCCACCATGTCACACAGGCAAAAAAAAAAAAAACATTGCCCAGTTTACACGGACGTCACTGTCCTGACCTAGTATCATACACGTGGCCTTTCAACCCCAGAGAGGAGCACTTTTTATTAACTCTTTCCTCAATACAAAAAATAAGGCTGTTTTTGGTTTTGTTTTGAGCAAAAGTCAGAAGTGGATCCAGCATAAAGAAGACGTACAGGACCTTCCTTTATATCTTCCAATGTTTTTGAATCCACATCTTGCTTTGGCTTGAAAGGATGCATAAATAGTGCAGTGGTGTTTTTACAAAAAAAATCCTATCGGTAAACCAACCTATAGGGGTTATCCAAGGACTTCTTTTTTTGAAAACCTACTAGCCCTGGGTTCTATTTGGGACAAATGTCGGGGTTTCCGGGCTCATTCTGACTCTGGGTCACATGACTGGAACCAGCCCCCGAGTCGATCGGCCTACTCCCTGCTCTCCCATGTATTTACCTGTACTAAAGGAGAGGTGGCAGAATTATTTGGGTACTGGTTCTGATCGCAGGTCCCAGGGTGGGAACCAGCCTAGAAACCTAAGGTTCGGCCCAAACAGAACTCAGGGAAAGTAAGTTTTTAAACAATCCCTGGATTAATCCCTTTAAATAGTCACTGTCTCTTCAACACTTTATGCATAAATGAATAGTACAAATGGATATAAGAACCTTTTGCTATATATTTTAGCAGAGAAAAATGCCCTTTTCTCCACCTCATTGCTAAATTGACTTTCACTATGAAATCTCTGCTGAATTCCATCTTGCTAGCGCAAGTCAGAGAGAAGGTCACAGAAATTTTACATTTCAGCTCACAATAGAAACCTGTGGAGAGGGGAGAGGAATGAGCAGAAGCTGAGTGAGAGAGAGGAGATAAACACACCGATAGAGGCTGCTGTAGATAAGAGCAAGGTTCTTTATCGTATCAGTACAGGTCAATGCTTCTCTATAATGTCCTGTATGACCCTGCTGCAGCTTCTGAGTGACAGAGAGAGTATTATGGAGCAGAATCTCCTCTTCTTCCTGTGTCTTGTCTATGGCAGCCATCATTACAGCTGGTCTCCATTAAGAGCTCAGGGAAAACTGAGAATGGATAGAGCCTGCAGAGAGGAAACCTGCTGAAAAATGAAGACTACACGTCATGTAATGGCCAGAAATAGTCTTATTCCTCCTGTTCACACACTGCACTATTGATTTATTCATATTTTGATGTAAGGTTAGGTACGCTTTATAGAGGTATATGAGATCCAAAACAAGACAACTCCTTTAAGCCAAAAACATATAAGAACATGAGTGTCTCCTTGTGTGAGCCTGTGTCATATTTTCCCTTCTCTTTCAGTTCTCCCCAAGTGGGTTTCCTCCGATTCCTCAATCTCTTGGCCTCATTTGATTGGAAAAACAGCCCCATCATTGTAAATCTCAATGGAAATCTGACTGGTAAGTGTGACATATTTCATATAGTTGCTGATATAAAGTGTAACTCCGCTTTTGTACATTCATGGGTTACTATATACTGGGCCATGGAGGCATCTTATACATACATGTAATATCCATGGCCACATCTTAATGGTCTTTAGCAGGGCTGGTGCAAGAAAACCTCATAGTGGTTGTCGTATGATCCTGACCAGGAACCAAGTGACAGTGTTATGGCTCTTTGCCTGGTGCCAGATGTCAGTCAGATAATTCTCACCCGGGTACAAGGTTTCAGGGCAGCTGTGACCTCCTTGATGCCATGCAGCAGCCTTATTCCTGGAGCAACAAGAGATACAGGTGGCTCCTGAGCCAGAAGATGTTAAATACTGCTGTATAGTATACAATATTGGAACAGTGTTTGACAGACATTGAATAATTAAATAATCCCCATTACATAAAATCTATGAGGGATCTGTGAAAAGTGGGATTTTTGTACTCACCGTAAAATCCTTTTCTCGTTGTATTCACTGGGGGACACAGCACCATGGGTATAGACCTGGTCACTAGGAGACAAGACACTAGGAAAAAGAAAGCTGTTGGCTCCGCCTCCAGGCTATACCCTGCCACAGCCACTGTGCATGAATCAGTTTGTACCGTAGCAGTAGGAGAGACACACAAAGGAACATGCAACCAACAACCACCAACAATGCCTGAACCCGAAAAGGAACCAACACAGTTCGGGCAGGAATACTGAAAAAAACAAGGGAGGGATCTGTGTCCCCCAGTGAATACAACGAGAAAAGGATTTTACGGTGAGTACAAAAATCCCACTTTCTCGTCTACTTCACTGGGGGACACAGCACCATGGGATGTCCTAAAGCAGTCCCAGAGGGTGGGAATAACACGGCCATGCAAACCTGTAATACTCAACCGCTTCCAGAAACTTACAACCCAAATTGGCATCAGCAGAGGCCACAGAATGGATCTGGAGAAACTTAGAGAAAGAGGATGGAGGCCCAGTGGGATACTCACAGACCTGGGAAGCAAAAGCCTGATGCCGGAGGCCCCGGAACTCCAACAGCTCTGGAGGAGAGAGCCGTCACACGGAAAGGCAGAGCCATACTCTTAAACCGATAGGTCTCCCTAATCTCAGACCAAAGCCATCGGAAGATGGGAGCTCTGGAAGCAGGCAGGCCCTGGCAAGGGCACTCAGGGAGAATGAGCAAAGCGTCCGAACAACAGAAAGGGTCTGTGAGGAATAGTATACACGCAAATCGCCCGGGCAACAACTGGGCAGGGAAGAGCAAGCACTCACATGGACGCCTGGGGACCGAGCAGAAAGAGGGCAAGACCAAGTCCTCGAAGTGGAAGCAGGAAAAACACCCTAAGAAAAAAAGACTGTGGCAGACAGAGGAAAACCTTATCCTTGTGGAGGACCAGAAAGGGAGGCTGCCGAAAAAAAGGGGCAGCCAATTAGGGACCCCTGCGGATGGAGGTAATGGCCACCAGAAACTCATTCTACCAGGACAGAAGGCAAAAAAAAGGGATATCATAGGCTCGAAGGGGAGAACCTGAAGCACCTTAAAGATGAGGTTAAGATCCCACGGATCCAAGGGTTCCAAAGGAGCACAGAGTGGCACTCCTGTAGGAAAGTCTTTAAAAAGGAAAGAAGACTAAGACCCTGATCCAGACCAGAATGGGGAAGATCCGATGAGAATCGTTACTCTTCCAACGGTGGACGTAAGCCTTCCACGTTTGATGGCAGATCTAAGCTATCTGGAACTTCCGGGCCTTGAGTATGTTAGAATAACAAACTCCGAAAAAACCATGACGCCTCAAACCTCAGATTCAACAGCCACGCCGTGAACGCAGCTGAGTCAAGGTGGGGTGGAACAGCAGTCCTTGAGACAGAAGGTCGCCCAGCAGAGGAAGAGGCCAGGAGCATCCGCCAACAGGAAAATGAGATCCACATACCAGACCCGGCAGGGCCAATCTGGTGCCACCAGGATAGCTTGAACCCCCTTGGTCTTGAGATTCTGGAGGACCCAAGGGAGAAGATGAAGTGAAAAACCGAACTTACAAGAGCGCCAGCGGCGATGGCTCGAGGATCCAGAGGCCTGGCAATTTAGCCGGGGACCTTGTGGTTCCGGCGGAGGCTAAAAAGGTCGACGTTTGTCACACCACAGCGGGAGCACAGTGGATGGAAGATCTGCAGATAAAGCGACCCTCGCCCGGAGCAATATTTTCTCGACTGAAGTAGTCTGCCACCCAGTGGTCCACGCAGAAAAATGGTTGACCACCGAAAGAGCTGGAACAAGGCGCTCCACCCAAGGAAGAAATTGTGAGGCTTCTAGTAAGGCCGCACGGCTCCTGGTGCCCCGCAGAGGGTTCAAGTAGGCGACCATGGAGGGGAGGTCAGTCTGGACTGTGACAGATGTCCTTGGAGAAGAGAGGTCCAAGGAGTAAGGGCAAATAAGATATCCCTGGGATCCAGCAGGTTGAACCAGAGGGAGGAATCGGCCCTGGACCACAGGCCCTGAACAATCAAAGCATCGAGGACCACTCCCCAGCCGGGGAAATTGGCGGCAGTGGGAATCACCTACCAACAGAGGGGAAGAAGGACTTCCCTTGAGAAATTCCTGGGGAGGAATATACACTAAAGAATCTCTCAGTGAACCAAGGTGGAAAGAGAACCAAGCAGATGAGGCTGTCCGGATATTTGTCCCAGCAGGCCGTAATCTTCAAGAGGAGAGAACGACAGAGTGAATGAAAGGTACAGCCTAGAAGGTTGAGGCGATCGTGCGCAGGACCCACATGCCGATTCAAAGACAGCAAGGAGAGTACCTCCGAAGGTGGGACACTCAGGATCTTGGCCTCCGGAGGGAGAATCACACCCTGGAGCGAGCAGAGGATCATGTCCCGGATTCCATGTGCTTAGAGGACACGAGACATCCTCATTGATGAGCCAGCAGAACCGGCGAAGAACAACCAAGGTGAACCACAAGCTGGTCAGATTGTCTGACCTGGAGGGGCTTCACCAGGAGGTCGTCAAAGTCTGGAAACACGGCAGCACCTCTGACGCAGAGGATGGCCATGAGAGACGCCATCACTGAGGGAAAAAAAAACCCTGGTGGCAGAGGCCAGCCTGAAGGGGAGAGAGACAACTGGAAAGGTCAAGGATCCACAGCAAAACGAAGAAACCGCTGACGGCACAGCGCGATGATGTAGATGGACGAAGAATTCGCCCATCTCCAGGGATGCCACCACAGACTGCATAGACTACAACAGAGCCTGCAGGTATGGAAGAACCTGTGGAGCCCTTTCAGGTCCATGATGGGACAGAGGAAGCCGTCCTTCTAGGCGAATGGAGAACAGGTAGGAATAGTAACCCAGGATACACTCTGAAACGGGAACAGGGACGCTGACTCCCTGCCGCTGGAGATTGGAGACAGCCTGGATTGTCCGACATAGCGAAGCAAAGAGACTCCAGCGAAAACTGGAGTAGCCGGACGACACCGCCTCTCAGGCCCAGGCTCCAGACGTCCCGCCATTTGAGATGCCCAGAGAGGGGAAAAAACTTCATGCCGAGGAGGCTAGGAAGAGGAAGACCTGGACGACCTGGTGCAGAACCGCCAGGGAAGCCTGGACTTGAAAGAAGCTTTCTGGAGCAGGAGAACGGCTGACACATAGGACGCCTCTGAGGGAGGAAGAATCTATTCCACCGTGGCCTCAGAGATAAGCTTCTCGACACCCTTAACAAAAAATTTGACCCAGGACGACCTGGAAAGGGAGAAGGGCTGCGTTCTCCTTCTTGGAGGCGGACCCAGTATTCCACAACGGATCCCAACGGTATGGCAGATAATCACTACATTGGCGGCCGCCTTAGCAGATTTGGGAGGCATCTCTAGTTATTGGGAAGCGTTCAGGATCTCAGAGACGAGCGGCTGGAGGGAAACTGCATCAGGGAGGTTTGACTGAAGCTGTTTGGCCCAGGAAAAGAAGGCCTTGATGACCCAAGAGGCAGCGAAGGAGAGCCGCAGGGAGAAACCAGCCACTACGAAGGCCACCCTGGTGAGGGAAGCCACCTTCTTGGAGCAATACAATAGCCAGCATTTAGGGCAATGCAATGTATCAGTTCTGCATTGCAAACAATACAACAGATGCGATCCGATCTCACTCCGAGGGATCAATGAGGTAGGCAAAGTCCGCTGAAGGCAGACTAGAAGCCTTGGAGAGCCTAGCTATCATGGGATCCACCGTGGGAGGCTCTTAGTGATAGGAAGGGACACATGGGGCGGCTCGCTGACAAAATGTCAAGACAGGCCAGCTTGCACTCACTAGTTACTGATATATAAGTACCGTGCGCTAACCGATTGCACCACTGGAGCAACCTGCTTCCCTTACCTCGGATGTTCATCATTGCCAGCCAGGGAGAGCTAGAGACGTGTGTCACAGCATAGCCTGGCAGAACTGCCCGAGCTCACCTTCCACTTAGAGACACACAGGTCAAGGGAAGGGATGTCCGATTTCCTAGTCGAAGACAGAGGATGGTCCAGGGAGAAGTCACTGTGCCCTCAAGATGATATCAAACATCCAGTGGCAGAAAGAGATGTCCACTTGAGAGGATGAGTCCGGGTCCTCAGAGATCTGTAGGGTCTCTATCGCATAGATGACTCCCGCGTAGCAGCAGATATAGATGAGCCTAGCTGAAGATCCGAGTCGGAGTCAGAGGCGTCCCCAGTTAAGTAGACCGAGCAGAGGGAGGGAGGTATCCGCCTGTCGGAGTGGAGCCGTGAGCTGAGTTCCTATCTGGGGAGTACCCAGAGGAAGGGGTGGCGGACCGTGAACCGTAGGAAGACTTCCTGGTCCTTTTGAGGCTCCTGGAGCTGCGAAGGGAACTATGAGGGTGTCCAGGGAGATCCCAAGAAGCAGCCGACTGAGCGGCGATCTGGGAAAGCAGCCATTCCAAGTTTCCAGCACTGACTAGTTAAGTCTGGTAAGGACACCATGGCCAAGGTTAGGGAGGCCGCCCAATCCGGGGGATGGAAGAACCGGAGAGGGGCCAGGAGGTTACTGACTGGCTGAGGCGGAAGGCAGAGAGAGCACATGGGCTCGGGCTGTCCGCATGGCAACTGTTTTTGATACAGCAGGTGCACGTATAAAAACGTGACGCAACCAGAGGGGCCGGAGGGTGAGAGAGGGAGCCCAAAAAAATTAGGGGTAACCCAGGGGGTTAGCCTACCAGACTGCAAAAGATGGCCGCTCACAAACTGCTGCAGCAAGGGTTCCGCAGGTGCAATGTCTCCCAGGGAACTTGGAGGAGAGTAAGAATCCCTGCAGTCCCAGCAAGCCAATAAATAAATAAATAATTGAGAATATGAGGAGAGCAAAGCTCTTCCCCTGGTAAATACAGGCTCAGTAGCTACTGGGCAGGCTGGATGGCTTGCCAGGACAGCCCCCTGGCCAATGGAAGGCCCTAGGCGGAGTCTGGGTACCAGAAAAGCCCGGGAAAGGGATGGGCCCGTTGCGGCCTAGTTCCCGGCCAGGCCTCGGACTTGCGTAGAATGTGGCCGACCGCGAGGCACCGTCGGCAGCGCGGTGCGACCGCGAACTCCGGAGGTTCCGAGGAGGCCTGGGAAAAGGTACCGGGGGGCCAGGAAAGGGGGGGCCCCACACGAGCGGGGGGGGAACCGGGTGCCCCCCCGACGGGGGCCGCTCGGTAGGAGCGACCAGAAAACCCAAAAACGCCCCAGAAAAAGAGGGGGCTTATTTACTAAGATTTAAGGCCCAGTTCAGGGGAACCCTGTGATGCTCCCCCCTAAACAGGACCCATGCTATTGTCCCCCTGGGAGATGGCATTAAGGGGCTGAGAGGGCCTGAGGGGAGGTGGAGAGGGCCTGAAGGGGAGTTGGAGAGGGGCTGAGGTAACTTTCATACTCACCTGCCTTCTATTCTTCTCATACTCACCTGTCTGGCGTCTTCAGGCGCCGCAGGGTCACCCCCTCGGTAGGACCTCGCACGTGGGAGTGGGGTCACCGGTACTCCGGCCGATTTCGGGGGTGCGGCGAATGGTGAGTGGGGACTGGGTGACCGGCGAGGCTGCTCTTTTGCAGAGCGCTGCGCCCGCAGGAGGGTATGACTAGTGTGGCGTACACGCTGACTACCCCCTGCACTTGAAAGAAAGGTAAAAATAAAAACAATGCAAGACTGAAGACCTGAGTCAGGTCGTGTCTACCTCCTATGACACTACATATCACAAGGCATTATGGGAAAGGAGCTGGGGAGCTCATGCGCCCTCTATTGGATGTAACAGATCCTATGACACTAGGTTTCAAACTGATTCATGCACAGTGCTGTGGCAGGGTATAGCCTGGAGGCGGAGCCAACAGCTTTCTTTTCCCTAGTGTCTTGTCTCCTAGTGACCAGGTCTATACCCATGGTGCTGTGTCCCCCAGTGAAGTAGACGAGAAATGGGTAACACTCAGGTGCACACTCGGCTATGAAAAAAAGAACTTTGTCACAACCGAGTGCACAGCACGGTGGTTTGAATGAGCTCTTATTCTAAATTCTTATGATAAAAGGATGGTGAAAGGTCGCACCCTACTGTATTGGCAGTATTGCATTATTTTTTGGCTGATTTTCCTCAGACGCTGACCTCACTGAGATTCACAACGACTTTACTATGGCACGTGATCAGCTTCCGGTAATGTTCATCGCTACTCCAAAAGACAGAAAAACATCATTGTGGACCAAGCAAAAGCCAACAGCTCAGGTGAGGGCATCGCTGTCATCATATTAACATGCACCCTCTGCCAAAACATGTTTTTTTTTCACAGGGAGGAGCTGCTCAACATTATCATTGATAAATGGTACTTGGTCACCCAGATTTCATTGACTGTTTACTTGTTGTACTCTGTATACATTACATTATGTATCTTGTTACAACCGGTATTATTCTCCAGAGCTGCAGTCAGATTTCTGCAGGCTTCAGAGCTGACCGCTCCCAACCAACCTTGTCATTTCAGTGTATTTGCAGAGTGTTCTCTTGGACATTGCATTATATCAGATGTTGTACGTTAATTTGGAAAAACAGGTTATCTCCATATGATAGAAGATGTCTGCAGTTAAGTCTTATTGTTTTTTGTGGACTGTTTCCAATAACATCCTGCAGAATTGTGAGTGCAGCTCTGGTTAGTTATAGGTTTAGTACAAAGATATTGCTGAACAAAAATGGCCAAAGCGACATCAGGGAAATGTTGAGATCTAATAGGGAACCAAACTGAGCTGTGGATGTGCCAGTTGTATAAATATATGATGTACATCAAGATAAAGGTAAGTAAATTATGTGTAAAATTACTCAATATGTTCATTTCAACTGTAAATTCAGTGTATAAAATTATAGTTGAGGGGCCTCTATTCACATATCTATGCATCGGCCAGTCTGATCATACCTGGCATGTAGAAGGGAATGTCCATGTTTCTTAGCATGTCCTAGTCATAGGGTTAAAGTAAGGCACTCCTCATCCTTGTGACTTGAGTGTAAAATTTCCAGACGTTGCTGACTACACCTGGGCATGCCAGATCTTGGTCCCTGCAGCCTCCATTTTAGAGGCCAGGGGCACAAATCTGTCTTGGCACATTGACAATATGTTTTTAAAAGTGTGATCTCATCTATTCCAACTGAATTTATAAAATTTATTGTAATTAAGCAAGCAGCAGTCGTTGTGAGGATAGCAAGTCTGTGCAGAGGAGATCGCTGCCAGGCGTACCAGCCCTTCCTATGTAGCCCATCGTGTCAGGGCCGGTCAGCGTGTGGCATGACTGAGCCATAATCTGATCTATGCTGGTGTATAGTCTGATCTTTGCTGACTGCAATGGCAGTGGCGTTTATCAGTGAAGTTTGGATGTATTGCATTGTGGAGTTGGAGCTTTATTGTATTTGGTGGAGTGACTGTGTTTTTTTCATAATGCTTAGGCCTCATGCACATAACAGCGTGTGCAGGCTGAGGGCCGATTTTATAGCGGAATGCCTTCCTTCCCCTATTGATTTCAATGGGGGTCTCATTCTGTTCCAATGTCACAGAACAGGCTAGGGCCTGCTGTATAATCTTCAGAATGGAGCATCGGAAGCCCCTCACGGATAACACACACAGTCGTGTGCATGGGGCCTAATACAGTTCACTGCTGGGAGCCCCTTTGATCAGGGGAGGAAGCCTTCTGTCTTTGTGTTATTCCTAATATCTATAACATCCATTGAGGGGACAATTTTCTAAACTCGCTTCCTCTAGGGTTCTATTCCTTCAGAATCTTGGGTCACATGATTGGTACCAGCACTCAACATTTGAGGTCCATCGCCTTCTCCCTCCTGTCCATGTTCACTTGTATCACCTGTACTATGGGGATTGGCAATCTAGATCATTGTAATACTAAATTAGGTGCATCCTCCTGTGGTGTATTGGGAACTTTTTCTATAAGCTGTGTGCATTTTTCTCCAGATCTTGCAGCGTCTCATCATCCTTGCCTCAGAGTCTTTGTTAAACCTGGAGAAGCAGTTGATGCAGCCGTCTGAGAGCAGTGACATCAAGGTGGGTGAGATATTCAGATAACCCAGGAGACAACTTTTTCTAACTTCATTTGTGTCTTAATTCCGTGGTCCTGGTCCAGTATTTTTCACAGTTTGATACAATTGCAAACAGTCTAGACAATCCTGAACCGTCTAAACTCTAGGCTGATACATTTTACTTGTACTGATACATTGTAGCGAATAGAGATTTGTGCTGATAATTAGCAAAACTCTTGGCTCCAATGCAGTGTTGTCTGTGGTACGTCAGTCTCTATGATCGATACTGAGTAGCAGAGACCGCCTGTCTAACAATTCACAAGCTTGGAGTACCAAGTCTGAAGCACTGACTGTGGGTGATCAGGGGAGGGTAACCACCGCGGAGGTGGCAGGGTGATGCCACTGCTTGTTACTTGGCTTTTCTCAGAACTGTGCTGAGTCATTTTATTCTGGTTTTAATTATATGCTTCCCATACCATGACCTTAATACTGGATCCCACTAGGGGGCGCTGTGTACACAGTTGACCTAGGCTAGTATAAAAATTTATGTAGGTTTGTATAAATGAACTGGCAAATTCTACAGAAAACTAGCGGGCGTGTGACACTACATCTCCCGAATGTTGGCTCCCAAGAGCAGATGCTACATGAGATAGAAATTGATCTCCAAAGAATTTGTTTCTCCTCTCTATCCTTTAGTAGTCCTGCTGAAGGGGGCGCTGTATCTTCCCAGCCCCACTAACAGGTTTTGGAAGAAACAGATGTGTCCTGGCTTCTGTAATACGTTTCACATGACAGAAGACTCTAAAACTTTTGAGATCTAGTTACTTTCTTGCAGGGATCAGCTTGTTTGCTGATGATATATTGGGATTAGGCAGAAGTATAAAGTACACAATAGATGGATTTATGATATTAAGCTTACACGTGAGGAAAGTAAATAGGGAATTTTGAACTTAACGTGCCCTAAAAAGAAAGGTGTATGTAAGTATTATGCAAATTGACTGAGTAGCGTATGTACTGACACCATCAATATTGCATGGGTTATGTGTTCCCAACACGGATCCTGCAGTAACACGCTTAGGGTACAGGAGGCATGTTGCTGCTTTATCTATTATGACGTAAACCAAACCTGGATAAATCTTACCTGGCCTAGGAGCCAGCAAAAAGGAATGCCACCTACTCCCTACTAGTCACAGCAGCGGGCCCCACCTCCTTAATAGGCACAACATGAAGCTTCTTTCTATACTCCCAGTGGTCACAGCAGGCCAAGTACCACTTTCCCTGATCAGAGCAAAGCTCTCCGTCCCCCATACCTATTGCATTCACAGACAAGGCATCCAATGGGTCTACAGCCTGTTACAGCCTTTTATATGTAGTTTACTGCCTCGGTCTCTAGTACCCTATGCTTGCTTTGTCTACTCAGCAGTTGTGGTCTGTGACCGCTTCTGCAGGGAGTGATGAAGCTTGACGCGGTCTGTGACTGAATCTAGCGCTCAGTGCGTTCAGTGGTGGGTGGAAATATCCAGCCCTGAATCTGGGAAGGGCAAGGAGAAAAGGGCTGCTTTTCTTGGCCCCATTGCTCCATAGTAAGTAGGCTTTGTCAAGACGTAGCGTAGCACTAGTACATAAGAATGTACCGCAAATTGCCTTTTACTGCCCTATAAAAGACCCTCCATCTTTCCAATACTAATGTATATTACACTTGCCAAAGTGGATGAAGAGGGGAGTCCCATTCTGCTGATAATATGCAGCTTCTGAGATAATCCTATGACAAATAAGTATCTTAAAAGGGTTGTCCTGGCAGTTAAATTTACCTTAACTCACCCGGTGGGTTGTTTATGATGGCCCTCAGGGATTCCAGTCTGGTTTCGACCCCCGTGTCATCACTCGAACCAGCCCTAACTCCGGGTCGCTGTCCCTTTCCCTCCTCTCCTGATTTTACAGGTAATTAGGGCTAGCTATAGTAAAGCTGGCCCCTATAGCACAGATAAGTTACCTGTGAGATCAAGAGAGGAAGGAGGGGGCAGAGCAACCCGGGCTTCGGGGGCTGGTTGCGGTTACATGACCTGAGATTGGGAACCAGCCCCTGGGTTCGGGTGAATTAAGGGACAACCCCTTTAATCTATATGAATGATTTATACTATATACAATGCTGCGGTATAGGTTTCTCCTATATAAAATTAATAATATATTTCTATATAAAATAAGGAGAAACTTATTGGAAAAGTGGGCAGTGATAGAAAAGGAAAGCCTGCCAGGGTGTAAGGAAAGCACTAGAGGAGACTTGCAGGACATTGAGAAGAAAAATGTATTTTCTTGCCATAGGCAAGAGGGATCATGGGTGTAGGGATGAAGAGTGTACTGGACATTTTTGTTTCTGTGATTGCCATTTGTAAGTACAGTGACTGCCAGAATTATACGATTCGTCGGGGATGAGTGAAGAATATTAGTTTTATCAGTGGTGAGGACTTAATGTAGAACCAGATCAATTATGAATGAAGAAAGGAAAGAACAATCTAAACCTTTTATAGAAGACTCTTAAAGGGAATGTGTCATCAAAATAGATCAAATATAAACAGATAAAATAAAACACAAATAAAACACAGATTCACAATAGAAGTTTACACCTCTACAGATAACACTCCTAAATTCATGAGAGTTTTTTTGCCATCCTGAGTACATCCTGGTAATAAACCTGATAATATACAATCCTTGTGAAATCTGTAGGGGCTTTCTTTGTAGCAGTCACCTCATTTACATCACAGATTACAATAGAAGGTAACACCTCTATAGATAACATATCTGACTAATCATTGCATCCACTACTGATATATGATGTCACAACTTATCTTCTCCCCCTCCCTGCACATAGCATGTCTATAATGAGTTGGCTGCAGTCAGTTGTTGCCTATGGCCATGACTGTGCTGTAAAGCATATCACTAAATGCTCTTAACAGAGCAGAAGCTCAGACAAGGTGGCTGCCCCCATAATCATGTACAGAAAATGAAATAAAAAAAAGTACAGTCAGAAAATAAAAACAGATTACAATAAAGTGATATATTGCACTGGTTTTAATAAGTAAATTAACATTGGTGATACATTCCCTTTTAAGAGGTTGATCGGTGAAAGAACATAGTGATTTGGCACTGAGTTGAACACTGAGGATCTTGTCCATCCATTAAGCATCAGTAAATAAAAGATAACCCCATTGTGTAGCTGGTACTGAAGCGTCTGTGTGTCCTAATGGCATTAACCCCTTGGAATATGGAGAAGGAGGTGAGCAGATGCTGCACAGTGAAGGCTACACCTTGGAGACGTGTCTTCTGCATGGGTCTGCAACTCCAGCCAGACTACTACCAATAGTTCTACATCAATAATATTAGCCTTGGGGTCTGCAGATCTTCACGGAATGCGCATGCATTGCTTCCCTGGCTGCTTGCAGTACAGGGTATAACCCCAGCAGGGGGCAGGCTTCAAACCTATCCACTAGGTATGGAAGGTAATGGGGGAAATGTAGTTGGGTTGATGGCCGTAACTTAACAGAGGCTTATACTGTATATACAATAAACCCCACTTCTGTCACAGTCAAGATGTTATAAGGCTTTTCTATGCTATAACCGTTTGTGGCTGATCTCTCCATGACACTTTTTACCCTATACCTGTGACAGCACTTTTTGGGATATTTTGCTGTGACTAGGCAGGTGTCCTTTATATACCCAGAAAGGCCATTTTACATGTTATAAGGCTTTTCATTCAGACTGGGGTGGTTTATAGTGTTAGGTTTTGTGTCCTGTGACCGTATGGTTCATATACCTGTGGTCTAGCTATATGCAAAGAGTGGAGTTGAGACCAGGTAATGGTTGTGTAGAGGGAGACTGAGACCATGGTACTGTACCCCACCCCATTTTGTTTGTGCTGTGGCTGCTATGCTACCCTGCATTGTATACTGCCGGGCAAGTGCGGTTCTTGCATTTAGCAATATCCATTTTGTTTGGTCTTAAATGAAGCAAAACCAATCAAAGGGTGTTGGCCTGGCACAATAGGACCTCAGTACAAAAGCTGAGTAGCTGGGGAGAGAACACCCTGTCCGTACACTACCCCCTCCCCGTGCTTCAGCCCTGGTCTTGTTCTGTTCCACTAGATTTCATTACAAGCCTGGCATTGATTTACTCTCGTCACATGGGTAGACTTGTGGTTTGTGTGTTATATCAGGATTGTGTAGATATTTACAGGCCGCTCTTATATACAGGGCAAGGGGTTGCCTGCTATTAGAAGCCAGGATCTTTATAAATTCTATAAACAGCGCCACCATTTAGGTTAGGTCCACTATTGCAGCTCAGTCCCATTCACTTGAATATAATCTGGTTTATAGTCACTCTGTCCTTACTGTAATGAAAGTCCGCTCTCCAAGCATTAGCTTCTTACTGAACTTGTGCAGATCTGATCAAGCAAAACTGCAGTGTAAAGCAGAGAAGAAAGCCTCTGCAAAACTAAAAAGCAGCTGAAAGTACAAGCAATACTATTGTGGCAGTAATTTGTTTTATTCTATACAGCCTTCAGACTCTGGGCTTTGTAAGGATAGGCCATCAATATTTGGTCTTGAACAACCCCTTTAACCTGGCTATATACTTTAGCTGTTGTTATTGCTTCTATATATATCTACTCTGTGTCTAAATAAATATATATTATATATATATATATATATATATATATATATATATATACATACATACATACATACATACACACACACACACACACACACACACACACACACGGGCAAAATTGTTGGTACCCCTCGTTTAATGAAAGAAAAACCCACAATGGTCACAGAAATAACTTGAATCTGACAAAAGTAATAATATATAAAAATTCTATGAAAATGAACAAATGAAAGTCAGACATTGCTTTCCAACCAGGCTTCAACAGAATTTTTTTTTAAAAAAAGAAAACTCATGAAACAGGCCTGGACAGAAATGATGGTTCCCTTAACTTAATATTTTGTTGCACAACCTTTTGAGGCAATCCCTGCAATCAAACGATTGCTGTAACTGTCAATGAGACTTCTGCACCTCTCAGCAGGTATTTTGGCCACTCCTCATGAGCAAACTGCTCCAGTTTTCTCGGTTTTGAAGGGTGCCTTTTCCAGACGGCATGTTTCAGCTCCTTCCAAAGATGCTCGATAGGATTTAGGTCAAGGCTCATAGAAGGCCACTTCAGAATAGTCCAATGTTTTCCTCTTAGCCATTCTTGGTATTTTTAGCTGTGTGTTTTGGGTCATTATCCTGTTGCAAGACCCACGACCTGCGACTGAGACCAAACTTTCTGACACTGGGCAGCATATTTCTCTCTAGAATCCCTTGATAGTCTTGAGATTTCATTGCACCCTGCACAGATTCAAGACACCCTGTGCCAGATGCAGCAAAGCAGCCCCAGAACATAACAGAGCCTCCTCCATGTTTCACAGTAGGGACAGTGTTCTTTTCAAGATATGCTTCATTTTTCCATCTGTGAACATAGACCTGATGTGCCTTGCCAAAAATTTCGATTTTTGTCTCATCTGTCCATAGGACATTCTCCCAGAAGCTTTGTGGCTTGTTAACATGTAGTTTTCTATATTATTACTTTTGTCAGATTCAAGTTATTTCTGTGACCATTGTGGGATTTTCTTTCATTAAACGAGGGGTACCAACAATTTTGTTCACGGTGTGTGTGTGTGTGTGTGTGTGTATATATACACACATTATAGGTATATCTATATCTGCGTAGATGCTGGGAGACAGGAGAAGGCATCTGCTGGACACATCTGGCGGCGGCAGCTTATCTTCATTGAAAACAAGGCATGTTAAAGTCCGACATGCCCAACCCCTCTTTGCCCCTGACATCTGCTGTCCGGGTCCTGGTAGTGCTGCATACACATGTCATCTTTAGGGCACCTTTCATAATGAATTGCCCTTCTTGCTCCAGGGAATGCAGATTCCAGTTTTCATCCGTGGGGCAGCATGTAAGGTCTTGCGGGGTTAGTCATAGCCTGCCTTTATTACCATTATCAATTTCATTCTCTTTGCCTTAAATGCCCCACCCAATGCAACTGCATGAGGATTATACAAAGAAGTGCTTTCCAAAAATATACTGAAGGCTTCCAAAGACATCTCATATTATTGCATATTCATATGACACAGTGCTTTTCGTAGCTGAAGGTTTGCTACAGTTGTTTCCAGACAGACATCTGTGAGATTGGATTCCAGACTGATGGACTTTACCGTCCTCGCACTGATATATAGTAACACACTATCTGGACAGGAGAGATTTGGGCTGCTGATGTATTACATAAGCTGTAGATTTACAGATTCTAGAGCAGAGACTGACAATCTGCCATAGAGCCAGACAAAGTGAATTAATGCAGAGACATCATGAGACAGAAGGCAGAAGTCTAAAGAAACAGCCGTATCCTTCTGCTGTAGACAGTGGAGTGCTGCCCCCAGCCTGCCGCTCTGCTATGTCTGCCCTGCACTGGCTCTTGGCATGAAACCTACTGTGTGAAATGGAAGTACATTAGATCAGATAGTGAGGCGAGAGAGGGCACTATCCCTGTTGTATGGGGCACTCCAGCTTTCCCTTTGTTGCTGAAGGAGCCCTACATTTGTCCCTTTGTGGGTGAAGCTAGGCACTGCGGGTATCCCTATTTTCTAGTGCATTGCTGTTGCCCACATTGGTGGATGGCTAATATGGCTGTGCTTACTGTTAGGGGGGCACTGGCTGTACCCATTGTAAATTGTACTGTTGTCCAAGCAGCACCAGAAATGGAGAGTTGCTAGCACATCCCCAAACTTACTTTCAGCATGTGCTGCGTTCCTGCTATTCTATCTCCTCTTGGCATCATATAGATGTCCATCTCCTGGTATTCTGCGTTGTCGTGTCCCTGGTCTAGTTGGATGCAGTTTTGGTCATTCCTATTAGATATGATGCATCAACTCAACTCATGGGGTTATGCGTCTGAATACATTCTTGCCTTCCTAACTAATGCTGTGTAGCTGTATATCAGTGTAGGTTAACTTTACTTAAAAGGAATGTTTCACCAGAAAATGTCCTATTATTTTTTTGAAACCACCATTATATGTTAAAAATTATTATTTTTTAAGAATCTTTTTAAAGAAAATACTATATCATGCAATTTTCACCTTGGCCACTAAGCCTAATAATTCCCAGTCAACTCATTTACATCACAGACAGTATTATTCATAGATTGTAAGCTCTTGCGAGCAGGGCCCTCAGTCCCAGTGTGTGAATTGACAATTTCTTTGTAATGTATCTTTTTTGTCAGTACTTGAACCCTACAATTTGTACAGTGCTGCGGAATATGTTGGCGCTATGTAAATAAAATGTATTATTATTATTAACTCCTCTATAGTTAATACCGCTAAACCATGATTGCATCCACTACTGACAATAGATGATGTCACAACATTGAGTCAGCTCCAGACTATTGCTGCCTATAACCAAGACTGCTGTAAAGCATATCACTAAATGCTGTTAAGAGCAGAGGAAAATTTTACGCAAGGTGGCCGCCTCCATAATCATGTACAGAAAATAAAATGTGCAGAAATAGAACAGATTAAATAAAAGTGATATACTTCAATATCTGGTTTGAATAAGTAAAAAAAATGGCGACAAGTTCCCTTTAAGGAACCTTGGGGAAGAAGGAAAGGAAACAGAACATGAGGGTTCGCAGGGTGGCGTAGATGTCATACATGTGTTGATCTGTAACAGGTGGTGAGACACGAATGCAGGGGGGTCGGGCATGGGATGCCGGGGTAGGTTTAAGATTTTGGCTCATCTTGAATGTAACCAGTGCACCCCTTGCTTTTAGCACTTGATACAATGTATCGGGCGGATATGACGGTGACATTCCATAACCATTGACATAAGATTTACAGACTGATACTTTGTCTCATGGACGTTTAGGTAGAGAGGTTTCTGTTTGTGCTGAGTTTTCATTGCTTCGTTGCGTCATTCTTATTAACCCCTTCCTTCCTGCTATAATTCTAATCTGACTGTGCTGGTGAATATACATGTTATCTATGTACCCTGTGGCTCCAAATGAGTCCTGTTAGTAGGTGGTGGGTACCCCTGCAACCATCAGTACTAAGATTTAACAATCCCAAGTCATATGTATCCATAGAGTTCATGGGACCGCTCCTGCCATCTGCCTAGAATTTATAGGGGGCTCTGTCCTACATTCACCTCTCCTTTTCACTCATTTGGAGAATAATGGGCTTTTAACCCTTAGCTGCATGTGGTCGAACCCTAGCTCATTTGCAGGGCGTCCATGGCAAGGCAATGTTGCAGGTAATATGGTTGGAGTCCCAGACTGTTTGGGGCAAAGGCTGCTCCGTCATGTCCTATATTGGCCACCTGTGCCCTTTACATAAGTAATGACCTTAGTTTAAGGATCTGTGTGAGGTTTTGTGAATGGCAGCCACTGATATGGTAACAGGTGCAGTACGGCTATTCCGAATTGCAGCACTCTGCCACTAAGTAGGATGGCTGCTGTGTTCCCTCTCTCTCCCTGCAAGCTGTGCCAGTCCCACCATGTTTATTGTGAATCCCCAGATTGCCCGTCTCGCACCTGCAGTGCAGCTCTAGGTTATACAACCCCCGGATCTGACTGTTTATACTGGATAGGGCCTGTGCAGTGAACTCAGTATCATGTTGTCAGGCCCGAGCTTGCACAATGCTTGTTATACAACACTAAGTGAATGTGAGTGTCCTTATCTAGGGGTGAAAGCTGACACTGCGCCAGACTCCAGCATACACCGCCATTATGTATAAGAATGCACACAGCTATGGATGTAGACAAGAATGAAATGCGAGGGATTCTGCATTGTCAGAAATAAGCCCATGTGTGTCTGACATGTGCTGTATATTATCTGGCTGCAGAAGAGTACAGACCTCCGAGGGTATACTTATGTCATGACTATCACTGGTTTAAAGGGATCAGTGCTATAATGTCCATGTATTCACAATATGAAGGCATCCGGTGCACCAAGAAGATGCCACACCCGGACCTATGAGGAACTGATGAGCATAGAGAGCCCTATGGCTAGGGATAAAGATGCACATTCCATTAAAGGCAATAGTAGTCATTGTGTACCCTTAAAGGGGTTGTACAAGAATAAAAAAACATGGCTTCCTCTTCTAAAAAAAAACACACCACCAGCTGTTCATAGGTCATGTCTAGTATTGTAACTCGTCTCCATTTAAGTGATAGGGCCGTGGACAGATGTGACACTGTTTTGGAAGAAATCAGTCATGTTTTTTTAAATTCTGGACAGCCCCTTTAAGTTGGAGACAAGAAATTCACCTTGGTAAAGGGGCATTAGGCTTTGCCTGATCATAATTTCAGAGTCCTGGACATCAATCTAATTCTTTAAGTTTTAGGAATTGATTTTGTTTCTCTGCTACAGCCTGTGTTATTGGCATTGAAAGAGTTAAAGAGGAGCTGTCACCAGGTCTGGAAATATTTAAATATTGTTCTGTAATCCGTATAGTAAAATAGAGTGCTTATTTGGGTTGCTTGTCAGAGCCGTATTAGTATAAATGTAAATCCAAGCACTCCGTTGGTTATGCAAAAAGTGAAAAAAAAATTGTTTCATAATTTTTTCTTGTCCATGCAGCAGTACAGGGTTATATAAGAGTAGAGGAGTTCACATGTAGGCTTGTAAATACTTGGCAGAGTCTCCCAGACGTTTCGGTTGTTAAACCTTTCTCGGTGGGAGTATTTCAGGTGCCAAATCAAGTAGATGCTGTGGATGGACAAATATACAAGTATAACAATGGTTCAGAGAAGGTTCAGAAACAATGTCAATGTAGTGCCAATATAGCAATTTGTGAGGATTAATCAGTGTGCACAGTGACATATATAATACATCTATGAAGGCATTATAACATCGAAATGCAGGAAATGGCATTATATGCTAGCCACCAAAGAGATAGTATATATATATATATATATATATATATATATATATATATATATATTGTATAGGTGCATACAGTGTTATATAGATATCTAAATATAAATATGCATGAGATTAATATAAATAAATAAATAAATATATACCTGTTGCTGAGTATATACAAAATGAAGCACATGTCATGGCTGCAGGCAGGCACAGAGTCAGGTTTGACTCGGTCCTGATAAAGGAAAATGGCCCTTGATTTCCGGTCTATGGCCCAGAAACCGGAAGTAGAGTTCTGTGGTGGAACGCATAGACCGGAAATCAAGCGCCATTTTCCTTTATCAGGGCTGAGTCAAACCTGACTCGGTGCCTGCCTACAGCCATGACATGTGCCTTCTCTATACACCTCAGGTAAGACCATACATGCCCCTATCTCTAGTTTACTTACTATCTACTTATATTATACTTATCATTCACTTACCTAGCTTTACTTGTGGCATATCCCACTATTATATCTACCTGCCTGGGTCTTCTCTCTTGGCACATTTTGCTTCATTTTGTATATACTTAGCAACTGGTATGTATGTATTTATTTATCTCACTGCATGTATATGTGGATATGTATATAACACTATGCACCTATACTATATATATATATGGCATATAATGCCATTTCCTGCATTTCGATATTGTAATGCCTTCATAGATTATATGTCACTGTGCACATTGATTAATCCTCACAAATTGCTATATTGGAACTACATTGACATTGTTTCTGAACCTTCTCTGAACCATTGTTATACTTGTATATTTGTCCATCCACAGCATCTACTTGATTTGGCCCCTGAAATACTCCCACCGAGGAAGGTTTAACAACCGAAACGTCTGGGAGACTCTGCCAAGTATTTACAAGCCTACATGTGAACTCCTCTACTCTTATGTAACCCTGTACTGCTGCATGAACAATGATAAACTGTGAAACACAAATAAATTTTTTTTGCATAACCAATGGAGTGCTTGGATTTGCATTAATACCAGGTCTGGAAAGGCCATTGCCATACAACATCTCATCGGCTCTGTCACCCTGATTATTTTGGTGTTTTGTTTATCCAAATCCGTTCAGCCATTCCAAAGATATAAGCCATTATAGTGTTTATGCAAATTAGGGTATACTAGCCAATTGGGCGGGAACACTGCATGACATAGAATAGACAGAGACCCCGTCCTCAGAGAGACCACAGTGTTACCGCCCACTTGGCTAGTCTACCCTGATTCACATTAAAACACCAAAATGCTTAGGGCGACAGTGCCTATCAGATAATACCTGTGATTGGATTTTTCAGGCCTGGTGACTGGTCCTCTTTAAAGGGCAACTCTGCCATCCTAATATTATCAAGGAACAGATGTGTACTGTTTTATCTATACATAGCTTTTGTGGTTGTCACAGCTCCACCCCTGTTTCTAGCATTACATACTACAGTTCATTAATACTATAACCAAAGTAACTCCAAAAGTAGATATAGAATTTTAAGATTATTTCTTTTAATGATACCTGTGTTTTAGAATCCTAGAACAGGATGGTCATGCCCTTTAAATAAGGAATTATAATGTACTCTTTTTGTCTCTTGCACAGATGATTTTCCGCCCTCCTTTGGACCTTTATGATGTTCTCATCCACTTGAACCCCAAGCACATCCCCCGCCACAGGGAAGCCGTGGACCAGTCAGTCAAGTCCTTTTTCCGTGGGTTTCTGAATGAGAATTCTCCCAACATTTGCCCCCGCTTCCCAGTAGTGGGCTATGATCCGGTCCAGTTATATCTGAGTGAACTCAGGGTGAGGAGACATTTACTGCCTATAGGTTTCCAGCTATATTAAAATTATCCACCCAGTTATATGTATGGGCTAAAATGGTTGTCCAGGACTTTTTTTTTTTATTTAAGGCTGTGAGTACATCTGGTTCCTGTACTATACAGTGATCGGAGCCAGAAGCAGATGGCTCCCATGCCCTCTATAGTGGCCGGGCACTGGCTTTGTGCAATGTACAGTACAAAGATAGCCCATAAATAAAAACTCCTGGAAAACCCTTTCACTGATATTTATATGTATGTAATACATTATGTTTGCAAGCAGTTGCTCTTCATATGAGGACTAAAGATCTATGCGTGATATTAACCCTCTCTCTGACAGGACAGGTTTCAACCTTCTGATAAATACCCTTTTAAAACCTAAATTGTTATACCCCCATGACCATATGTTTTCTATAAGTAGACATCTAACACATTGTAAGAATCCACCCACCATTTTACACTCGCATCTCTGCTCCAGATGCCGGTAAACTCCAAGTCATGGAGCGACTATTGGTCTGGTTAGATCTGCAGCCGCTCATCTTCCTAGTCGTGATATAGATGTCTTTCTTGTGTCTCGCTTTAGGAGTCTTTTGGGGAATTTGCATTGTTCTTCTATGACACTCATGGAGGAGAAGTGATTGGCGTTATCTGGAATCCATCCGGCTTCACCCCACAGCCTTTTAAAGTGAGTATTGGCCGCAGTCCTTCATCTAATAATCACATGGCATGTATGACACTACAGAGGTGTGAAGGTGCCTTTCTATGTTGGTCATATGCAGAATGGGACTTCTTCTTCCAGGTTTACTGCAGTTGTAAGGCCACCTTCACACTGTTTGCTTGCCAAATACACTAGGAAAGCTCCTGTCGTAGATGTCAAACATATCCATAGGCCCCCATTTAGTATACTACAGAGGTATACTAACATATACAAGCCTGACAGAGGCCAAAAAACACCCTTTTAGCCTCTCCCAGGCTTGTATATGTTAGTATACCTCTGTAGTTTAGGAGTGACATATGCCACTGTATAGCGTACATATGCATGTGGAAATCCTCCCATGTACACCTCCAATATACACTGTAAACACTGTGTGAATTGACCCACTGGTTTCTCTGGCTGTTACTAGTGTATTGGGAAAGACTATGTTCATCTCTACGTCGCAGTCCTTTCTTGCGCAGGGTCTAAAATCAAGGACAAATTATTATTTTTTTTTTCATCTGGCAATGTGACTTTGAAAACTACGGATACTTGACGGACCCCATTATAGTCAATAGTCACTAGATGGACCATCTTTATTGTTTAATCCAATCTTCTGGTCTGTTTTAGGATTAGACAATGCAGATGTGAACGCACCCTAAGCACTCCATCCTCAGCAAGCCGAGCACTTAACGTTACATAATTGCAGCGGGGTGGGGCAGACTCACTGTATGGTTCATTAGTCTCTCTGCCAATGTCCTCGGGGGCTGTGCACGGTCAATAATTATAACCTGCCTGACGTGATTATATATGTCATATGGTATTAATTATACTGGGTGACTGGGGCAGCGCACATAATAAATATGTCATATATGTATATGCAGTACAATTCCAGCGAGCCAGCATGTTATCCACCATCAAAATGCAGATTATTGGAAAATTCCAAACGGTTGGAAGCCTGAATTCTACACATTTATATATATATATATATATATATATATATATATATATATAGATATATAGATATATATATATATATATAGATATGTATATATAGATATATATAGATATATATAGATATGTATATATAGATATATATAGATATATACATATATATATATATATATATATATAGATATATATATATATATATATATATATAGATATATATGTGTATATATATCTATATATATATAGATATATATTTATATATCAGCCATTCCTATAATATTGCTGAATTTTTATTGGGCTGCAGTAGTGTGGCACAGTCACTACACAGTATACAGAGCTGTCTGCATCTGGCTCCGTAACTGTGAAGATCCGGCAGCAGCGGACCCCAACCCATCTGATATTGATGATCTGTCCTAAGGATAGGCTATCAACATCTACGTTTTGGAAGCAGTCCTACATTTGGCTTACCCTAAAATGGCTGATACCAGAGAGCAATATATTGTATTCAGCACACAAAAAATTAATAACTTTATTATTCGTTTTGGACTTTTTATAAAAATTCTTTTTTTTTTTTTTTTTTTTTTTCAGTTGACCAAAGTGAATGGACGGGTAGTAGACACAAATAGTAAGAGCTTGTTACTGATGCCCAACGTGGAAGCCATTTTGGAGGATTTTAAGATTTTAGGGGAGGGGCTGGTCGAACGTTTAGAGTGTCAGTCTGAGAGGTGGAAAATCTGAATGGTGGGCGCTAAGAACCAGGAGAGGAGACACTGGACATCCGTGTGAAGAATATGGGCGGTCAGGAGGTGAAGAACTCCAGAGACTGACCAGGGGCCAATGTGAATTACTCATTAAAATAATATTTTTTATCTAGTATTAAGAACTCAAGATTTATTGATCTGGTAATGTCACATATATAGAGAGAATTTGCACCTTTTTGTATGAAGGAAGCAATTTTTTATTTTTTGCTTGTCATCCGGGGATCCAGAAGACCGCCTCTATAGGCTGCTGCCACAAGGAGGCAGACTCTAAGCAAAAAAGACACAAAGCCTGTTGCCCTCCCACAGACTCAGAGACTTTTCAATACTTTACAGTCTGTCATCTGTCCATTATATACTGATGTATTTGTACTGAGGACATGATCTACATTTTTGCATGATAAATGTAAAGTTTCTCTACTATGTTGCTGGTGCTTCACATGGATTTTTCTCCTTTAGACTGTTAGAAATGAGATGTGGCTGGTTTAACCTGATAAACTCCAGTACAGAATGTCAAATGTACTAAATGGTCCATACCTTCTGCCACATTCACTCATCAGATAGCCACTAGGGGCATTCTTGTGTTTTATACTGACTTGGATTGTGGAGTCAGAGTCTCGACTGATTTTGGATAAAGTTGGAGTCTGAAATAACAAATCGATTCTGCTACAAAATAAAATAACTATTTTGAATTCTGTTATAGAATTTTTAATATTGTATCTTGAATTAGATGTACATTTTGTTGCATATTAGCCCACCATTCCATAGCCGTGATATAGACTTGGACTTTTTCTTCAGATCTTCATCTGGGCACCTGTAGAGCGCTACCAGTGGTTGGGTAGTTAGTAGGTGGTGCCAGGCTACTAGTGGTGGGCACCTGTAGAGCACTACCAGTGGTGCGTGCCAACAGAGCGCTACCCAGTGGTGTGCACCCATGGAGTGCTACCAGTGGTTGGGTAGGTAGCAGGTGGTGCCAAGCTACTAGTCGGGGACACCTGTAGAGTGCTAGGGTGGTGGACACCCACATACCATTACCAGTGGTTGGGTGGGTAACAGGTGGTGCTAGGCTAAAAGTGGTGGGTGCCCACAGAGTGCTACCCAGTGGTCTGTTACCCATAGGACACTACCAGTGGTGGGCATCTACAGAGCGCTACCCATTGGTCTGTACCCATAGAGTGCTACCAGTGGTTGGGTTGGTGGCAGGTGGTGCCACGCTACTAGTCGGGGACACCTGTAGAGTGCTACCAGTGGTGGACACCCACATACTATTACCAGTGGTTGGGTGGGAAGCAGGTGGTGCCACGCTACTAGTCAGGGACACCTGTAGAGTGCTACCAGTGGTGGACATCCACATACTATTACCAGTGGTTGGGTGGGAAGCAGGTGGTGCCAGGCTACGTCCGGGACACCTGTAGAGAGCTACCAGTGGTGGACACCCACATACTATTACCAGTGGTTGGGTGAGAAGCAGGTGGTGCCAGGCTACTGATGGAGGAACACCTGTAGAGTGCTCCCAGTGGTGGACACCCACATACTATTACCAGTGGTTGGATGGGTAGCAGGTGGTGCCAGGCTACTAGTCCGGGACACCTGTAGAGTGCTACCAGTGGTGGACACCCACATACCATTACCAGTGGTTGGGTGGGTAGCAGGTGGTGCCAGGCTAAAAGTGGTGGGCACCTACAGAGCGCTACCAAGCGGTCTGTACCCATAGAGTGCTACCAGTGGTTGGGTGGTTAGTAGGTGGTGCCAGGCTACTAGTGGTGGGCACCTGTAGAGCACTACCAGTGGTGCGTGCCAACAGAGCGCTACCCAGTGGTGTGCACCCATGGAGTGCTACCAGTGGTTGGGTAGGTAGCAGGTGGTGCCAAGCTACTAGTCAGAGACACCTGTAGAGTGCCAGGGTGGTGGACACCCACATACCATTACCAGTGGTTGGGTGGGTAACAGGTGGTGCTAGGCTAAAAGTGGTGGGTGCCCACAGAGTGCTACCCAGTGGTCTGTACCCATAGGACACTACCAGTGGTGGGCATATACAGAGCGCTACCCATTGGTCTGTACCCATAGAGTGCTACCAGTGGTTGGGTTGGTGGCAGGTGGTGCCACGCTACTAGTCGGGGACACCTGTAGAGTGCTACCAGTGGTGGACACCCACATACTATTACCAGTGGTTGGGTGGGTAGCAGGTGGTGCCAGGCTAAAAGTGGTGGGCACCTACAGAGCACTACCCAGTGGTCTGTACCCGTAGAGTGCTACCAGTGGTTGGGTTGGTGGTAGGTGGTGCCAGGCTACTGATGGAGGAACACCTGTAGAGTGTTACCAGTAGTGGACACCCACAATGCTCTACCAGTGGTCGGCATCCGTAGCACATTGTGAAGGCAATGCCGTGCACCACATCTGGCATTAAATAGTGGGGTACACTATCAACACCCTGCAGTGTAATGGTTACATCACTGAAAATGGGGATCTAGTGTAGCCACTCTGTAGAGCTTTAGGGGGTAGAGCTGTTTTTGTAGAGGCCAACCCTGTATGTTTGCTGAGATACACTGGTTGCATCTAAAAGCAATCCTATGGGAAGTAGCATCATGTGACAGCACTTGGCAGAAGCCACCCTCTGGCCTGACATGCCTTGTGAAGTGTGGGAGTTAATTACACAGTTATCGCTAATAATTTTGATGAGTCCGTAAAACTGGATTGAACCAGCGCTGGTAAAATAGCCGCAAGCAGTCTGGTAAATTGTGCAACCTCCCGACCTAAGAATAAGGACTCGTCCCTGTTACAACCTGTAAAGGACTCGCCATTCTGCAACCTTGAGCAGTCAGGGCAGGGTCTATAGGATGGTTCCCTCCATAGTGATGAATGTGCCAGTCAAACTAGACAGGGCACACGTGGTGACTCCCATTATTCTGCACTCTATATGTTTGCCTGCCACAAGTTTCCAGCAAGTTATAGTGAAAGCAAATTACACAGGAGACGCCTTGAGACTTAGGGTTTGCATTTGATGTGGGATTGATGCCAGAGATTGGCATCCTGGGTGCAGCTGCCAAGGACTAAGTCTGTGCCAGCTCCAATAATGACTGCACGCTTCCATTAAGAAGACCCATTCACCGCTTCTCACTCCATTCATTGTCTGTCTTTTATTGTTCTCAGAAACTTGGGATCTTTTTACTGCTTTGATTTTGCAATATTGTATTGTTTTTCAAGGAATCAAACACATATCTGCTGTTACGACGGACGGGAATCGCAACAGAAGCCGATTCACTTAAGGGTCTATTCACACGATGGTGCTGTGTACTCGGCTGTGAAAAAAAAAGTGATAAACTACTTACTGACTGCCCATTGACTATATACGTTTGGGCGGTGGCTCTTTATCTCTGCAAGGACATACCTGTATGTCTATTGCAGAGATAGCAGCTACACAAGATCATGCAGGTGTGTGGAGCCGGCTGTCAGTGTGTACAGCTATGGAAACCGCCCTGATGCAGCTTTCTGCCCATCCTAGCGAGCATGTGATAGGTGCCAGGAACTGCAGGAGCTGCTCGGTCTGCGAGTACCCAGTTCATCTCTGCAGGGTGACACTGTAGTACTCCTTTAACTGGGGCTAATGTATAAGTTACAGGGGAATCAGTACAGTCCGCTTGTTAATACTCAGACTGGGGTACCACAGGGGTCAGTATTGGAGGGTTCACAGTCACTGGTGGGGTACCACAGGGGTCAGTATTGGGTCCTCATACTTTAACCCCTTCCAGACATCCGCTGTACTATTACAGGCGGATGTCAGGTCTTTAAAGATGGTGGCTACCCTTCTGGAGAGAGGCCTCCGTAGCTACTGGGTCTACACTGTATTCTACAGCAGAAATCTGGAGCTAATACCCACGATCAGAGTTCACTCTCAAAGTGAAAAAAATGGCCCCTTGGACAGGTCCCGACCAGCCCCATACCTTTATCGTTGCAGGACAGCTCCTGTGCAGCGGGATCGTGGGAGCTGTCCTGTTTCCTTGACAGGCGGAAGCCTTATGAAGGCTCCTAGACTTGTCACTGTATTATACATATTGAGGCTGGTCTATGACCACTCCAAGAAAATTTTTTTTTTTTTTTGCAAAAGTTTGGATTTTTTTAAGGGGTTAAAACATAATAAAAAAAAATATATAAATTAGGTATCGCCAGAATCGTATCGAACCATAGAATACAAGTGACATGTTATTTTGGCTGCACAGGGAACGACGTAGAAACAAAACCTGTAAGAAAGTCGTACAAATGCAGTTTTTTTTAAATTCCACCCCATTCTGAATTTTTTTTTCCAGTACATAATATGGAATATTGAATGGTATCATTAGAAAGTACAATTTGTCCCTTAAACCATGTTATGGGGTTTGGAAGGCAGGGAGTCAAAAAATGACTGTGGCGGGAAGGGGTTAATAAGTTTATTTAATATTTAATAAAAATATAATATAGGCTATGTAACTCACTGCCACAGGATGTGGTGATGGTGGATTCATTGTGGAAGTTCACAAAGGGCCTAGACGACTTTCTTGAACTGTGACTTCATCCAAAATATTCTATTATGCACCTATGACCTTATAGGGAGCACAATGTGTTAAAAAAATTGGCGCTACCACGCCTGACAGGCTCTGTCCACATCTCAGTGACACAAAACTATATGTCATCTACATAAAAATTACCATTACAGAGAGGCAAAAAAACAACTTAGGCTGAGGCCCCATGTTGTGAAAATGCAGATTATTTTGTTGTGGCTCAAAAAACTGCAACAAAATCTGCAACAAAAAAAGCTGCATTTCTGAAACGTGGGACCTCAGCCTCAATTATTTTAGTAGCACTAAAATTGAAAAAATAAATAAATAAAAAATAAATCCCTGTGTATCACCCAAAAAGTGTATGAACAATCCGAATGCAAAAAAAAAAATTTAAATCTTATCACCATCATAACTGCCTGTACCAAAAAACCTGAAAAATGTGTCATGAAGAGGTTAAACATTCAGTTTTTCACAGCCGATCTGTGCAAACTGTTTTGGAACGGAGTGGCCGTTTTTTTTTTACAATTCAAAAGTTTTATTAGTTTTGAAAGTCAAAAAAAACAAAAACAAATAAGTATAGACAAGCAATGAAACAACAAAGACAAATGTGTGTAAACAATACAAGTCAGCGAAATAGACCAAATGGGCAATAAAACTGAAGAAGAGTGGAGGAGTTAAAAAGAGAGGGGGAAAAAGAAGTGAGGAGCGAAGAGAGAAATAAAGAGAAAAAGAAAGAACAAAGAGAACGAAAGGGAATGAAAAGAGAAAAAAAGAAAGGGAGAGGTAGAGGGCCAGAAAAAGACCCTAGAACAGTCTCGGACCAGACCCCCATCAGCGAGGGTGCAACCACCCCGGGGATTGTTGGGGGGATGTAAATCAGAAACATACAGGAAGACCAGCAGTGTCGAGCAGTCTATGCCTGCTCTATGCCTGCGCGGAGAATTCAGAACCGAGAAGCGACAGGTATTCTCTAGAGCGCTGGAATTCCATCCAATAGAACCAGGTTTTGTTGAAGACTTCAACCATATCATGCAGGAAAGAGGTAAGGTTTTCCATGCGCATAATTTCATTGACCTTCAAAATCCAGAGGGAGAGAGGAGGAGGCTCCGTACGCTTCCAAAACTGCGGTATGCAAGCTCGGGCCGCCAGAATCAAGAAGCGGAGTAAAGACTGCTTGTATGTTCGCACTGGAGACTCGCAATGATGAAGGAGGAACGGAGCAGGGCCTAGAAAATGAGATGTTTCAGTGACCTGAAGAATGATTCTCTTAACTCCCTCTCAGAACGGGGCAAGAACAGTACAAGTCCAGAAAATATGAAACATGGTGCCCTCCCCCGACCCACATCTCCAACAGGTAGGTGCGACCAATGAGAAGAGTGAATGCAATTTCATGGGAACCCTATACCACCTAGATAGGATCTTAAAACTTGCCTCTTGGTAGCGAGAGCTGATCGAAGTCTCATGGGTGAGACAGAATATACGTTCCCTCTGGGCTTGGGTAAGAGAGAGTGCGGAGTGGCCATTTTTAGCCCCTGTCATCCTGTTTTGACGGCTGTGAAAAAAAACGTCAGGCCTTGATTTGTCAGAAACTTTGTTCGGCAGGGATTTCCCAGATCTCCTAGCACAGCAGTGTCAGGTATATTTTTCATTGACTTCTATGGTTATACCACAAAAATTATGTATCCCCTAGCTAGGTGATCCCCACCGATGCCGAAAATGGGGTTGTTTTGCCCTGTTTTGTATGTAGCAGTAGACGCAGAATGCGTGCCCCCCGCTCCATTTATTTCAATGGCAGTGCCAGAGATAACTGAGTGCTATATTTTTTCTATTTCCAGGGCTCCCATTGTAGTGAATGGAGTGAGGACACACATTCTGCATCCACTGCTATATTCAAAATGGGGTAAAACAACCCCCCCCCCATCGATTAGCAATTTAGCCCCTGTCCTTTAAAGGGGTTGTACATGATTGAAAGAAGATGGCTGCAGTAAAGTGAATAGGGCTAAGGTGCAATACCGCACACAGCCTGTGGATACATGTGGTGCTGTTTTAAAAAAACAAAAAAACCTGAGTATCCCCTTCAAAGAGGATCACAACTGTTTTGTTTTTGGAGCAGGGATGAGCTTTTCTCTCTCTCCTTAGGCGCGTCCCTCTTTACAGGGAGGATCGTGGAACACCCGGCTGACAGGATTAGTCTTGTCGTATGGAAGAAAACACAGGCTGCATCTGTATTCACGTCACCAGTGAGCAGAGGGCGAGCTTTATGGGTCAATGTATTCTAGAAGAATCCGTCATTCTAAATGGAATGATTATCCGATTACAGAGTAAAAACTTATAATAGTACATAGCCGACTTCTGACTATTGGGTACAGGCCGAGAAGTTCTTTACAGTATAGGGCATAGGTCTTGTAGTAAAAGTAAAATGTGTACAGTGACATAGTATAGTGTACTGAGGAGCTCACACTGCTCACTATCTAGTCTGTCTATTGATCTATCCATACATACATACATAGTGGACATTTAAACATTTTGTCTAGTTTTTTGATGCTGTACCAGTGTCTGCAGTTTTTACCTACAAGTCATCCCATTCCTCCCAGTAACTGCCTGCTTCTTCAGTTTCCTCTTAGGCTGGGTTCACACCTGCTCCCGTTTTCCGCCTGGGGATTTTCGAGAAAAGTCCTGCAACTAGCGCTTTTCTCTCCGCATTTTCTGCCCTTTTCAGGCGGAAACCCAGCGGACCCCATTATAGTCTATGGGGTCCGTGGGTTTCCGAAGGTACCCCCCAAATGGAAACCCGAACGCAGGTGTGAACTTAGCGTCACTGGTTTCTCTGTCCATTATCAAGAAAATATATTACTGGACTGAGGGGTGTAACAAGTAACCATGGGGTCTATAGCAGAACTTGTAATGGGCCCCACTACACCAGGACCACCTCCAGCAGCAAGTTCAGAATGAAACTTTATGATCATTTTGGTTTCCAAAATACACAGGGATAATAAACACAGTGATGTCACAGTACACGGATAATAAACACAGTGATGTCACAGTAAAGATAATAAACATCGTGATGTCACAATATAGGGAAAATGAACACTGTTATGTCACAGTAAAGAGGTAATACACAGTGATGTCATGGTAAAGAAATAATAAACACAGTGATGTCACAGAAAAGATAAAATACAGTGATGTCACAATACAAGAATAATATAAACAGTGATGTCAGAGTACAGAGATAATAAACACGGTGCTATCACAGAAAATATATAATTAACACGGTGATGTCACAGTTCACGGATAATAAACACAGTGATGTCACAGTACATAAGTAATTTTTACAAGGAAGTTACAGATAATAAACATTATAGGCTGTATTTCAGGATCACTACAGGATAAGTAATGTAATGTATGTACACAATGACTGCACCAGCAGAATAGTGAGTGCAGCTCTGGAGTATAATACTGGAGGTAACTCAGGATCAGTACAGGATAAGTAATGTAATGTATGTACACAGTGACTGTACCAGCAGAATAGTGAGCTCAGCTCTGGAGTATAATACTGGAGGTAACTCAGGATCAGTACAGGATAAGTAATGTAATGTATGTACACAGTGACTGCACCAGCAGAATAGTGAGTGCAGCTCTGGAGTATAATACAGGAGGTAACTCAGGATCAGTACAGGATAAGTAATGTAATGTATGTACACAATGACTGCACCAGCAGAATAGTGAGTGCAGCTCTGGAGTATAATACTGGAGGTAACTCAGGATCAGTACAGGATAAGTAATGTAATGTATGTACACAATGACTGCACCAGCAGAATAGTGAGTGCAGCTCTGGAGTATAATACTGGAGGTAACTCAGGATCAGTACAGGATAAGTAATGTAATGTATGTACACAGTGACTGTACCAGCAGAATAGTGAGCGCAGCTCTGGAGTATAATACAGTATGTAACTCAGGATCAGTACAGGATAAGTAATGTAATGTATGTACACAGTGACTGCACCAGCAGAATAGTGAGTGCAGCTCTGGAGTATAATAGAGGATGTAACTCAGGATCAGTACAGGATAAGTAATGTAATGTATGTACACAGTGACTGCACCACCAGAATAGTGAGTGCAGCTCTGGAGTATAATACAGGATATAACTCAGGATCAGTACAGGATAAGTAATGTAATGTAGATTTTCTATGCAGATTATTTCTGTAGGTATTCTGTATAATGGTGGACATACAGTACATATAAGCAATGTAAAAAATATGAGATAAATCATCTTTAGACAAAGTCAAAAATATGCAGAATAATTTCATTCTATGTTCATTCTCCATTATCTAGAGAAAATATAATGTGTGGGTGCGAGGCCTCCAGATCTACTCATACACAGCAGACAGAATAACAGCCCCTCCTGACTCCATTAAAAGCCGCAGGCGTCGCACCCATCTGTTACTGTCACCACAACATGGAAACATTTATGTCATTTTTTACATAAAATGCTTTTCCACATCTGCAGAGCGGACATGATGGATTAATAGTGGAGCATGTCAAGTTATTTTTATTTCTACTTAGATTTTCAGTAGTTTAGGCCAGGAATTTACATACAGATAAATTCAGGACTGTGCAAAAGTGTCTTTAGATTGTAAGATGTTACCGGCAGAGACCTCTCTCTTTTTGTGTTATTGCTCATTCAGAATAGTTTGCAGAATATAAATAACATATCTTTATAATATCATATCTCTGTCTGTCCATCCGTCTGTCCGTCTGTCTATATCTATCTATGTATCTATCTATCCGTCTATCTATATATCTATCTATGTATCTATCTATCCGTCTATCTGTCTATCTATCTATCTATCTATCTATCTATCTATGTATCTATCTATGTATCTATCTATGTATGTATCTATCCGTCTATCTATCTATCTATCTATCTATCTATCTATCTATCTATCTGTCTGTCTATCTATCTATGTATCTATCTATCTATGTATTTATCCGTCTATCTATCTATGTATCTATCCGTCTATCTATCTATCTATCTATCTATCTATCTATCTATCCGTCTGTCGGTCTGTCTGTCTATCTATCTATGTATCTATATATCTATCTATCTATGTATCTATCTATCTATCCGTCTATCTATCTGTCTATCTATCTATCTATCTATCTATCTATCTATCTATCTATCTATCTGTCTATCTATGTATGTATCTATCTATGTATCTATCCGTCTATCTGTCTATCTATCTATCTATCTATCTATCTATCTATCTATCTATGTATCTATCCGTCTATCTATCTATGTATCTATCTGTCTATCTATCTATCTATCTATCTATCTATCTATCTATGTATCTATCTATCCGCTATCTATCTATCTATCTATCTATCTATCTATCTATCTATCTATATATCTATGTATCTATCTATGTATCTATCTATGTATCTATCCGTCTATCTATCTATCTATCTATCTATCTATCTATCTATCTATCCGTCTATCTATCTATGTATCTATCTGTCTATCTATCTATCTAGCTGTCTGTCTGTCTATCTATCTATCTATCTATCTATCTATCTATCTATGTATCTATCCGTCTATCTATCTATCTATCCGTCTATCTATCTATCTATCTATCTATCTATCTATCTATCTACACACACCAGGTTCCAAATTATTATGCAAATTATCTTTTTCTCAGATTTTCCTAAATGGTCGATACAAATGACAGTCAGTATAAACCATTAGACTATAAAACAAATTTTATTGGCAAATCACCGAACGATAACATTTTTTTTTTTCACAAATTAAAAAATCTAAATCTACTGTTCCAAATTATTATGCACAACAGAGTTTCTAAACATTTTATAGATTGTAAACAACTAAAAATGGTCATTTGTTGAATTTGCAGCATTAACCCTTTAACGCAGACATTTTTTATTTTTGTGTTTTCGTTTTTGACTCTCTGCATTCCAAAAGCCATAACTTTCTCATTTTTCAGTTTACATAGTTATATGAGGGCTTGATTTTTGCGTGACAAGTTCTACTTCAAAATGGTACCATTTATTATTCTGTACAATGTACTGGGAAGTAGGAAAAAAAATCAGAATGTGATGGAATTGAGAAAAAAATGCAGTACCGCCATTTTATTATGGGCTTTGTTTTTACGGCTTCCACTCTGCAGTAAAAATGCTATGTTAGCTTTATTCTCCGGGTCGGTACAATCACGGTGATACCAAATTAATCAGTAGTTACATTACTATGGCAGTCTTACTTCTGAAGGCTCCCAGCTGCCATGGTAACAGGACGGCTCCCTTGATCTTGCCGCGGGAAGGGGAGGGGGGCGCCTCGATACTGATTCTCATTTGACCACGGTATCTGAGTCACATTTACTGAAATTAAAAGCTATTTCAATCAAAAACATCTTAACAGGCCAAGTTACATGATAACATAGGGCCTCTTCTTTGATATCACCTTCACAATTCTTGCATCCATTGAATTTGTTAGTTTTTGGATAGTTTCTGCTTGAATTTCTTTGCAAATGTCAGAATTGGCTCCCAGAGCTGCTGTAGTGATGTGAGTTGCCTTCCACCCTCATAGATATTTTGCTTGTGGAGACTCCAAAGGTTCTCAATAGGGTTGAGGTCAGGGGAGGATTGTAGCCACACCATGAGTTTCTCACCTTTTATGCCCATAGCAGCCAATGACTGCATGAGATGGTGCATTGTCCTGATTTTACTACGGAAGGCACAGTTCTTCTTTTTGCACCATGGAAGAACGGTCAGTCAGAAACTCTATATGCTTTGCAGAGGTCATTTTCACACCTTCAGGGACCCTAAAGGGCCTACCAGGTCTAGCCCCATGTTTCCGGCCCCAAACATGACTCCTTACTGATGTTGCAACCTTGTTGGGACATGGTGGTCATCCACCAACCATCCACTACTCCATCCATCTGGACCATCCAGAGTTGCACGCTAGTGTTTTTTGTTTTGTTTTTTTCAATTCAAATATTTATTGCATTTTTATAAGAATACAAGGTCCAAAACAGACCAATTACACAAAAACAAGGCATGGCACTCTTCAGTAAACAAGACTGTCTCAAAATTAGTCTTCATGTATGTTTGGGCTCACTGCAACCGTTTTTGCTTGTGAGCACTGTTTAGGGGTGGCTGAATAGTAGGTTTATACACAACTGCAAGCCTCTGGAGGATCCAACACCTTGAGGTTCGTGGGACTCCAGAGGCAATGGTGTTTTCGCTGCTGCTCTCTTAATCCGATGAGTTTGTCTGGCAGAAACCTTCCTTTATCTGCACGAACCCGTCTGTGCTCTTAATCAGCAAATCTCTTCACAGTACGATGATCATGCTTAAGTTTTCATGAAATATCTAATGTTTTCATACCTTGTCCAAGGCATTGCAATATTTGATGATTTTCGGTACAAGAGAGATTCTTTTTCCTTCCCATATTGCTCGAAACCTGTGGCCTGTTTAATAATGTGGAATGTCCTTCTTAGGCCAGAGCCCCACACAACGTAAACACAGCGATTTTTTTTAAATCCGCCCTGTTTTACACTATCTGCAAAGTGGATGGGATCTGCAGACTTTCTGTGAAAAATGCTGTGGGAAAAACCACAATGTGTTTCCGCCATGGTTTTTCCCGTTAAGTGGGGCCTTAGCCTTAAAGAGGTTGTCTGGGCAAAAAAATTATTTAATTCCCCTTACGTCCGACAGCAGCACAATATGGGGTATCTCTGCCCCTGTGTGTTGTTTAGGACAGTGGAACCTTTAATTAGCACCAAATTTAAGGTGCCTCCTACTAGCCCTATAAGAGGGCACCTGAGACCTCCCTCCACTGTGTGTTTTTTTCTGTCCCACACAGGACAGAAGTAAGCGGGGAACCTCTTCGGCCGGAACCTTTTTTCGGTCCCGTGTTCCCCGGGGAAGGAAGCCTTTGCGCACCACCGCGGCCTACTTCCGGTTTTCTCGGAAAAGTGCGGTAAGTTTGAAAATTGGAATTTTAATGGCAAAATATAGATTTGTTTTTTGCTGCTTGTATGTGGAGCCTCTGGCTTAGGCTTATGCTCCTCTATGTTCCATTATGGCATTTGACCTTGTTTGGCGCTGTATGAATATCTTCTTTGTTTGGCTCCTCCCCTCGCTGCTGTATTACATTTAAAAGGGCTTCAGTCCTTTACTGGGTAAGCTCGTGGTTACTAGCTCCTCTGCTGCGGTTTGCGGTGTCTGGGTTTTTCCTGACGGGATCTTTTTCTCAAGTGACCGATTTAAAAAAAGTAAGGTACCCTTGGCTTGGTTTTTTTTTTTTTCTTCTTGTAAGCGATGCTTGGCAATCTTCTATTCTACATTGTCATGTGGCTTTTGATGTTTCAGATGTCATCTTCTGCATCAGGTAATGGCGATGGGCTTAGGAGGAAAAAGTCCTCTAAACGTAAACACCTAATGTGTTTGGATTGCAATACTCCTTTACCTGACGGCTATGATTTTACCCGCTGTCGCCAATGCCGCGGACCTCCGTCAGAAGAACCTTCTATAAGAGAGGTTGTCACCTGGGTAAAGGACTATATGGAGGAGTCTCTTAAGGAGATCCGTTCTTCCATCACCCAGATTGCCAAGAAACCGCGGGTTGAGACACAGTCCTCCCTACGCATCACTGACGAAGATTATCAGATAGTGGACGAGACACTCTCATCTGACGATTCCACTGAAGATTCCAGCAGGCCGTGCTTCCCACTTGAAAAATTAAGCCGGCTGCTGAAGTCCATCCGGTCTAAGGATCGTGATGTTGACGGGGAAGCCTCCACGTCCACCTATAGAGGGCCTAGGGTCTTCCAAGTGGACGAGACATTACAAAGATTAATGTCTTCAGAGTGGAAATGTCCTGAAAAACCTCTTGTGGTTTCTAGGAGGTTCAAGGCTTTATTCCCAGTTGCTCAATGGGATCAATGGGGTCCTCCTCCCAAGGTGGATATGGCGGTGGCCAAACTGTCACGCCGCACTATGGTACCATCAGATGATGGATCAAATTTGCACGACGCCATGGACAGGCGCATCGACAATACCCTCAAGAAGGCGTATTCAGCTGCCTCGGCCCAGACCGCTGTGGCGGTTGCATCTTGTGAAGTGTCAGCCAAATTACGCACTGACCTGGTTCATCTCGAGAGGGACATCGATTCTGGAGTATCCAGAGATGAGCTGCTAGGGTTTCTAGGCTCGGTTTCCCTGGCAGATGAATATTTAGCGGAGGCCTCCCACCATCAATTAAGGCTGGCGGCCAAATCTCTGGCACTTACCACTGCAGCAAGAAGACCTCTATGGTTAAAACCCTGGAGAGCTGATTTCCCCTCAAAATATAATTTGTGCGCATTACCCTTTGAGCCAGGTAGAGTCTTTGGCAGTGCCCTAGACGAGATCCTGGAGGGCTTGGCTGATAGGAAGGGTAAAACTTTACCCCAGGCCTTTAGAGGTAGATCTAATTCTGGCCATGGTAGAGGCTATCCGCCTCGTCGTGGACGGCAGTCCCAAAGAGGCTCTAGATATTCCTCTAGAGGCGCCGTCCGGAGATTCCCGAAGTCTGATGATAAAAAGGAGAAGCCTAGCTTTTGACATCAGGAGCAGTCTTCCTGTGGCCGAGATTCCTGTCGGGGGTCGTCTCCCCCATTTTTTCAACTGCTGGCAGGAAAAAATTCAAGACCCATGGGTCCTGCAGGTAATCCAAAAAGGATATGCAATCGAGTTCCTCCATCCTCTTCTCCTCCAAGGCGATGTTTTCGTGACTTTGGATCTAAAAGACGCCTATTTGCATATTCCTATTTATCCTCCACACAGAAGGTTTTTAAGGATTGCCGTAGTAGTTTCCGGCCACACGAAGCATTTTCAGTTCACAGCACTACCCTTCGGGATCTCCTCTGCTCCCCACACCTTTACAAAGGTAGTGGCTCCTATAGCGGCCGCCCTCAGACTTCTGGGGATATTCGTGGTGCCTTATCTAGACGACTGGTTGATAAAAGCCCAGTCAGAGTCTGTTCTGCTCCAGCATCTACAGACAGCCGTGTCCCTGTTTCAGAGTCTGGGATGGCTTATAAACTGGGAGAAGTCGGTAACGATCCCTTCAACCCGAAGGAAGTTCCTCGGCTACTTCCTGGATTCAGTCCGCCTGCAGGTCTCCTTGACACCAGCAAGGAAGGAGAAACTGGTCGGTGCAGTCCGGCACCTCTTCAAAAAGCCGATAGCCTCCATCAGAACATTGATGAAGATCCTGGGCTTGATGTCTTCCTCAGTGGAGGCAGTCCCATGGGCTTTGTGGCACTTACGTCCCCTCCAGAAGGAGTTACTAGAGGCTTGGGATCGCACCCTTCTTACATTCAGCAAGAAGATTCGACTCTCCCCCAGGACCCGTCTTTCCCTCAAGTGGTGGTTGCACCTGAAAGACGGAAGGTCCACGGTCCAACCTTCTTGGACCCTGTTGACTACAGATGCATCCCTCTTGGGATGGGGAGCCCATTTGGACGAAAACTCCATAAAGGGAGTCTGGAGCGCTCCAGAAAGAAGGACCTCGTCCAACTGGAAGGAGCTCAGAGCTGTATATCGTGCCTTACTCCATTTCTCGCCCCTTCTCAAGGGAAGAGCAGTCAAAATCCGGTCAGACAACATGACCACAGTGCTGTACGTGAACAGACAGGGAGGCACCAGATCACCAACCCTCCTCAGGGAGGCAGATCTGATATTTACATGGGCAGAGAAAAATCTAACCCATTTATCCGCAGTTCACATCAAGGGCTCCCTGAACATAGTAGCGGATCGGTTGAGTCGGGGTCATGCCGTATCAGGAGAATGGTCACTCAATCCAGAAGTCTTTCATCAGATTACCCTGAAGTGGGGTCTTCCAGAAATAGACCTCATGGCAACCCGACTCAACGCCAAGGTGGAGACGTTCTGTTCCCTTTACCAGGAGGACAATCCCTTGGCCGTGGATGCCCTGTCCATCCCTTGGAGGTCCAGGCTGGCATACATCTTCCCTCCAATTCCAATAATACCGAAGGTATTGATGAAAATCAGACAGGACCAAGTCTCTGTGATAGCCATCATTCCATTCTGGCCAAAAAGAGCTTGGTTTTCCCAACTCATGGAGATGAGTCGAGGGATATATTGGAGGCTTCCCCCCATCCAGAACCTGGTTTCCCAAGGATCTCTGAAGTGCCAGGATCTCTGGAGATTCAACCTGACAGCCTGGAGGTTGAGCAGTCCCTACAGCAGGATAGAGGACTGTCAGAGGCCGTCCTGAAGACCCTTTCTTCTGCAAGAGCAGACTCTACCAATAAGAACTACCAGAGGACAGCCAAGATTTTCATGGAGTGGTGCTCCAAGAAGGGTATTAATAATCTACAACCTTCAACGGCTGATATTTTAAATTTTCTTCAGGACGGTTTGGATAAGGGCCTTGCCCCTGCCACTTTGAAAGTGCAGATTGCGGCCCTCTCCGCTCATTTGAACAGACGTCTGTCTCAGGATCCTCTGGTTGCAAGGTTCCTTAAAGGGGCAATGAGGCTAAAGCCCTCAGTATCATCTCCAGTTCCCCAGTGGGACCTTGCGGTAGTCCTTACAGGCCTGTGTGGTCCTCCATTTGAACCCTTGGAGACTACGGAGCTAAAATATTTGGCATACATCTGTTGGCTATTACATCTGCCAAAAGAGTAGGGGAACTCCAGGCTCTCTCTTCTAGAGAACCGTACATTGTGTTTTTTGCAGATAGGGTGCACCTTAGATTTTTGCCTGGGTTTAACCCTAAGGTCCCCTCATGCTATAATAGCAATCAGCTAATTTCGCTACCAGTGTTTTTCCCCACTCCAACCTCTGAGGAGGAAGAAAAGCTCCACACCTTAGATGTGGTAAGGTGTCTGCGGATTTGCCTATCCCGCACTCAACCGTTTAGGAAGGCCGAAAACCTACTAATTAATATGCAGGGTAAAAACAAAGGCCTCAAGGCTTCCAAGCCTACTCTATCCACATGGATCAAGGAGACAATTAGGTCTTCCTTCCTTATTCAGGAGTTACTCCCTCCAGTTTTTTCTACGGCCCACTCGACCAGGGCTGTGTCGACTTCTTGGGCTGAGTACCGGTCCTTACCTTTGGACCAGATTTGTGCGGCTGCATCATGGTCATCCCAGTTGACCTTTGTCAAACATTATCGTTTAGACGTCCGCAGTTCCCAGACAACTGCCTTTGGTCAGACAGTCCTTGACGTTGTAAGGCGAGGAAACCCTCCCTAGGGGAATTACTTGCTATCTCCCCATATTGTGCTGCTGTCGGACGTAAGGGGAATCGTTGATTGTAATGTCAATCTGTATTCCCTTAGTCCAGACAGCAGCACAAGGCTTCCCTCCCTAGAAGCTTGTTTCCTTTTACTTTATAATTTACACAGTGGAGGGAGGTCTCAGGTGCCCTCTTATAGAGCTAGTAGGAGGCACCTTAAATTTGGTGCTAATTAAAGGTTCCACTGTCCTAAACAACACACAGGGGCAGAGATACCCCATATTGTGCTGCTGTCTGGACTAAGGGAATACAGATTGACATTACAATCAACGATTACTTATATTAAAATAGGCCGGGGAGGTGAAAATTTTTTTAAAAAAATCCTACTCATTTGTCCACAGTGCTCTGGTGTCCTCCCAGCGTGGTCCAGTCCTACTGCTCCAGTGTCTTCTTGAAGTGGAACTCCTGGCCAGCTGTGACGTCTCGGATCCCTTCAGTGGCCTCAGCAGCCAAACAGCGACCTCAGCGGCATCAGGAAGTGACTCTGGGATGTCACAGGTAGTGACATCACAGGTCCTTCGCTGGGGCCACTGGGGCCAGAGGTCACGTGCAGTGGGGACTGCTGCCGGGAAGACAACAATGGACCGGCAGGACTGGACTGCACTGGGAGGCATTGGAGCACTGGGGAAAGTGAGTATGATTTTTTTCAAAAATTTTTTCACCTCCCCCGGCCTATTTACAATATAAAATTTTTTTTCCCCGACAACCCCTTTAGGCTGGGGTCCCACATGGCGTAAACGTGGTGTTTTGCAGTTCCTGCAAAACGATTGCAGAAAAAAACATGCAACGGAAATGCTGCAATTTCCAAAACTGTTGCGTTTTTGGAAATTGCAGGATGTCAATTAAACCTATGGAAATGCCGGTGGTTTCCCTATAGGTATAATTGAAGAAGAAAATCAGTAGAGGAAAACTGCGGACTTTCTGTGAAAAGTGTTGCGGGAAAAACTGCGATGTGTTTCTACCGCGCTTTTTCACTGCGCATCCCTAATAGCATCAGCTGGCAAACTAATTATCACAAAACCATCCATGAGTTTAATTGGAAAAACAAAACATTAAGTCTTTATGACACTTATATCCAACTTGCATAATAATTTGGAATGCAGTTTATCTCTCATCTATCTATCTATCTATCTATCTATGTATACAGTGGGTAAAAAAGTATTTAGTCATCCACCAATTGTGCAAGTTCTCCCACTTAAAAAAGATGAGAGTCCTGTAATTGACATCATAGGTAGACCTCAACTATGAGAGACAAAATGAGAAAACAAATCCAGAAAATCACATTGTCTGATTTTTAAAGAATTTATTTGCAAATTATGGTGGAAAATAAGTATTTGGTCTCCTACAAACAAGCAAGATTTCTGGCTCTCACAGACCTGTAACTTCTTCTTTAAGAGGCTCCTCTGTCCTCCACTCATTACCTGTAGTAATGGCTCCTGTTTGACATTGTTATCAGTATAAAAGACACCTGTCCACAACCTCAAACAGTCACACTCCAAACTCCACTATGGTGAAGACCAAAGAGCTGTGGAAGGACACCAGAAACAAAATGGTAGACCTGCACCAGGCTGGGAAGACTGAATCTGCAATAGGCAAGCAGCTTGGTGTGAAGAAATCAACTGTGGGAGCAATAATTAGAAAATGGAAGACATACAAGACCACTGATAATCTCCCTCCATCAGGAGCTCCACGCAAGATCTCACCCCGTGGGGTCAAAATGATCACAAGAACGGTGAGAAAAAATCCCAGAACCACACGGGGGGACCTAGTGAATGACATGCAGAAAGCTGGGACTAACGTAACAAAGGCTACCGTCAGTAACACACTACACCGCCAGGGACTCAGATCCTGCAGTGCCAGATGTGTCCCCCTGCTTAAGCCAGTACATATCCGGGCCCGTCTGAAGTTTGCTAGAGAGCATTTGGATGTTCCAGAAGAGTATTGGGAGAATGTCATATGGTCAGATGAAACCAAAGTAGAACTGTTTGGTAGAAACACAACTCGTCGTGTTTGGAGGAGAGTGAATGCTGAGTTGCATCCAAAGAACACCATACCTACTGTGAAGCATGGGGGTGGCAACATCATGCTTTGGGGCTGTTTCTCTGCAAAGGGACCAGGACGACTGATCCGTGTACATGAAAGAATGAATGGGGCCATGTATCGTGAGATTTTGAGTGCAAACCTCCTTCCATCAGCAAGGGCATTGAAGATGAAACGTGGCTGGGTCTTTCAGCATGACAGTGATCCCAAGCACACGCCAGGGCAACGAAGGAGTGGCTTCATAAGAAACATTTCAAGGTCCTGGAGTGGCCTAGCCAGTCTCCAGATCTCAACCCCATAGAAAACCTTTGGAGGGAGATGAAAGTCCATGTTGCCCAGCGACAGCCCCAAAACATCCCTGCTCTAGAGGAGATCTGCATGGAGGAATGGGCCAACATACTAGCAACAGTGTGTGCCAACCTTGTGAAGACTTACAGAAAACGTTTCACCTCTGTCATTGTCAACAAAGGATATATAACAAAGATGAACTGAGAGATGAACTTTTGTATTGACCAAATACTTATTTTCCACCATAATTTGCAAATAAATTCTTTAAAAATCAGACAATGTGATTTTCTGGATTTGTTTTCTCATTTTGTCTCTCATAGTTGAGGTCTACCTATGATGACAATTACAGGCCGGCCTCATCTTTTTAAGTGGGAGAACTTGCACAATTGGTGGCTGACTAAATACTTTTTTTTCCCCACTGTATGTAAAGGTTTTAGATTCTAGAATGTTAGTGTATATACAGGGGCTTATACATCATTTAGCAGTTCACAGTAATTAAAAGATGACAAAACGCTGAAATTTCTATATCATGAACCAGATCTTGATGCATTTCCTCCTATACATTATTTACTCGCTCACACCCAGGTCTGACTTCTAACTGTCGTAATAATAAAAAAAAAATTCTTCCCAGATCGTAATTTACGCTGCAATGCATCTTATTAACTTAATGTAGTTTTCTAGAAAACACCTCAGACCAAGTGATTATTATATAAATGACAGGGCGTGGTACTTACCTGATAGAAATCTATAAATCATGGATTACAAGGCCTGTCTCATCATGGGCTAAATACATGGATGGTTATGAAACCTAGATGATGGCAGAGGTGAAACTGGAGGCTCACGGACCCCAATGCAAAATCTAAAACAGGATCCCACCTACCATTTGCTATATATAACACAATATACGGATCAGGGGCGAACATATTATATGTGCCCTAAGGTGATGCCTTGTATTCATAATCAGGGCTGCTATCAGGAATTTTGGGGCCCTATACTTTGAAGATTTGTGGCCCACCTCCTCCCCGTGTAGCTTACTGTTTCATATCCTGTGACTGTCACACAGTATATATAATGCTACCCAATGGCCCCACACACCATTGTGACCTAGTGTCCCCACACATAGTATAAAGCTCCACAGTGGCCCCACACACAGAATAAAATCCTCCTAGCGTCCCCCCACAGTATAATGCTCCACAGTGACCACTCACAGTATAATGCTCCACAGTGACCCTACAAGGTATAAAATACTTCCCAGAGTTGCCCTACTATAGTGAGCCACTGTGTAGCATTATATACTTTGTGGGGCCTCTGTGGATCATTAAATTGAGATTGCCCCTCCCTTCTCACGGGTTCTGAGGGGTTGCCATGACAGCCAGGAGGCCAATGCATAGTTCCCATAGGAAATAATGTGCGATATTCTACAATACTATGTATTGCAGTACATTGCACTGGAAACCTGAGATCCCAGCTTCAAGTCCCCTTTTGGAACATGTAAAAAGTAAGAAAACAAATCAATACACACACATAGTTTAAAATACACAATAATAAACAAGTAAACAATAAAAAAGTTTGAAAAACACCTTTATATTTAAAAAAAATACATAATGTAAACAAAATTAAAGAAAAAAAAACATGTTAGGTATCCCCACGTGTGTATAAGTCCCCATTGTTTATCCTGTACGGTGAACCCTGTAAAAAGAAATATACCGCAATGCGCAAATTAACGTATTTTGGTCACTTTGCCTTCCCCATAAAACAACAATAAAAAGTGATCAGAAAGTCATACATACCAAACATTGGTACCAATAAAAAGTACAACTTGTCCCGCAAAGAAAGAGCCCTGACATATCTCTGTCAACAGTACAGTATAAAAGTTATAGGTGTCAGGATATGGTGACCCCAGGAAAATCATTCATTTTCAAAAAGTGACGTTTTATTTGTAATAAAAACCAACATAAATGTAGTATCACCGTAATCATAATGACCCGCCGGACAAAGCTGCCAAGTCATTATTAATACAGAGTGAACGCCGTAAAAACAAAATGCAAAAAATTATGATAGAATTGTGTGTTATTTCACATGGACCCCCAAAAATGTAAATAAAAGCTAATCAAAACATTGTATGTACCCCAAAATGGTGACAAATGAAAGTACAACTCATCACGCAAAGAATAAGTCCTCACATAGCTATGTCGACAGAAAAATAAAAAAGTTATGAATTTTGAAAAGCGTTGAAGGAAAATATGAAAAAAAGTTGCCGAGCATTAACATACAAACTACCCTGCGTCCTTAAAGGGTTAAGGGGTTAAAAAAAAAGGTAAACATATATCACCGTAACAAAGCCCTATTAAACCATGCAGTATCCACCACTCCCATGAGCATCTGGAGACAATGAATGTACACCATGCATTGATGATACTGTAGTAGCCTGACCCTTGCTGATGACGTCATGTAAGCCTCATGTTTATGTTTGTATTAGACATTTGTATTTTTCCAATTCCATTAAGTTATATGTTATATTAAACTATTTACTAGGGAAGCCAAAAGTAAATACAAGAAACACCACAAATCCTTCTCAGAACTCCCCGGGATCAGAATTACCCAAGCACACAAGCTGCTTTCAGCTGTCATAACAACTCACTTGTGTCCCAACCATGGAAACAATAATAAAGATCACAAAAGTCTGAGTTTCTCAGGGATTTTTTGTCAACTTTTCCTTCTAATAATCAAAAAATTGTCAGCTTTTGAGTACATAACACCTAAGGCTATTAGTAGATGTATTTGTATAGGTAAGTGATAAAAAGAATTCACTTGTACCACCAGCGATTAGGAAAATGGGGGCCTGCAACCTTCCAGGAATGCCCCATAGGTATGGTGTTCATGTTCAGACAGTTCCATTTACTTCTATAGGACTTCTGTGATGGCTTTCTCCAGCAGTCCCATAGAAGGAATAGAAGGTATGCATACTGCTGCTCCATTGACATGCGGCACTCAGGAGCACATGTGGGCCCCCATTCTTATGATTGTTGGGAGTTCTGTGGATAGAGGATAATTGTCTATAGTGAAACAACCTCTTTGAAGGGGATTTCCACTAACCACAAATTGTCTGCAATCTCCTAGGTAGAGATGGGTGAACCTCACACGATTATTTAGACCTAATATTTCTGAGCTCACCTGCCTGTTTAGTTTTGGGATGAACTTCAGACCCCAGAGTATAATAAGGAGGACCAGGGGAGGTGCAGAAAAATAATAAACACTGATACTGACCTTCCCTTTATCTGGGCTCCCTCACGTCATCCAGCACTTCCTCAAGGTCCTGCCGATGTCATGACACTTATCACAGGCCTCAGTGGCCCTCCGGTGATCTGTGATGTCACCCAGGAGGCTGGAGGACCACCGAAAAGGATCCTGAGGGAGCCCAGGAGAAGTGAGGCAAAGTGCGTATAAGTGTGTATTATGTTTATGCATCTCCCTTGGGCCTCTACTTATTATACTCCGGGGTCTGAAAAGAACCTTGAGTATAATAACGATTCCTCAAAATTTCGGGTTCAGGTCAGGCCTGAAACTTTTGAAAAATTTGCCAGCGTGCTACCTTTCCCAGCAGTCCTAGCCACCTGGTTACCTCTGAGTGTGCTCCTGTTCACCTGCAAAGTTCCTTTTGCCAATCCTTTGAGCCATGACCTCCTGTTTGGATGTATTTCCTTCTGTCTGTATGGCTGAGCAAACCTCTCGTTTCTGCCTGTATTCTTGTGCGTTATGACTTTCTGTTGGATGCATGTCCTTCTGTCTGTATTTCTGTTTGGATGTATGTCCTTCTGCCTGGATTCCTTTCCTGTTTCTGATTTAGTATATTCCTCTGTTACCTGTCATGGACTCTTGGCCCTCTGCTATGGACTTCTGATTTAGTAAATATCTCTATTACCTGTCCTGGCCTTTTGGGCCTTCTGCTGACCTTTCTGATGAGCTATATGCACACGAACATCTCCTAGAGGTAGTGACCTGGTAGTCTCCCTGCAGGAAAGTGTTGTATGGGGGTAAAAGGGTGAATACCAGGGGGAACACATAGACAACAATCTTAGGAGTAGCCATTACCCTGACGGTGACACAGTGAGTCCACTAACTGCTCTTTGCTAGACCTAAGGATTGGTCACACATTGTGACATAGGGAAAATCCCTTAAATAAATGACTTTGCACCATTTTGCTGCTTTTAATGGTCTACTGTACTGCACAGAATAACTACTGATAATCACAATACATGGCAATGTGGTCACTGATATTTGAAGTCCTTCAGAAGTGGGAAGTAGGAAGCCAAGACATAAATAAAGCAGCATGGGATAATGGATTTTATTGTGATCGCATTAAATAAATGGATTGATCATCTCTATTGTGATATAATGAAGGTGGATATAGGGAGGAATAATGAAGACTGAAAAATCCGAATGACTTTTAATTGCATATTAAACAAGACTGAAATCGTATCTGCCCCTCCGCACCTTGATAAACCCTGAAGGATTACATAAAAGCAAATTATACCATCTGCATAGCCCTAATACCAGTCCTCTTTTGCTATGAATACCTATGCCCAGCAGTAATGTGTATTTAGGCTGCTCCACTTACATTCTTTAAGACTTTGCCAAGATTCTCAATATATGTTAACAGATAAGCCATCAGATGCCAGCTGCACCATATCAGATGACTCCTAGTACCACCACAGTTATGTGATTATTGATTCATCCTATTTATGTGGTCCAACAATGTAAACCTTTAGGATGGTCATTAAATTACAAAGTACTGGTTTGTGTTCGGACAGCGATGCCAATGGACAAAAACCATCAAGGTTTGTATAGTTGGTAAAAGCCTTCTATGATCCAAAGCCGCCGTCACCTGCACACCTGGATACTCCGACCAGATGGCTACTTCAGCTTGAAAGTTGAGACCGTGGCCCATTCACCGATTTCTTTGTGAAATTCTAATTTTTTTAAGGTCTGCCTCCTTGAACGTTGTGTATCATGGAATTTTTATCTCAAATGTAGCGTCCCCTGTTAGGTTATGGATAGAGCTAAAACTTCTGCTTAGCCATCTCCTGCCTTTGATACAAGATGGTATCAAAGAGAGAAGTAGTTATGGATGACACTGGAAGATATGAGAACTCTAAGTCCAATAGTTTCAACATTTTTGGTGGACACATCTCCTATTTGGCTACCATCAGGAACGACAGGTAGACTAAGAATAAATGGGCTTCAACTAAAACAAACAAACTTCGTCCACATAACCCAACACCACCCCCGAAATGAGGTCTAACCAGAAAATGAACTTTCATAATTATTTAGGCTCGCTAGAAAATTATTAACACAAAATAAGTAAGTAAAGCATTGTCTGTAACTGGGCAAGAGTGGCAGCAAAAATGTCATGGCTCATGGAGTTAAAAAGGACCTTTCATCACCTCTATCAACTCTCTTTCCATCTTTTAATAATCTTAATAATAATAATCTTTTAACTCCATTCCACTGAGTCCAACACAGATGGAATTTTTTTCTATAGCCCCTACTGTTCCTGACCAATCGGTGTTGTTAGTTTCACAAAATATGCTAAGCATGCTCTCTACTGTCAGGTGGGAGGTCCCTGTCTCTCTGCTTCAGTCTAGGACTACCCACCTGGCAGCAGGGTTTCGGGTGCTTTGGGGGTTTCCCAATGGCAAATAGTTTATTGTTTGAGAAAGTAAGTCACCACCAGTGATGTCTGGCATCTTGGTAGAGCAGTGTTCTTGTGTATGGGGCAGTTGAAAAGAATAATTGTTGGCCAAATGAGCTTTCTTGGGTATATATCGTCTACTTTAGAGTCCATGGCTTACCTGGTTTCTTTGACTAAAATGACAGGTGACAGCCTGAGCCTCTACCTAACACTATGTATTCTCCCAGTTTAATACCTGGTACTGGAGTTTCCTCTGTTTAGGAATAGCTTTGTAGGTAGGTGTGGGATTGGTGGTGTATCCAGAAAAATACGACATTTATACTAAACAGGTTCACATGGTTCAATGTCATGAGAATTTTGGCAATAACTGGGAATCTAGTCACATGTTATACCCATTAGCTGTTATAATGTTGACAATGGGCTACAAATGTGAGGGGTTGTCTCCAGTAGATCATTTTCCATTAGTTTGATGTCGTCATTGATATTACGATGCCCCCAGGACAATATGAGATAAAACAGACTGTATGAAATCATACTCTGTGGTATAGAAATGTCAAAGAAGCTGGTTCGTCATGGAAAAAGGAAATACGAAGTCCCAAGGCAAAAGTCAAAGACGTAACTGAGAAATCCCAAAACAGAGGAAGGCAAAAAGGTCTTGGATTTGCTGCTCTAGTCCTGTATCGAAATATCCAAGCCAAGACAGTAAATTGTTGGCAGTCATCTGGGGTCCAGCACCTATGTGATGACATATATGACTTGGGCTAGATGGCCAGCAAAACAGAGTTGTGTTTCATGATTGCCTGTCCAACCCTACAATCCAAACAACCATTGTAATTGCCCCCCATTTACATTGTCTCCTGGGTATGGTGACTGCTGCACAGTACTCCATATTGTAACTCAATGCTTTCATATAAGGCACAATATATGTTGTTTCAGACATTGCCCTACTCTCTAGAGCATGCTATCTCCTCTACATCTGTTCAGTATTTACCAGTACTTCACGTTACCTGATAGCAGGAGGTAACATTCGCTGGTCTTGTAGGAATGAGCAGGACAGAGCCCAAGTGAGCCAGTGACTCATGTAGCGCCAAATACCAGGGTGTGCCAGATAGCGGAGCACAGGGCAAACATAATAGATGGGCGATACTTTCAGAATGAGGTGACTGGGTCATTTGCTGCTATGACACATGTCTCTGGTTTACACTTCTAGTAATGAGTACTACCACTTGGAAATACAGTATATTGGAATAACCTACAAGATGCAGGGTCAATATTATAGTAGTTATATTCTTGTACATAGGAGGCAGTATTATAGTAGTTATATTCTTGTACATAGGAGGCAGAATTATATTAGTTATATTCTTGTACATAGGAGCAGTATTATAGTAGTTATATTCTTGTACATAGGAGCAGTATTATAGTAGTTATATTTTTGAACATAGTGGCAGTATTACAGTAGTTGTACATAGGAGGCAATATTATAATAGTTATATTCTTGTATATAGGAGCAGTATTAAAGAAGTTATATTCTTGTACATAGGAGCAGTATTATAGTAGTTATATTCTTGTACATAGAAGGTAGTATTATAGTAGTTATATTCTTGTACATAGGAGCAGTATTAAAGTAGTTATATTCTTGTACATAGGAGCAGTATTAAAGTAGTTATATTCTTGTACATAAGGGCAGTATTATAGTAGTTATATCCTTGTACAAAGGGGCAGTATTATAGTAGTTATATTCTTGTACATAGGAGGCAGTATTATAGTAGTTATATTCTTATACATAGGAGCAGTATTATAGTAGTTATATTCTTGTACATAGGAGCAGTATTAAAGTAGTTATATTCTTGTACATAGAAGGTAGTATTATAGTAGTTATATTCTTGTACATAGGAGCAGTATTATAGTAGTTATATTCTTGTACATAGGAGGCAGTATTATAGTAGTTATATTCTTATACATAGGAGCAGTATTATAGTAGTTATATTCTTGTACATAGGAGCAGTATTAAAGTAGTTATATTCTTGTACATAGAAGGTAGTATTATAGTAGATATATTCTTGTACATAGGAGGCAGTATTATAGTAGTTATATTCTTATACATAGGAGCAGTATTATAGTAGTTATATTCTTGAACATAGGAGGCAGAATTATATTAGTTATATTCTTGTACATAGGAGCAGTATTATAGTAGTTATATTTTTGAACATAGTGGCAGTATTATAGTAGTTGTACATAGGAGGCAATATTATAATAGTTATATTCTTGTACATAGGAGCAGTATTATAGTAGTTATATTCTTTTTTTTTTTTTTATAAATTCTTTATTTTAGAAGTTGTACAGAAATAGCAACAAACAAAGATGGCGTGAGCCAAACAAGTGCCTGACCATAATGATCAAGGCATATATCAACATCCATACATAGTAACATGGCAACATGAAATAGATAAATTAGAACATCAGCTTCAGCTGATCATAACAGTTGTCAGGGAGAAAAGAAAAAGGAAAAAAGGAGGAACAGAGGGGGGGAAGGAAGCAGGAGGGACTGGAAGAGAGAGGGAGAGGAAGAAAGACAAGGAGGGGACAAATGTGGGGGCCAAGAAATGACTCACAAATGACGAACAGACAAGGACCCTGACCCCTCCATATCGGCTGCGTAAACCTTCAATCAAGGTCTACCCGTCAGGTCTTTATAGGCCTGGGATCCCTGAAAGAGAATCCACGGCGTCCAGGCCGCCATAAAGGATTCCCTTGTATCCCGAAGGGATGCCGTGAGATCCTCCATGTACTGAATATCTTCCACTTTGCGAACCCAGTGGAGGAGGGAGGGGGGATTAGACGATTTCCATAGCGCTGGGATATACGCCCTAGCGGCATTGATCATGTGCCGTAGGGAAGACTTGCGGTAGGTACGCAGGGGGCAGTCCGAAAGGTGTAGGAGAAAGAAGGCTGGCGTGTTAGGAATGGAAGTTTGGAATATCTGACCTAGCACCCTATGTACTCCCTCCCAGAAGTCTCTCAATATCGAGCACTCCCAGAAAATATGTAAAAGCGTCCCCTCCTCCGAGCCACAGCGCCAACAAGCGGGAGAGGAGGACGGGAAGAGTCTGTGTAGTGTAGACGGAACATGGTACCATCTAGTCAGGATTTTATATCCCGCTTCTTGATATCTGCTAGCCATCGAACTCTTGTGGGTAAACTCAAAAATTCTGGAGCACTGTTGGTCAGAGAAGGTCATGGCCAGATCAGCCTCCCATCTGGCCAAGTAGGAAGGTCTGCGGCCCGGAGGAGGGGACACCAGGAGCAAATAGAAATCAGAAAGGGAGTGTCTTAGCAGGCCCCTTCCCATGCAAGTCTCCTCAAACCTCGTGGGCTGTCTGTCATAGCCCGGGGAGTTAGGTAATGAAGAGAGAAAGTGCGTAAGTTGAAAGACCCGCCATGGGCCAAGCGCCGGAAGGTCCGGCGCGGTGAGTAGTTCCCGGTGAGATATCCATTCACCACCAGAGCGAAAATGTAGGGCCCTCAGTCTGCCCGCCAATCGCCACTGCCGGAATGGCCCTTGAGATAAACCCGCTATAAAGGCAGGGTTTCCCAGGATGGGAAGTAAAGGTGAAGGGGAGGGGGAGACCCGCTCCCTACAAAAGAGAGACCTACATACCCGTAGAGTGGGACCTATGGTAGGGTGGGCTCTCAGGGCCCCAGGGAGTAGTGAGTCTAACCAGGGAAGCGAGTCCAGGGGGGTGTCAACGAATACGTTTTCCAGGGCTACCCATTGTTTGTAAGGAGCGTGGCGGCACCAGTCTAGCACTCTTTGGAGCATGGAGGCCTCGTAATACTTTAAAGGGTCAGGAAGACCCAGTCCACCGCATTGTTTAGGTAACGTGAGAGTAGAGCGCGCCAGCCTAGCACGCCCACCCTGCCACACGAAATTGATTAGGTCACTATACAATAACTTAAAAAAACCAGGGGGTATGTGGATCGGTAAAGTTTGGAAGAGGTATAGAAGACGGGGCATAATATTCATTTTGTATATAGCGAAGCGGCCAAACCATGTGTAAGTACCTATGGACCATCTTTTGAGGTCGGATCTAGTAGCCCGCAGAAGGGGGAGGTAATTTTTGTCATAGAGTTCACCTAGGTCCTTGGTTATCATAACCCCTAAGTACTTGATAGCTATTCTCGACCATCGGAAGGGGAAGGAGGTCTTCAGAGAGGACTGAATCCCCTGCGGAAGCGAAACATTGAGGGCCTCAGATTTCTGAAAATTAATTTTAAAGTTAGTAAGATGACAGAACTTGCTAAATTCAGGCATTAGTGGGGGGAGGGATTTGGCCGGATCCTGCAAGAAGAAGAGGAGATCATCTGCATATGCTGCAATTTTCAGGACTCTACTGCCTACCCTTAGGCCGCCTATGTCCGGGTTAGATCTGACCTTTCTAAGCAAAGGTTCTAGAGTTAAAACAAAGATTAGGGGGGGAGAGGGGACACCCCTGACGCGTGCCATTCCCTATTGGGAAGGGAGATGAAATAGTTCCGTTAACTCTCGTAGAGGCTGATGGATTGAAATATAAGGAAGCAATCCAGGATCTCATAATCGGGCCAAGCCCAACATGATCCAGGACCTCAAATACGTAAGACCAGCTCACTCTATCAAATGCTTTTTCAGCATCAGTAGAGAGGAGACAAAGTGGGAGGTCATGGGTTTTGGCGTAGTGTATGGCGTTAATTACCTTTACTGTATTGTCCCTAGCCTCACGTGTGGGGATAAAACCTACTTGATCGGACTGTACTAGATCAGGCAATAGAGAGGCCAGTCTAGAGGCTAACACCTTAGAAAAGATTTTTAAGTCAACATTAATGAGTGATATTGGTCTATAACTGGCACACATCGCAGGGTCTTTACCCTCCTTATGTATTACCGCTATATGAGCCCTAGTCATGTCCGGGGGGAGAGTCGCACCTGCCGACAGAGAATTTAAGGCACGCACCAGGGGGGCCCAACAACTCTAACGAGTATTTTTTATAGTAAGAGGCTGGGAAGCCATCGGGGCCCGGGGCCTTACTAGGTTGCATTGTCTGAAGCGCCTGAGCTAATTCCTCCTTAGTTATAGGTGAGTCAAGAACAGTTCGGGCCTCCGCCGGGAGTTTAGGCATTCCGGAGTCTGCTATATACTGTTTCAGAGCAGAGGCCAGGGAGGGGCCATTCGACTCTGGGGGACATGGCGGTAGGTTGTAGAGGTTACGATAAAACCCAGCGAACTCTTCTGCAATACAGTGTGGGTCAGTATGGCGCCTTCCCGTCGAATCAGTGATCGAGGGGATATAGTTGCGTGTCTTTTGTTCCCTAAGGGACCTGGCAAGCGTGCGGCTACATCTATTTCCAAATTCATAGAAGTGGCGCCGTTCTCTAGCCAGGAGATATTTTGTACGTATATCTAGGCGTTCTCGTAATTTTTTACGAGCTACTAAAAGGGCTGACTGGGTATCTATGGCGTGAGTGCGCTTGTGGGTCTGCTCGAGGGAAACCACGTCGGCAATCAGCGCGGCTATCTCTCGAGACCTCTCCTTTTTGATGCGGGACCCATGCTGTACCAGCACCCCCCTAACCACACATTTGTGGGCGGCCCATAGTGTCAGGGGAGACACTTCCGCTGTATCATTCTCCTGGAAGTAGTTAGCCAGGGCAGAGGAGACAGCCTGAGATGTGGGGATGTCCTGAAGCAGCGACTCATTGAGACGCCATTGTCAGGCTCGGGGCCTCGTGGCGGGGGATGTCAGGACAGCATGGACCATCGCATGGTCCGCAAATGTGATAGGGTCAATCTCAGCTCCGTTTATTAAAGGAACGTCTGCGTGTCTAATGAAGAAATAATCCAATCTCGAGTAAACATCTCTAGCATGTGAATAAAAGGTATAGTCTCTCGCGTCAGGGTGGACCGTGAGCCAGAGGTCTATCAACTGATGAGAAAACAGCAGTCGACGGATACGTCGGAGGACCTGCTTAGGTATGTAAGACGAGCCTCTGGAGATATCTACCGAAGGGTCCAGGGCTACATTGAAATCTCCTCCCACTAAAAGAGTGCCCTCCGCAAAATCGGCCAGCTTAGCCAGAATGCCTTCTAAGGCGGCCGCCTGGTTAGCGTTGGGAAGGTAGACATTGGCTAGAGTAAACAAAGAGCCTGCTAATTCCCCCTTTACAAACAGGAATCTACCAGAATCATCACGCAAGGCTGCCTTATACTTCCAGGGAACAGAACGTGCGATAAGAATGCTCACCCCCCTGGACTTGGACTCCGGAAAACAGCTATGGTATACGTCTGGGTATCTTGGGGAGGAAAAGGTAGGGACCGCCCCCTCTCGAAAGTGAGTCTCCTGGATAAAGGCCACCTGGACCCTCCTACTCCAAAGAAGGCGGAGAAGGGATGATCTCTTCTCGGGAGTGTTAAGACCGTTAGCGTTGATGGAGGAGAACACCAGAGAATCCATGGCGAAGGGCCGGGGTCCTGCAAGGGGAAGAGACAAAAACAAACAGACAACGCACACAAGACCACAAGACTCACAGAGAGGAAAGAGAGAAAAAAAAAAAAAAGGGGGGGGGATAGAGCGAGGGAAAGAGGGAGCACAAAAGAAGGGACCAAAAAAAAAAAAAAAAAAAAAGAAATACCACAAATTAATTACACTCAAGGCTAGACCAAGAGCGGTAAACACAAAACAGTGGGTTAACCCACTTAGGCAGGTCTCAGGAGCACACCGCAGTATACGCCCAGAGAGCTGCTAAGCTAAACTATCGGGGGACTTCCGTAAAGGCAGATGCCCTCCAAAACCAGTGGACATCCTGGGGACGGGCATCGAGATTGTGAACACCTATAAGTACCTGGGTCTGCTCCTTAATAATAAGCTGGACTGGGCAGATCATATGGAGGCCCTGTACAGGAAGGGCCACAGCAGGCTCTACCTGCTTAGGAAGCTGAGAGCCTTTGGAATCCGGGGGGCACTTCTTAGGACTTTCTTCAACTCGGTAGTGGCATCAGCCATCTTCTTTGGAGTGGCCTGCTGGGGGAGCAGTATATCAACCAGGGACAGAAATAAACTTGACAAGCTGATTAGAAGGGCCAGCTCTGTCCTGGGGAGCCCACTGGACCCAGTGTAAGAGACAGCCAATGTTGTCCTAAGCTTCATTTGTCTGTATAAACTGTTAATGTTGAATGTATTTCTGTGATTCTGTTCCTTTAAGACAGCAGCCATTGTAATTGTGACATGATGCTGGAGTGACTCCCCCCCCCCCTTTTATGTCAGCTTGCCTGTTCTGCAGACAGAATGTGAGCAGAGAAGCAGGAAGTGACGAGACAGAGAGCAGCAGCCATCTTAGCAAGTGTTGTATTGAACTGGTGTGGAGATTTTTCTGTACAGCTAAGCTGTATCTTGGTCCAGAGACAAACAGAGTGTAAAGAGACAACAGGACTAGTGAGTCCACGTGAAAGGAACTGTGCTCAGTGGCTGATCAGTGAGACTGACATTGTGACTGTGTATATGGATACCACAGATAGAGACTCGCAGTGCTGTTGATGTACTGGACAGCACCTTCTAAACCCCGGCTTACATCCCAGCTCAGTGTATGGATTCGGCAGGACTGTCAGTGTGCTGAGTGGAATCTGCTGTTGGATTACATTGCATTCATTGGGTTTCCCTGTTAAAGAGGACTTCATTTCTCCCAAGATCCTGATAACCGTGAGGAGAGGACGTTTCGCTATAAAAGAAAGGAACGACTTTGGGCCCCACCGCGCGCTTCTACAGACTGTAAGCGGTCCACCTGGACCACTGGGGAAAAGGGGGTGCACCCGAATGTGAAGTCAGGGTCAGTTAGGGATAGTTTTGAGTATATTGTTCATTCAGTGTCCATACTGCAGAAGTGGACAGAGTAAAAGTAGAAACCATTGCAGAATTTGCCTTGAAATTGTTCATGCTATATTGTATATTTTGCTTGTCTTTAGCCCTGTCATTTTACCTTTAACTAGCCTTTATTAACTTATAGTAAATATATATTTTTTTCTTGAACTACCGCGTGTGCGTTCATTTCTGGTTGCGGAGTCCAAACCACCTGCCTTGCTCTCGGTTCACAAATTGGCGTAGTCGGCAGGATCCGCTTACCAGAATGGACGGTGACGCACCCGTTCGGGAGAATGGTGCTGGAGGAAGAATGCCAGCAGGGGCTATAATGAGTCAGTTAGCTAAATTTGATGGCAATAATATGTCAGTGAGTATGTGGGTGGAACAGATACGAATGATACAGCGAATGTACCAGACCGCACCAGAAGTACTAGTAGAGCTAGCAATATTGACATTACAAGGGGATGCTAAGACCACGGTGATACTGAGGCCATTTGAACAAAGGCAGACATTTGAGCAAGTAGTCCAGATTCTAGAAACCATTTATGGAGAAACTGCATTGCTGGGGTCTCTGCAGGCTCGGTTCTTCCAGAGGGTACAACAGGAGAATGAAAGCCTTCCCCAATATGCAAATGCCCTACAAGAACTGCTCCGAGATATTCAAAGGAAGGAAAGAGGGGGCTCGCCAGCCTTCTGTAACCCTGATCGGACTCTCCGTGACCAGTTTGTCCTGGGGATACGTGACGGCAGTTTAACTGTGACTATGCAGGATTTTATACGACGAGAGACTGATGCTAAATTCCATGATGTACAGGTAGAGGCCATCTCCCGTGCCAATAGTATGGTCCCGAGGCCGCAGACTGCAGTTGGAGTTACTTTGTCACAGGGGGCTAGTTCTGGCTCAGAGACAGTAGAAAAGGGGACGGTTAAAGAAATTCTCACAGTAATGCAGAAACTGCAAGAGCAAATGGAACACTTGCACACCCGTTGTGATGAACATTCTATGAAAATTGCAGACTTCCAGAAAACTGGAGGTGAAAGGGTGAGCCGTCCATACCCAGAAAATCAGAATCACCCACCACCCCGCTGGAGGGGTGAGGATAGGACCTACCGAAGGGGTCCAAATCATTTAGTGCAGTGCTCAGGAGAAATCGAAGGGGCTTACCGAAGGGGCCCAAACAGATGGCCAGAACGACGGGAGATACGCTGCTGGGAGTGTGGACGGATGGGCCACGTTGCTGCTAGATGTCCAGAGCAGCGACAAACTTATGAGAGACCGCCGTTAAACTGAAGTCCCCTGCTGCTGAAGGGCGTGTAGTAGGGGAGACTGACAAGGAGACTATGTGGGGAGAATGCCCTGATGATGACCTGATCGCTGCAAGTCCTGTCATACAGGTGGAAATGGAGGGTATTCCGGTTACCGGGATGATTGACACGGGTTCCCAAGTAACGACCTTGAGTAGAGACTGTTATGAACGGTACTTCCGGCAACATGTGAAATATGATCCCCATACATTCGTACGAGTGGTCGCAGCTAATCAGTTACCAGTTCCGGTCGTGGGAGTGGCCTGGATGAATGTCCGGGTATGTGGCCAAGATCTAGGTAGGAAAGGCATTGTGGTGGTACAGGAGTCACATGAAGTAAAGGTCCCTGTCATTTTGGGGATGAATGTGTTAAAAGAATTAGATCAGATCCTCTTTGAAAAGAAAGGTCACGGTTATTGGAAAGAAACCACCACCCATCGGCCTACTCAAACAGCTTTCCAGCGGCTGATCCGGACATGTGGCTTACAGAAAAGTTCGGATGCGCAGCGTCCTCTGGCTCGAATTTCAGTTCCTTTGCATACAAAAGTTACACTGCCACCCAGTCGGGAGACAATAGTGTCTATGCCCGTAGGCACCTGTCGGAAACTAGAGGGCATAGCTGTGTTGGTAGAACCACTGCAGGCAGCCGAAGGAGGTGTTGATCCGCTAGTGGCCCGTTCCCTGGCAATAGTTCGCAATGGAAGAGTACCACTTCGATGTGTAAACACTCAGGACCAGAGTGTGGACCTGACCCCAGGGAGGCTGCTGGCTAACATCTATGTGACTCCGGAGGAAGTAAGGAAAGTAACTCCAATGCAGCTGAAGCCGACTGAAAGGGATGAGTGGACCGTAACTGTGTCCATGGGAGAAGATGAGGAACCCACCTCTGAATGGAATGGCCGTGCAATTCGAGAACAGATGAAGATGGATGCAAGTTCATGTTCTCTGGAATGTGTGCAGAAGGTAGATGAGCTGTTGTGGGAGAACCAAGCCACCTTTGCACGGTATGCTGAAGATTTTGGATGTACCACAGGGATCTACCATGAGATTCCCACAGGAGACACCCCTCCAATTAGAGAGCGCTACCGACAAATTCCTCCACAGTTGTATCAGGAAGTGAAAGAACTGTTAGCTAAGATGCTACAGGGTGGGATCATCCAAGAAAGCCAGAGTCCCTGGGCGGCTCCTGTGGTGTTAGTAAGAAAAAAAGATGGGTCCATCCGATTTTGCGTAGACTATCGGAAGTTAAACGCTTGCACCGTACGAGATTCCTACCCCTTGCCACGGATTGAGGAGTCCCTCTCAGCGCTAGGGAGAGCCCGGTACTTCTCCTCACTAGATCTGGCTAGTGGGTATTGGCAGGTGCCGATGGCCACAAAAGACAAGGAGAAGACGGCATTCATCTTGCCCATGGGACTATACGAATTTAACCGGATGCCCTTCGGGTTGACAAATGCACCCGGAACGTTTCAGCGGTTGATGGAGAAATGTCTCGGTGACTTCAACTTTGAGTTCACTCTCATCTACTTGGATGACATTATAGTGTATTCTGCGACCGTTGAAGACCATCTCCACCAGTTGGGGCAAGTATTTCGAAGATTGCGGGAACATGGGCTCAAATTGAAACCCAGTAAATGTCGGTTGTTCCAATCTGAAATTGATTACTTGGGTCACCGCGTATCAGGAGAAGGGGTGAGACCATCAAGAGACAAGATAGCGGCTGTTCAAGATTGGCCAATACCGACTACCCTGCGAGAAGTGAGGGTGTTCCTTGGAGTAGCCGGTTACTATCGACGGTTTATTAAGGATTTCGCCAAGGTAGCAGCACCACTTAATGCTCTCCTACGAGGCACATCCGGTGGTCCAAAGAACCGGTCCGTGAAGTGGGGACCTGAACAGGAACAAGCCTTCCAGGCATTAAAGGATGCACTGACAACAGCCCCAATCTTGGCATATGCTGATTACCACTTGCCGTTCCAGCTGTATACGGATGCAAGCCTGTATGGTCTTGGAGCAGTGCTTTCCCAGCTTCAGGATGGCCAGGAGAGGGTCATAGCGTACGGCAGCCGGTCTTTGAGAGATTCTGAAAGAAACCCCGAGAATTATAGTTCATTTAAGTTGGAGCTGTTGGCACTGGTATGGGCCATGACCGAGAAATTCTCTGAATATTTGACCGGTGCTGAAGTTTTAGTACTGACTGACAACAACCCACTAGCTCACCTGGAAAATGCCAAGCTCGGGGCGTTAGAGCAGAGGTGGATAGCCCGAATGACTAAGTTCAATTACCGCATTAAGTATCGGTCCAAGACAGAGAACCAGAATGCTGACGGGCTTTCTAGGGTAACCGCCCAGACCCCCACAGAAGACGTGGATCATGAGTTGGAGCATGTGGAGGTGCCCGATTTCAGCAGATTTTCACAGGCCTTGACCGCCACTAATCAGTTTGAGATGGAGGGGACTGAAATGGCTCCTTTCTTTGGTCCCTCACGACAGGAATGGGCACAGATACAACAGACCCATGAGGGGCTGGCACAGATGATCAAGTGTGTTGAGAAAGGCCAGAAGCCCTGTAGAGAGGAAAGAGAACGACTGACACGTGAGATATTATCTGTTCTGAGTCAGTGGGAAAAGTTGGAGATGAAAAATGGAGTGCTATGCCGAAAGGTCTATTTACCTTCTGAGATCGACATTCGATACCAAATTGTGGTGCCTAGTGAACTGGCTCGCTCCTTGGCAGTTGAGGCTCATAATAAGAATGGACATTTTGGTCATGAGAAGACCTTTCGTTGGTTACAGCGACTGATTTACTGCCCTGGTCTTCGTCAAATGGTCGAAGAAGTATGCCGCAGCTGTCGAACTTGTGAGATCCATAAGGCAATAGAACAGAGAGCTCCCCTGCAAACCATCGTGACCCAGGAACCTTTAGAAATCGTCATGATAGACTATCTAATGGTGGGCCCATCCAATAGCGGACACCAGTATTGCCTCGTAATGGTGGATCACTTCACCAAATTTGCGGTGGTAACCGCCACCAAGGACCAGACAGCTGAGTCAGCAGCTCGTGCTCTGTGCCAAGATTTCATTCGAGTATATGGGTGCCCTAAACGCATCCACTCCGACCAGGGTGCCTGCTTTGAGGGACACGTAATGAAAGAAGTTCAACGTATCTACGGGATAAAGAAGTCGCACACGACTCCATACCACCCTCAGGGAAATGGGGCCTGTGAAAGATTCAACAGAACTCTGCTACAGATGCTGCGGACTCTGGAGGAAGACAAGAAGTTACAGTGGCCTCAGTTCTTGTCTGAAATGGTGTGGGCCTATAACAATCAGGTCCATTCTACAACGGGGTACTCTCCTTATACACTTCTCTTTGGGCGGTCTGGGCGAAGTATAGGAGAATTACAGTTGAATGATGTGGATGGGTTCCCTCCGAGGGATCCAACCTCTTGGGTGCGGGCGCACCGGCAGAGACTTGAGACGATCCATCGATTGGTGCGGCAGCGCCTGCAAGAACATCCCCATCCTGATAAGACCCCAGTGCAAGAAGCACCATTGCAACCAGGCGACCTGGTGCTAGTTCGTGTCAAGAAACCCCAAGGGAAATTGGAAAGCCGATGGGAGGCTTTGCCGTATCGTGTTGTTGGCCGCAAGTATGCGAATGGGCCAGTGTACCAGGTCCAGAAAGAAGGAACTGATTGTGTTCGAGTACTTCACCGAAATATGTTGCGCCTGTGTCATTCTGAAGGGACAAATCATGATGGGCTTGCCAATGTGAATGAGCTCCCACAGTCAGAGAATGGAGGTGCGGAATGGGCCTCCGACGAGGAGGATGATTGTTGGCCGATCCCTGCTCCTGGGGATGTTCCACCTGTGACTACTGTATCTCCGGCCTGTGCCCCCTCTGGTGCGGAATCCGCTGGTCCTTCTCAGCCCATAGCTGCAGCACCCCATAATATACCACCGGTCCTCAGACGGACCACTAGGCCAAATGCTGGTATTCCCCCTGTTCGGTATGCGCAGGATGAGTTTGTTTGGCCTGCCATACATCGGTATACTACCACCCTGTGCATAAAAGTACAACCCTCTGGATATACAGTCATAGGCAGGGACTGCCAATCTTAAAGTGGGGGGGAATATGTAAGAGACAGCCAATGTTGTCCTAAGCTTCATTTGTCTGTATAAACTGTTAATGTTGAATGTATTTCTGTGATTCTGTTCCTTTAAGACAGCAGCCATTGTAATTGTGACATGATGCTGGAGTGACTCCCCCCCCCTTTTATGTCAGCTTGCCTGTTCTGCAGACAGAATGTGAGCAGAGAAGCAGGAAGTGACGAGACAGAGAGCAGCAGCCATCTTAGCAAGTGTTGTATTGAACTGGTGTGGAGATTTTTCTGTACAGCTAAGCTGTATCTTGGTCCAGAGACAAACAGAGTGTAAAGAGACAACAGGACTAGTGAGTCCACGTGAAAGGAACTGTGCTCAGTGGCTGATCAGTGAGACTGACATTGTGACTGTGTATATGGATACCACAGATAGAGACTCACAGTGCTGTTGATGTACTGGACAGCACCTGCTAAACCCCGGCTTACATCCCAGCTCAGTGTATGGATTCGGCAGGACTGTCAGTGTGCTGAGTGGAATCTGCTGTTGGATTACATTGCATTCATTGGGTTTCCTGTTAAAGAGGACTTCATTTCTCCCAAGATCCTGATAACCGTGAGGAGAGGACGTTTCGCTATAAAAGAAAGGAACGACTTTGGGCCCCACCGCGCGCTTCTACAGACTGTAAGCGGTCCACCTGGACCACTGGGGAAAAGGGGGTGCACCCGAATGTGAAGTCAGGGTCAGTTAGGGATAGTTTTGAGTATATTGTTCATTCAATGTCCATACTGCAAAAGTGGAAAAAGTAAAAGTAAAAACCATTGCAAAATTTCCCTTGAAATTTTTCACTTTTTATTTTATATTTTTTTTTTTTTTTCCCCTTCCTTTTTCCTTTTAACTACCCTTTATTAAATTAAAATAAAAATATATTTTTTTTTTTTACTCCCTTTTTTTTTTTTTTTTTTTTTCTGGTTGCGGAGTCCAAACCACCTGCCTTGCTCTCGGTTCACACCAGTACAGGTGGTGGGTGACAGAAGGATACTGTCCGTGGTGAGCTCCATGCAGGAGAATAACTCCCATCCCATGCATGAAACTGTAATTGCGCTGGGCAGTACTGTCAGTGACCGACTGCTCCACCCTAGGTGTGAGAAGGAGCGCTATCGGAAGTCTTTCCTCCCCACCGCGGTTAGGCTGTACAACCAACACCGACCTAAGCGGAGATCATTACATACAGAGAACTGAAATATCTCTCTGCCTGTTAAATCCCCCCCCCCCCTCCTCTGCTACGTCCTATCTGTCTGTCGGCTATTAATGTAATGCCTCTCACCTTGGAACATTCCTGTACATGTTGTATTTGTATTTGTATCTGCTTATCTTATCTTATCTTATCTTTGCTGCTGTAACACACTGAATTTCCCCACTGTGGGACTATTAAAGGACTATTATTATTATTATTATTAGTTGCCACCCTTTCCCCGAGCATTAGAATGGAAAATGTAACCAAGACCTTTATACTAAGGGTGGAGAGAAAAGGGGGGCTGAACCCTCAAAAAATAGTAATCCCAACAGATCAAACGGGGGGGAGACCCCCTATGAGGGTATGTCTTACAACTGGGTAGGGGGAGCCAAGGCACACGAAGCTCAACAGCTAAGGAAGGCAGGTGAGGAAGTACTTTTAGATTAAAGTCTCCAGCCGCCCTCTGTTGTATGGAGAACCCTTATACACCCCCGAAGGGGAGATAAGACTAGAGACCCGCAAGGTGCCCCTTATCCCCTAAAGCACACCACAGGACCTATCAGTCATTAACCGATATGTAAGTTAAAGGGGAACACCCTAGAAAAATACAGCACAATTTTGTATTATGAACCCTTATACACCCCCCACGAGGAGATAAAACTAGAGACCCGCAAGGTGCCCCCTCTCGCCTAAAGCACACCAAGGGGCCTACCATTCATTAACCAATATGGGAGTTAAAGGGGAACATCCTAGAAAAAAAAAAAAAAAAAAAACATCACATTTCAAGTAGACCTCCGCCAGAGACCCTCCCCTCGGGGTCGTCTCCGAGACAGAGCAGAGGAAGGCGGGCGCCCCCCGGAGGCACAGGTGGCAGTGGGTAGACCAGCCAGTCAGGGAGGGAGAGCTCAGGCAGATCCAGAAACTTCGCCAGCAAAGTCTCTTGTTCCAGAGAGTGAAGTGCAAAGGTAGCTCCGCTGCGACGGATTTGGACATGGAAAGGGTGACCCCATTTATATGTGGCCCCAGAGTCCAGGATAGCTTGTAGGGTTGGTTTAAGGATTCTGCGCATGGCTAGGGTACGTCGGGAAACATCCGGTAATAGATGCACCTGGGTGTCCATAAATGGGACCGGGCCACCACGCCAGGCCTCTTGAAGAATATCTTCCTTTTCCCTGAAGAAATGGACTCTGCAAAGAACATCCCTGGGCTCCGTGGTGTCCTTACGCCTAGGACCCAACACCCGATGGACTCTGCCAATGGTGATCTCCGAATCCGGAGGACGAGACAGGACTGTGTTAAAAATCAAGGTCACGGCAGAATGGAGCTCCGAGGGGGGAAGACTTTCAGGGATACCCCTCAGTTTGACATTATTTCGACGACCTCTATTTTCTTGGTCCTGAAGAAGGATGGATCTGTTGAGGTCTCTTTGCATAGACTGGAAATTTTCTACGGCAGTGAGGCGCTGATCCAGCGAAGCCGCCCGCTGTTGTTGAGTAGAGACTTGTGTAGATAGAGTCTGTAGTTCCATTTTAAACTCAGACATGATTTTCTCTTGTTTTTCCTCGACTCTGCGAACCATAGCTTCCAGGTCCAATTTAGTAGGCATATTGCTAAGAAGGTTCCAGATGTCCGATAGTTTAGGACGCTTTCGGCGGTGGGAGAGTGAGAGTAGTTATATTCTTGTACATAGGAGACAGTATTATAGTAGTTATATTCTTGTACATAGGAGCAGTATTATAGTAGTTATATTCTTGTACATAGGAGCAGTATTATAGTATTTATATTCTTGTACATAGGAGCAGTATTATAGTAGTTATATCCCTGTACATAGGAGCAGTATTATAGTAGATATATTCTTGTACATAGGCGGTAGTATTATACAGTAGTAGTTATATTTTTGTACATATGAGCAGTATTATAGTAGCTATATATTGATATACATATAAAGCTAGTGTTATACAGCTTACTTTATCAAGACAAACAAAGGAATTGATTTGAAAAGTGACAATTTCATTTGAGAGGTAGAAATGTAAGAGACAGCCAATGTTGTCCTAAGCTTTATTTGTCTGTATAAACTGTTAATGTTGAATGTATTTCTGTGATTCTGTTCCTTTAAGACAGCAGCCATTGTAATTGTGACATGATGCTGGAGTGACTTCCCCCCCCCTTTTATGTCAGCTTGCCTGTTCTGCAGACAGAATGTGAGCAGAGAAGCAGGAAGTGACGAGACAGAGAGCAGCAGCCATCTTGGCAAGTGTTGTATTGAACTGGTGTGGAGATTTTTCTGTACAGCTAAGCTGTATCTTGGTCCAGAGACAAACAGAGTGTAAAGAGACAACAGGACTAGTGAGTCCACGTGAAAGGAACTGTGCTCAGTGGCTGATCAGTGAGACTGACATTGTGACTGTGTATATGGATACCACAGATAGAGACTCGCAGTGCTGTTGATGTACTGGACGGCACCTGCTAAATCCCGGCTTACATCCCAGCTCAGTGTATGGATTTGGCAGGACTGTCAGTGTGCTGAGTGGAATCTGCTGTTGGATTACATTGCATTCAGTTGGTTTCCCTGTCTGTTAAAGAGGACTTCATTTCTCCCAAGATCCTGATAACCGTGAGGAGAGGACGCTTCACTATAAAAGAAAGGACCGACTTTGGGCCCCACCGCGCGCTTCTACGGACTGTAAGCGGTCCACCTGGACCACTGGGGAAAAGGGGGTGCACCCAAATGTGAAGTCAGGGTCAGTTAGGGATAGTTTTGAGTATATTGTTCATTCAGTGTCCATACTGCAGAAGTGGACAGAGTAAAAGTAGAAACCATTGCAGAATTTGCCTTGAAATTATTCATGCTATATTGTATATTTTGCTTGTCTTTAGCCCTGTCATTTTACCTTTAACTAGCCTTTATTAACTTATAGTAAATATATATTTTTTTTCTTGAACTACCGCGTGTGCGTTCATTTCTGGTTGCGGAGTCCAAACCACCTGCCTTGCTCTCAGTTCACAGAAATATGATCAGAGCAGTTGTCAATCATCTTATCCCACTTGGCAAGCAACACTGTTGCATGAAAAATCTCTACTCATGGTAAAGAAACTAGAAAAAATAAATTTTGTGCTCTAGTATGAGGCATAAAAATTGAGTGAAATTTATTTTATACATTTTTTTTTACCATGTATCTTGTTAATTTCAACAGCTTGTAAAATGACTCTTTAAGTTTTGCTCTCTCCAGGTTTTGGCTGCATAGAGTAGAGGCACATGAAGCTGGAAGGCCGCATATGACTTATGGGTGTGTGATGTGACACGTTCTACATGGATGTAGAGAGATTGTTGTAATTAGAGATCCCTTTCAGCTTCACTAATAAAAAGAATCATTAGGAAAATATAATGATGTTAAGACCATTAATTAGAAAATGGCTTCCTGCCTGCTGTGTGGTCTGTATTATAGGGTTATTTATGCAGCTTTTTGTCTGTATTATTATATTATTATTATCACATTAGGCACTGCTCATATCTCTATTGGGATTTCCATTTTTACGTTCTTTCATTTGATGGATCACGATGAACCCCATTGTGTATCATGAGATCCACCATTTTGTCATATGGGAATTTTTCATTACTTATTTTTGACAGAGGTGTGAACCTGACCTTATAATTTCTTGTATCATCTCGTAGTAGTGATATCTGATGCAGTGAGTGGTCCTATAGTGCCTATGGTTTAATGACTATAGCAGAACACATGACCTTGAATACTGACAGCCTGACGTGACGGCACGAAATATGACAGGCATGTGAGCGGCAGCTGTGGATCAGATGTCAGTAACATGAAATGAACTCTGTATAGAAGATATTGGTGTCACTCTTTTCCCCATATACTGTCACCCTTGACACTGACACCCCAAGTGTAATTTGAGTGGAGGGAGGAGGCCGGTAAATCTGAATATTGACTATTACCTTCGAAACTGGGTCACTGGGAAATGATAAAAATTGTGGCTTAGCAGAGTCCTCTCTGTCCTGCAGATCACATAGTTCCCTAACAGTCCTTGTCTCATGGGGATAACTTATGAAAAGTCCTAGTTTTAGGTCTTGTCCCCTATTTGTCTAAGAATAGTCTCAAATCTTCCAGAAATCCCCACTTGGTGACTTGTTTGCCTAAGATCTTCTCTCTATGAAGTTCATTTTGTGGGCCAATTGTGCAAAAAAAGTGATAGCTGGGAGTTATAATAGCAGAATTACCGAAAATTGCTAAAAAAATCAATGACAACCAATACGGCTGCACTTCCTGTTGTTTGCCAAAATGATTTAATTACTAGACTTTGGATGTTGTAGGATGAGTTATGATTTCGGTGTAAATCCTATAGATAACAGCTGGAGGGTTTTTACCCTGAGCCAGATTATTGCTTTATGATCAGTGTAAGAAGAGAGGCTGAATATGAGGAGCACATCATGTGTTCATCTATTTGTCAGAGACAGAAAGACGACATAGCTGGGTCCGGTTATTGACCCCCTTGACTACCCCGAAAGCTGACATTAACACATATTTGCCAACCCTCCTGAAACGTCCAGAAGACTTATGCAAAAAGGAGTGACCTCCTGGAGTTCTGGAAGACTGGTTATATCTCCCAGGTCCATTGGAATGCTCTTGCATTTGCAGGGCTCTTGGTCCTCTTATATGTGATGTGGGAACTTTATGCTCCAGTCATGGTGTTCCTGAACAACTACCCCAGACCACTAAAGAAGCAGACATTAAATCTTACATTATTTTAGACTACCAGAGTAAAAGTCTTCCATCTGCTTGGGGGACACAAGCGCACTGGCGTTATATTCACTTCTATAGAGCTGTGGGTGATGCTGGAGATAACATTCTTGGCAGCCCCATAGAAGTGAATAGAGCACAGGGAGGCCTTAGGGAGTTTTTAGGTCCCCTGTTCTCCTGACCACTGAGGAACCCTGCGATCGGGCCACCAGCAATCAGAAACTTATCCCCTGTCCTGTAGATATGGGATAAGTGTCCATAAAGGGACAACCCCTTTAAGCCCCCCAACACACACTACTCCAGACCACCCAAAAAGCTAGTATTAACTCTTTTACTACCCTAGACCACTATGGATAAAAACACCAACCCCTCCATTACTTAAAACCACCAGAAAAGCTGGTGTTCCTATACATGCAGGGAAGCTGGCATCTATCCCGTTACCACCCTAGACTACCAAGTAAACAAACATTGACTCCAGAGATGGTGAATTAAGCCCTCCAATGTCCTTGACTGAAAAACTGCTATTAATTCCATTATTACTATAGACAATCCGCTTACATTAAAGGGGTTATCCACCATTACGAAATGGATTACTTATCCTTAAGATCAGCTATCAATTTTAGATCAGTGGGGGTCCTAATGTAGGGGCAGCAATTTCCCAGTGTGCAGCTTCAGGTATTGTATACATGCCAGGTGATGTACTGCAGCAGTATCTGCTGGGCAAGGAAACCATTGATCTTCAGGGGTCACAACAATCGGACACTCGCCAATCTAAAATTGGTGGCCAATCGTAAGGAAGGACCATCAATTTTTAAAAGATGGATAACGCCTATAACCCATCCACTACCCTAGACCAGGAAATATCTAGTTCCATATTTTCTGTTGAACTGATCCTAAACTCAGGGTACCCTATTGCCCAAGTATGGTATATAAAATTTAAAGAAATATATAATATTCTTAAAATATAGTATGTAAAATTGTAGATCTTCAACACTATGCTATGCCCCAAATGCCGCAGCCCCATTTAAATTACTTTTCTAACCTGAAACCAACAGTATCGGAACAAAATATTCCCAATGTTTCCATTTAGAATCAGGATTTAAGGATTTTTAAGGTGGAATCCCCTTTACCTACTAGTTTTGCGTTCCACAGGATGCTCCTCACTTATATACAAAGTAATACGCATCCCGCACAGTGAAAACCCCTGAATATCCAGAACTTGCTCTGCAATGAATAGCCAATGGCAAAATTCACACCTATAAGACGGTAATTTCATGTCATCAACGTCAGACAGAAATAATCATGCCAAAGGGGATGCAGAGAGTATTGAGAAAGAAGCGGTTGTATAAGCCGAGTTCCATCTGGTTTGTAAAAGTTATATAAAGCATTAGATAAACAATTGTGAAATGCTGCAAATGTCAGAATGTCTACAATGTCCTCAGTAAAATGATATGTGCGTGAAGAGTGAAGGGTTGTCTAACAGAGTGGAAGCTGGTACAACATATAGGTCCTATTCTAAGCCTGAGTAGCCAAGTATGGCCGTTGATATGCCATGAATGATTAACAATGTTTACATAGTTCTGGCTCATAGTGGAAGTCCCTAACAGGGTACCCACTATTATGTCCCAAAGTGAGGTACCTTGTGGATTGATGTGTAACTACTGCAAGCTGTAGGCCAAGATGACTCCCCGTTCCCTGTGCTGGTGCCACCCCCTTTTACAAGTACCATGTCTGCGTAAAGATTTCTTGCGGACTGATGTGAAGCTACTTTGTCTTTGCATACCAAGTTGCTGCTTTCGCTCCTCACTCCCTGTGCTAGCGTTGCCCCCTTGCCAAGTGTTGCGTTCTTCCTCCAGTGAAAGTGAGTGAACTGAGAGAACTTGCAAGCCACATAACATGACCCGGGGGACCAGACTTGGCCAAGGGGCCTTGTGTTTGACACATGTGCCATAGATGCTCGATCGGATTGAGATCTGGGAATATCGAGGCCAAGTCACCACCTTGAATTCCTTTTGTTATGTTCCTCAGATCATCCCTGAATCATTTTTGCAGAGAAGTACTTTATATGGAATTATATTTACTTAGGTTTCTACATGTCAAAGTCACATCCACGTGAATGCCAGTACCCAAAGCTACCCAGCAGAACATTGCCCAGAGCATCACACTGCCGCCACCGACTTGGCTTCTTCCCATAATGTATCTTGGTTCTGATACTCGCATGCCCAATTTAAGCGCTATCGCCCATGGACAGGGGTCACTATGAACACATGATTAATTTGCGGCAGCTCCATATAAAGCTAGCTGTGATGTCCTGTCCTGTAATGTCAGCAATTGTCGGATCGGACCACAACAGCGGGCCTTCGCACCACATGTACGTCAATGAGCTATGGGTGACCATGACCCTAATCTGGTTCACTGGTTGTCCTTCGTTTGAAGGCTTTTTGTAGTTACTAACCACTGAATACTGGGAACACCCTATAAGACCTGTCATTTTAGAGATGCTCTGAGCTAGTCCTCTAACCATCAAAGTTTGCCCCTTATCCAAGTCACTCAGATCCTTAAGCTTGCCAATTTCCCCTTCTTCCAACATATCAACCTCAAGAACTGACTGTTCTCTTGATACCTAATATATTCCACTGCAGGACAAGCACCATTGTCATAAAAATAAGATAATTGTATATACTTCTTATGTGGTTTTAATGTTATGGCAGACAGTGGTGAACCTAGCCTCTTTGCTGCCTGAGGTGGACTATAGAAAGTCGCCCCCCCCCCCCAAAAAAAAAAAAACAAAAAAACTGAGTTTCCATGCTACTAGTTTAACACACTGTTATCGTCGCACAATATACACAATACACAAAGTTATAAAACAGTTTTTAAGAATTCTTCTTACTGTATTGCTTCAGTATCAAATCAACAACACGGCATTAACAATGAAAGTAACTTCACACATCTTCTGCTTGGTGGATGGACGAGGCCACGTGGCCCCCATTCTCTATAATAGGAGCCCCGCAGATAGCTGAGTACTGGACTTCGGCTATCTTTGGCACTCCCATTGAAGTGAATGAGAGTCACGCGGGTTCGTCCATCCACCAAGTGACACACCTATATATATGGCTGTGGTCAGGCTGTATTCCCACCTAGTGGGGGGAAAACCCAATTCTCAGGCTCAGTGGGGGTCTCAGCAGACAGACCCCCATCACTCAGGTATTTATCCTCTATCATTTAGGTGAATACAGGGCAGTAACATTTTGTGACTTACAGGTGATGTCTCTGACTAATCCTTCACATTTCCCTTCTCTTCCCTCTGGTCCGCCATGACCACTTCTTCCAGCTGTGACTTGTCTCTGTAAAGGTTGCAACACAGACATCTTTGGCTCCTCACTTTTCCAGGCACCCGACCCACATTGTCCTCACCTGCACACCCATCCTGCTGCTACCCCCAATTATATAATATATGATATAACCCCCCATAATGAATAATACCCCCAAGTGCATCTTTATATTAATAATGTCCGTGTGTACCCTGTATAAATAGTGCCCCTTATTAATAATACCCCAGGTGTTAACTAATTAAAAGGTTTTCCAGATCATTAATAAACTAATCAGTGGGGTTCAAAAACCCAGGACCCCCACTGATCAGCTGTTTGAATGGTACCTGTGTAAGCGCCGTGACCGCTTCTCTGTTTACATAGTGTATTTCATCTCATAGCGGCCATGTCATGTAACTACAGCCTTGTCCTGTACATGTCTACAGTATGTGACAAGGCTACAATTACATCACACGGTCACTATAAACAGACAGCGTATAATATAAACAGGTGCCATAGCCCATGTTTATAGCGCCCCATTTACACACACTATAAAGTTCCACAGCAGCCCCTGCACACAGTATTACACAGTATTATGGCCCGCAGCGGCCCCTGCACACTGGATTATGCCTCTCAGCGGCCCCTGCACACGGTATTATGCTCCATAGTGGCCCCTGCTCACGGTATTATGCCCCGCATTGGCCACTGCACACGGTATTATGTTCCGCAGCAACTCCTGCACACAGTTTTATGCCCCATATTGGCCCCTGCACTGGTATTATGCTCCATAGTGGCCCCTACACTTGTATTATGCTCTATAGTGGCCCCAGCACACGGTATTATGCTCCATAGTGGCCCCTGCACTGGTATTATGCTCCAGAGTGGCCCCTGCACAGGGTATTATGCTCCATAGTGGCCCCTGCACAGGGTATTATCCTCCATAGTGGCCCTTGCACTGCTATTATGCTCCATAGTGGCCCCTGCACTTGTATTATGCTCTATAGTGGCCCCTGCACTCGGTATTATGCTCTATAGTGGCCCCTGCTCTTGTATTATGCTCCAGAGTGGCCCCTGCACAGGGTATTATGCTCTACAGTGGTCCCTGCACAGGGTATTATGCCCCATAGTGGCCGACCCATGAACTATTATTATACTCTGGGGTCTTTTCAGACCCCAGAGTATAATGATTGGAGACCCAGGGGAGAATACAAACATAAAAATCAGAGTTACTTACCTATCCTGGACACCGGTGAACTCCTTGCAGCTTTCGGCCCTGTTTAATTGCACACACACGTCACGTGATCAGGCCGGCGACGCGACCTGATGACGTCACCACAGGCCTCAAGCCTGCTCGGAGTTACATCGGATCGCAGAAGGTGAGTAACACTGTTTTTTATGTTCCCTCACCAACCCTAGGCCTCCGATTATTATACTCCGGGGTCTGAATAGACCCCGGAGTATAATAATAGTAGTATTTGCGGCCCGCGGCCTCACTTACTGATGCCCGCGGCCGCTCACAGCGGCATCCGCTTCCCTTTCTGCGGCCCATAGCAGAAGGGGAAGCGGGGGCGGCCACGAGCAGACGCGGGTAGGTAAATAAATAGGCTGTTACCTGCCGGGGATACTCCAACAGGTAACGGCCTATTTATATATATAAAAAAAAAAGTTATACTCACCTGCGATACCTTGATGCAGCCGCCGCCGCCTCCTCCTCTTGTCCGCGACGTCTGTGTCTCAGCGTAGGCGGCGTGATGACGTCATTGTGTCGCCGCCTGCGCTGAGATGCGACGTCTTGTAAACCAGCCCAGGACAGGCCGCGCTCAACTCTGTTTTTTTTTTTTTTTTAAAGCGGCCTGTCCTGGGCTGGTTTACATTAAATAGTAAAATGCTGCCCCCTGGACAGTGCCGCCCGAGGCGGCCGCCTCACCTCGCCTCATTAGCGGTGCGCCCCTGATGGCAGATAGGTAGTATACCACTGGGTTTGCACTTACTGGGTTACTGCCCTAACCCTTATTTGTACAGTTGGAAACAAATCTTTTCTCTCTTGTTTGACCCTACATAGTTGTATGGAGCAGCTCCAGATGTGCTGATGAGGAGGAATGGGGGACTAGATATGGGTGATTGGTGGGGAGACCAGTGGTGGGCAAACCAACAATCTAGCTTCTATGACACTTACCAGCATGTACGTTCAGTTTGCCTGGTTTTTGTGTGTTCAGTCGCTGTTTATTTTTTTTAGTGTAATTGCAGGTAACAATTAATGGCATTATTTTACCACACACAGACTACATTGTTCTATCTATTTATTCTGACCACATTGTTAATAAGTTCATTGACTTTTGGACTTTTGTGCATTAAGAAATTTTTGCTGCTCCAGTTATATGGAAATCATCCAACAAATTAAGACTCAAATTGGTATTGTTTACTTGGAATTATATATTTTCTATCCATAGAATGCAGAATTATAGTTGTTATATTATTGACAATATGAGGCAGTATTATAGTAGTTATATTCTTGTACATAAGAGCAGTATTATAGTAGTTATATTCTTGTACATAGGAGGCAGTATTATAGTAGTTATATTCTTGTACATAGGAGGTAGTATTATAGTAGTTATATTCTTGTACATAGGGGCAGTATTATAGTAGTTATATTCTTGTACATAGGAGCAGTATTATAGTAGTTATATTCTTGCACATAGGAGCAGTATTATAGTAGTTATATTCTTGTACATAGGAGGTAGCATTATAGTAGTTATATTCTTGTACATAGGAGCAGTATTATAGTAGTTATATTCTTGTACAAAGGAACAGTATTATAGTAGTTATATTCTTGTACATAGGGACAGTATTATAGTAGTTATATTCTTGTACATAGGAGCAGTATAATAGTAGTTATATTCTTGTACATAGGAGCAGTATTATAGTAGTTATATTCTTGTACATAGGAGGCAGTATTATAGTAGTTATATTCTTGTACATAGGGGGCAGTATTATAGTAGTTATATTCTTGTACATAAGAGGCAGTATTATAGTAGTTATATTCTTGTACATAGGAGCAGTATTATAGTAGTTATATTCTTGTACATAGGAGCAGTATTATAGTAGTTATATTCTTGTACATAGGAGCAGTATTATAGTAGTTATATTCTTGTACATAAGGACGGTATTATAGTAGTTATATTCTTGTACATAGGGGCAGTATTATAGTAGTTATATTCTTGTATATAGGAGCAGTATTATAGTAGTTATATTCTTGTACATAGGAGCAGTATTATAGTAGTTATATTCTTGTACATAGGAGCAGTATTATAGTAGTTATATTCTTGTACATAGGGGCAGTATTATAGTAGTTATATTCTTGTATATAGGAGCAGTATTATAGTAGTTATATTCTTGCACATATGGGCAGTATTATAGTCGTTATATTCTTGTACATAGGAGCAGTATTATAGTAGTTATATTCCTGTACATAGGAGCAGTATTATAGTAGTTATATTCTTGTACATAGGGGCAGTATTATAGTAGTTATATTCTTGTACATAAGAGCAGTATTATAGTAGTTATATTCTTGTACATAGGAGGCAGTATTATAGTAGTTATATTCTTGTACATAGGAGCAGTATTATAGTAGTTATATTCTTGTACATAGGAGCAGTATTATAGTAGTTATATTCTTGTACATAGGAGCAGTATTATAGTAGTTATATCCCTGTACATAGGAGCAGTATTATAGTAGATATATTCTTGTACATAGGCGGTAGTATTATACAGTAGTAGTTATATTTTTGTACATAGTGGCAGTATTACAGTAGTTGTACATAGGAGGCAATATTATAATAGTTATATTCTTGTATATAGGAGCAGTATTAAAGAAGTTATATTCTTGTACATAGGAGCAGTATTATAGTAGTTATATTCTTGTACATAGAAGGTAGTATTATAGTAGTTATATTCTTGTACATAGGAGCAGTATTAAAGTAGTTATATTCTTGTACATAGGAGCAGTATTATAGTAGTTATATTCTTGTACATAGAAGGTAGTATTATAGTAGTTATATTCTTGTACATAGGGGCAGTATTATAGTAGTTATATTCTTATATATAGGAGGCAGTATTATAGTAGTTATATTCTTGTAAAAGTAATAAGTATGCCAAATGAAAAAGGTTAAATGATAACATTTTGTTTACCTGTTGCCACCACTAGAGGGAGTTTAGGAATCTTCAATTTTTACATTGAAAAAACCAACATGCAGTAAACTCATAATCTTCCTCTAGTGGTGGCTGCAGGAAGCTATAGAATCTTGCTAAAGGTATTTATCCTACTTTAATAATAAATAAGATAATAAATTATCTTCTTATAAAATGCACCAGGAATTCTAGGAGTGTTACTGCACCAATGGGGTTAATATCAGTTGTAGCTTGAATTGCCCTTTAAATAATGTGTTTTCTGCTGTGTTCCTATGGACTCTTGGCACCATGACAGTCTTCTGAAAACAGGCAACTTATTCATGTTTGTGTCTTCAGTGTCCATGAATAACAGTCATTTCCCTATGCCTGTGCTGACACTGCCGTCCTGCTCCATGTAAATGGCTTTCATTACACAGTAAGAATGAAACTCTGGTTGCAGCAGTTTTGTGGCTGCTGGAGGCTGTTCAGAGGCGGCAGGAAGCTCAGTGACTGGATTCAGGCAAGTTAAAGGTGACCAGATGAAAAGTACGACTATACAGAGGGCTGAAAGATGCACAGGAACCAAAGTAAACACATAGAGAATAGAGCTCATCTGGGAATGTGCTGACACACGGACACCCGGCTCAAGAATACAACACCCATATTCTTTCCAATCAATGGGTGCATGTCGTCATTTCCACCGCAGGATGAAAGTGGAGGAGAACTGACATTTACTTAACAGAACCAACTACATTGTAAGGGTGGAAGTGAAAGGATGAAGCACCATTATGTCCACCCATGTCTCAGACGGAGACCTTCAAGGTAGGTTAGGGTAGGTCCACATTCACAATATTTTTCCACCTCTAATCCACATGCAAATTGTGTTGCAAATAGAGATGGGCAATCCTCCAAAGATTCATTCTGGGTTTGGATGGCTCAGGTCCCTAATTTGTTTTGGGTGAAGCAAGTTTGGTACAAAGCGGAAGTGAAATTATTATAGTCTGGGGTCTCTTCAGACCCTGGAGTATAATAGGTGGAGCCCTAGAGAAGGTGTATAAAATAAAAAAATTATACTCACCTTCCCTCACCTATTTTGCACCTCCTTGCCGCCTTCGATGCTCTCTCTTGGTCACCTTGGTGACCTCATGTGCCCAGGGTCACCACTGAGGCCTGTAATTGGGCCTCAGAGGTAACATGGGCATGCCAAGTGTCATGATGCTTACCTCCCAACTTTTAGAGGACAGAAAGAGGGACAAAATGTAGCAAATTTAGCTCCACCCACTTCTAAATTGACTCCGCCCATTCCCATCAATTTATCTTTGTGCTCCCCACACTGTATAATGCTCTTACAGTCACTCTAATATTATATGCCCCCACATTATAATGTTGTCTTCAAATTGACCCCACAGTATAAAGTCCCTCTCCTGGTGCACCCACAGTTTAATGTCCCCCTCCACCTACTTCAGTTTAAACTGGGGGCAACTAGAGGGGGAAATGAAACTGGGGCAGCTGGAGAGGGACATTAAACTTTGGGTTTAGCTGGTGGGGGACGTTAAACTGGGGCAACTGGAGGGGGATATTAAACTGTGGGGGCAGCTGGAGGGGGACATTAAACTTGGGGCAACTAGAGGGGGACATTAATGTCCCCCTCCAGCTGTCCCCAGTTTAATGTCCTCCTCCAGTTGCCTCCAGTTTAATGTCCCCCTCTAGTTGCCCCCATTTTAATGTCCTCCTCCAGCTACCCCCCCTCTAGTTGCCCCCATTTTAATGTCCTCCTCCAACTACCCCCCCTCTAGTTGCCCCCATTTTAATGTCCTCCTCCAGCTACCCCCCCGGTTTAATGTCCCTCTCTACCCCCCCGGTTTAATGTCCCCCTCCATCTGACCCCAGTTTAATGCCCCCTTCATCTGCCCCAGTTTACTGTCCTTCTTCATTCTCCCCCACAGTTTAATGCCCCCTCTATCTGCCCCAGTTTAATTTCCCCCTCATATGCCCCCCAATTTATTGTCCCCCGTCCAACTACCCTCCCAGTTTTTTGTCCCCCCTCTATCTGCCCCCACAGTTTAATGTCCCTCTGAATCTGCCAAAGTTTAACACAAAAAACACTGATACTCACCTCTCCTCACTCCCCTGTTGGGCAGTATGCAGTCTCTTGTCCCAGAGGGTTAAAGGGGTTTTCTGGGCAAAAAATGATTTTTAAAAAATGTCTGTTAGTGCTATTAATATGTTAATAAATGCATCCATATACCTTTAGCAGTGCTTTGAGTGATTGCTGGGTGTCTCTGGGAGCTCCTGGTATCTTCTGCATTTGTTTACATGGTTCAGCTTCCTGCTATGTAACTTCCACACTAACTCCCTCTCACCTCACTCCCTCCTTCCTCTCCCTCCCTCCCATACACCCCCTCCCTGTCTCTCTAGCTTTCCCGCCCACTACTAGCCCTTCCCTACCTACTCAGCCCTGCGGGATGGCCCCTCCTTTTTTACTGATTCTTCTCTCAGCGCTGCTCTGTGCTCTGCAGCAATGATCCACCTCTACTGCGTATGCATGGGAGCTGCGCAGAAGAGGTGGATTATCGGCAGCAGTGCGCAGAGCAGCGGTCAGAAATGAAGGAGGAACCATCTTGCAGGAAGAAGCCATGGAAGGTAAGTATAATGGAGTGGATGGGGGAGGGGGAGTAGTAGTGACGATCCGTTTCCAGAAATGGGGAAACAGATCGTCACCGGATAATCAGAAAATGTCCCTGGGGTGGTCATGTCGGTAAATATACATTTTTGATTAATTATGTTATTTAGAAAGTACTGTAGGAGGGTGTTTAGATTAGTGTCGGGATTTCCATTTATCCTGGACAACCCCTTTAAGGGATCTGCAGGCACAATGTGAGTGACGTCATCACATCTCGCCTACAGCTCCCGGAGCCAGAGCACATAGGGGCATAGTGGTGAGGCAGCAGCTGTCTGCTCCCGCTTCACCACTATACTCATCTCATCTGCGTCCTCTCCGGACGCAGATGAGTTGAATCTGAGACATACCTCCCGCCGACCGGGATAGTGGGACGGTTGGGAGGTATGCATGATGTCATGATGCTCGGCATGCCGATGTGACCGCTGTGGCCCAATCACAGGCCTCAGTGGTGACCCCGGGTGCTTGACATCATCAGGAGAGCACCAGACGCTGTGAGGAGGACCAAAAGAGGAAAGGTGAATATGAATGGGGGTTTTTTTCACCTCCCCTGCGCCTCTACCTATTATACCATTTTATTTTGTTGGAGATGAATCACCAATTGTTCAGTTTTAAAAAAAACGACCAATTTGAGATATTTGGGTCAAACCCAGCTCATGTCAAAGTGGTTTGCCCATCTACTTGCAAGGTAGCAGTATGGAGATGGTGCAGGGAAGGATGCTCATGATGGCAGCTACTCACACCTTCCCGTGTCACAATGGCTTTGGCATCAAATCCTCTTACAGGTATTAGAACAGCAAAGTTTTGAGGTGATCTTAAAGGATGCCTTGGAGCACTTCCTGCTGGGTGCTTTTGGTGTTGTTATGAATGAGAAACTAGTGTAAATGATCATAAGTCTGGTGGAACCAGTGGTCCGGTACAGAAGTGGAAAAAAATTAAAATTTTTTGCGCAAAAACTGCCTTACAAGGCATAATAAATCTTCCCTAATAACTTTCAGCAAGCAGTTTCCACACTTTTGGGCACCCTACATACAGTACACGGACAGAATTGACATCTGCTTTTCACTCCCTCTTCTAGTTCTCACTCCCTTTCCGCTGTGGCAAATCTAGAGCGACTCCTTGGATTTGACCCTCTCTTTCTCTCTGTTACTATTGGGGGCAATGTAGGCCATATTTCGGCCATGGATACCAAGGTTTCCTCACTGATATGGCAGTGGAGATGTTTAGTTACAAACAAGGGTTTCTTCTGAAAGCTAAGGGGTGCATTGCCACTGGACTGCCTGTTGTGGCCTAACTACCACTAACTGAGCTAGAGAGCTGAAGGTAACTAGTCAACCAACTGAAAACCAGCCGAAAACTCACTTAAGCTGAGGGGTGGCTAGGTAACAGATAACTCCTTTTGCTGGGTCAAAATGGTGCATTTTTGCTGGAAAAACAAACATATATAAAACGGCGTATGTATTTCTAAAAATGTACCTAATGTGTAGGGGAGGGTGTCTTCAATTTCCTTTGATGGCCAATCCCTTTGTTCTTAGGAGAGATAAGCCACCCCAGTGGTGCCTTGCAGCGACTTAGTATCCTCTACCCATTCAACATGCCTTCTCAACCTAGCCAAGTATACATGTGTATGGAGAGCTTTAGGAGAATGGCTGTTGGTTAAAGGGGTTGTCCAGGATAACCTGTTTTTGATATGAGGCCGGAGAAGGTGAAAAAAAAAAAAAGAAAACCCATACTCACCTGTCACTCGTGCTTCGGTGTCTACCATCTTGTTGGTGTCTTGTTTTGGCGGAAGTCCCACATGTGACCACTTAGGCCAATCAGCGGCCTAAGTAAAGGAACTGGGAGGTCACTAGCAGATGTCACCTGTGACATCTCGTGTTCTTTCCTCATATCAAAAAATGGATTATCCTGGACAACCCCTTTAAAGGGGTTTTCCGGGCAAAAAAACTATTTTTAAAAAAGGTCTGTTAGTGCTATTAGTGGGTTAATAAGTGCACCCAAATACCTTTAGCAGCATTTTGAGTGATTTCTGGGTTTCTCTGGGAGCTCCTGGCATCTTCTGCATTTGTTTACATGGTGTCGCTTCCTGCTATCTTAGCAGACAACTACCATGATGCATTGCTGTTCACTCAGATCCCCCCTTTCACTCCCTCCCTCACACCCCACTGTTTCCCTAGCTAGCCCACGAACTACTCGCCCTACCTACCTAACTAACTAACTCAGTCCCCCAACCTCCTCCCTACCCCATCATACTTACCTGTCTTCTTGTCTTGGAGAACACTTACTTCTATGCCGCTGTCACCTCATCTGCCCGCGCCTGCGCAATAGAGCCGTTCTATTACGCATGCGTGGAAGGCCCACTGCTTCTCCTGTTCACTTCTGCAGGTGTTCTATTGTGCAGGCGCTGGCTCCTCTGAAGGAAGTGATGCCCAGCAAAAGAAGAGGACTTGAAGACTGGTGAGTATGATGGGGATGGGGATGGGGACGGGGACGGGGGGGGAGGGAAGAAGAGTAGTATTAGTGACGTTCCGTTTCTGAAAATGGGGAAACGGAACGTCAGCGAGAAATCAGGAAATGTGCAGTCACATGACTGCCCCAGGGATATGGGTAAATATACATTTTTTTTTTTTTAAAGGGAGTAAATTAGAAGTTAGGCTGTGGGAGGGGGTTTAGGTTAGTCTTCAATTTTTAGTTTATCCCGGACAGCCCCTTTAAGCATTCGGCATACCATCTGAAGTGTAAGGTCAGCATCAGACTGTCTTACTATGCAAAGTTTAAAGGGAGTCTACCATCTCCGGGGAGTTGACGGCCCGCCCCCAGTGCACCAATGGCCTCATTTGCATAAGACTTCAAAGTTGTTTTTCTCCATATGTGACATACATAATAAAAGATCGGAACAGGTCAGTATGCTTGGGGGAGGTGGTAGGCTCCCTATAATCCCACAAGGCACGGTATTTGAGGTCCCAGGGACCATTGCCCTTTTACAGCCCTATGATCCATCTACTGTGTTCTATGGTGTCATAATACACTGCTCATTAGGAGTTTTTCCCTGACATTTATTATTTTTCTAAGGATTTTTAATATATTTATACATGTATATTCATGAATACAGATACTCCGTGACCCATCTACCCAGTCAATCTGATAGCGAGAACCTCCTGAGCCAGTTTTCATCTAGCAATGAACTTCAATGGAGCTGCCCAGAGATTATTATCTTCCTTGGGCCTTTACCAGATCCCTTAAAGTAATGATGCTATGGAAACAATGAGTAAAAATTTTCATGGGTGCAAATGATGCTGAGATTTCATAACCTGGGTATGGAATCACGAAGGTGTAGCCCGTCGCTCTGTTATTTTGGGATTATAACTACTGGTTGTATAGTAGATTAATAGAAGTGTGGTGCCGGGTGGCTCTAATTTACAAGGTGCGCCATGAGGAAGGTGTAGACTTTTTATTGCAATATCCTCACGTATCTTTTCATCTGTTCGTATGTTACAAGGCAGCCATTGTATGAATATGTTTCTTAGGGCTATAACTAATAGACGTTATGTATGTGATAATAAAAGCTTGCGTTTCACAATGATAGAAATATGATTAATATTACAGTAGGAGGCATAAAAAAATGGAATTTCACAACTTTCAAGCTGTATTACTCTTCTCTGTCTAAAATCGAGTATACTGATACAGATTAGTTCCTTTGGTCTTTGGAGACAATATAAACTATATGACACGACTATTTGGCTCAATACCAGATAGACATTGCATTAAAGAAAAACTCTAGGAATTTTTTTTTTAAGTGTCTAATTCACTATCAGTGTTCTAGCAGCTCAGTTGGATCCAGACATCTTGAACCCTTGTATGATGGGCAGTTGTCTTGTGTTATCTATTGTGTTATCTATGTCTTTAATGGACCAAACCACTTTAGAGTAGGTGCCGCGTGATGGTACGACCAAGACAGAGAGAGTTCTGGAAAGGAGAAGAAACAGTGAGTTTTCTCTTCTTCTTCGAGTGAGTGTGAGGAAAACCAGATCCCTGTGCTAGGCTGGAATCTATCAGTCTATACAGCCCCGTGTCATTCAGCAGTCAGGAATGAGGAGATGGGAAGAGTCCCTGCTCACATTGAGGACAAGAAAGTGTGCCTAATAAATGTTATATGGACCTCATAACTATGACCCTGAATTATGCCTTCAGTAACTGAATGTTGTTTGACCTTGTTCCTCCTCAGACTGTGAGGTACGCTGTTCTGAAAACCTCTTGTCTCCCTAGTCTTATTCCTGCAAGACCAACATGGGTACTCCAACTACCATCAGGCTCAGGGAGGCTTACAACAACTAAGATGTGTCCTGTGGGAAACACTACCACCACCATCAGTTATTTTGCAGGCCCCCTTAGCACTGCACCAGCCCAGGAGGAGAGCTAGCAGATTTGATCGCACTTCTAGGCACTGTGACCATTGCAAGTACTACTGCTTCCAGCCTCCTGGCCTCTCCCTATCAGTTGCTGCACATGACATTTACTTAGTAGAAGGGGTGCATGGCATTACAGCTTTTTTTTATTTATTTCAATGTGACAAAGCTGTAATACCATGCACCACCATTAATAAGCATATGGCATGTATGTAGATGGACTAAGATATACAGTGAAGAAGAGGCTGCTGTACTCATATGAGTGCCATGGTCCTTTTAAACAGTTGATGCGTGGGTGTGCTAACTCATGATATTCATGGCTAATCATAAGGACAGGTCACCAGTATATTGATCCTAGCAAACCCTTTAAGATCCACTCAGTAAAGTAGAGACTTCTGAGGCAACGTTCACATCTGTGCCGGGTGTAGGGACTATGCAGCTCCGTTAGAAATTGTTGGACAAGCCTGACTTTTTTTGTCCAGCAATTGTAGTTAAAAAAAACCTGATACCTGACAGACACCCGATGTAAACCATCATAGTCAATGAGATCCGTTTTTGTCTATCTTTTCACTCATCCGTTTTTGGCAGTTTTTCTGTTCTTTTGGGCCTCTGGTAGACCAGAAGAATGGGAAAGAAAGTGCAGAGGTGAACAGGGTGTAACCTAATAAATCTGTTGACCTGTTCACATATTTTTCTTACTTGGAAGCGTCCTGAAGAACCCAGCTAAATCTCTCATTTTAGTTAAAGTCTGATCCATCTTCTTCCAACAATTGTTCATTCAAGACTCTCTTATAATATAGTTGAGGACATATCTGACCCGATTCCTCCTCCTGAATATGACCGTACAGCTACGACTACTTTTTCTACAATATCAGAGTCAGGGTGTTTGTAGTCCTGCCACTATCACCACACCTACATTTTGATGCCTAGATGGGTGTGATTGGTTTACCAATGCCAAGAACTTTTGGCACAGGATACCTAAGGAAATATTATGTTAGACTGAGCAGAACATTATATGTCTAGATAGTAAGGTTACAAAGTTTTTCCTGCAATGTCATGATTTGGAGTAATAACTTCCATGGCACTGAACTTTGTCATCTTGGTCCATCTGTCTACTTTGTAGATTTTGCTCCAACCTACCATTTACTTCTTCTCCTGGTAAAACTGATCTGTTGGTAGGTTGTGGGCTTGTGGCTTATCACCAACCATTGATATTGCCATATGTTGCATCAAGGAAATCCTGGCCAGAGCTTACAGTACAGCTCTAACCTATCTGTGTACAGATCCAATAGGACTGGCAACCAATGGCATTCTTCCCTGTGGCTGATCATTGGAATTATTAATATAGATTCCCTGGCAAAGAACTTTTCCCCTCATTTGCATATGAATAAGTCATCAATTTACGTGAAATGGGGCTTCAAAGCTGAATAACAGAGGCATATCTGGAAACATAGAATCACCTCTACAAGGTACTGGGATTAGATTTATAACCAATTTACTGCTGATAGACTCCCTTTTAGTCCTGCTCATCCCCAGGTGAGTCTTTAAAGCTATACCCACTGCCTGTTCTGCAGCCAGAAGAGATTATTTCTGACTTCTTATGTTGTGCTGTGGATTTCTATTTAAAAGGAACCTTTCACTAGGTTTAGGGCCCCAAAACAGGTGACCCCAGTCCTATTCGCTATGGCGTTTGGAAGAAATTGAAAATTTTATTCTGATAGTGATAAGTCATAACTCTTCTCCGGCATATGCCCAGTAAACAACGAGAGTGCACGCTATATCATTGTGCATGCACAGAAAAGTGAGGTCTACTCTCCCCGTCTTTGGTTGTGTACCGGGGCTGCTGGAGGAGGGGGCTCCTTGTTAAGTATAGAGCTTCTTCTGCTATAGATGGCCATGTACCACATGGTTTTCCATTACTTTGAATGGGCATTATCTAATACCAATACACTAGCTGCTGCAGGACAAATTTTGTTGTCTCCATTTTCATAGGTACTCACTGTGGCCAGCACTACACTTCTTACCACAGCCGATGTGCTGTTTCTCTATCCAACCTTGAAATAGCTGCTGACCAGACATAGCCCTCTGCAGGTCACCTAGAAGACACACGCACCCAGCTTCACACTGCAGTTCTCTTTACTGCAGATGTTGGAATGCAGTGGTTACAGTGGATGTTAGCATACTGTTGTGGGGGTTGGGGGCCCAGGCTCCCGCTTACTAGGTGCTCCCTGAGTATGCCGGTTATCTGCACTGGGTGACATCTGAAAGTTGTTTCTATGGCTATCTGACCTCTCCTGGCCTCACCAGATGTCTTCTCCAAGTTGCCCTTCAGCAATGAGTGAACCTACGGCTCCTACAATCACCTCTCCATCCTGCCCATTATGAAGTACAGAAATGGCCATTAAATAGAGCCATCTCCTGCTCTTTAACCTTTCCCTACACAAGAGAGCAACTATTTAGGGCAGGCATGTCCAAAGTCCAGCCTGTGGGCCAATTGCAGCCTGTGTTAAAATTTCCACCAGCCCACAGCCTCTGTCATAAAATCAATAATATGTGTCCTGCCAGCACTGTTGACCGCAGCAAGCTCCCTATTAACTTACCTATCCCCGCTCCTGCTTGCGGCCTCCTCTTCCCTCTTCAGCCTCCAGGGGGTCATTGCGACCTGATGTGCGGTGCACAGGGCCCATTGAAGGCTGAAGAGGGAAGAGGAGGCCGCGAGCAGGAGCGGGGAGCAATAAGTGAATGCAGCTAGGTTCTCCCCGATTCTGTCACTAGATTGACAGAAATGGGGAAAAGTGGAGCCCCCGATCGGGTTCTGCTACTGGTAGAGCAGGAAGCCACAGGATTTGCTACTCATTGACATGTAGGCCATAGGCCACATTCAGCCTGTGGCCTACAAGCTAAGTACCAATACTTATCTGTCTGCTCTTTGGCCTAATACTAATACTAATGACTAAATACTGCTACAGTGGGGAAAAAAATTATTTAGTCAGCCACCAATTGTGCAAGTTCTCCCACTTAAAAAGATGAGGCCGGCCTGTAATTGACATCATAGGTAGACCTCAACTATGAGAGACAAAATGAGAAAACAAATCCAGAAAATCACATTGTCTGATTTTTTAAGAATTTATTTGCAAATTATGGTGGAAAATAAGTATTTGGACAATAACAAAAGTTCATCTCAATACTTTGTTATATATCCTTTGTTGGCAATGACAGAGGTCAAACGTTTTCTGTGAGTCTTCACAAGGTTGGCACACACTGTTGCTGGTATGTTGGCCCATTCCTCCATGCAGATCTCCTCTAGAGCAGTGATGTTTTGGGGCTGTCGCTGGGCAACACGGACTTTCAACTCGCTCCAAAGGTTTTCTATGGGGTTGAGATCTGGAGACTGGCTAGGCCACTCCAGGACCTTGAAATGCTTCTTATGAAGCCACTCCTTCGGTGCCCTGGCGGTGTGCTTGGGATCATTGTCATGCTGAAATACCCAGCCACGTTTCATCTTCAATGCCCTTGCTGATGGAAGGAGGTTTGCACTCAAAATCCCACGATACATGGCCCCATTCATTCTTTCATGTTCATGGATCAGTCGTCCTGGTCCCTTTGCAGAGAAACAGCCCCAAAGCATGATGTTGCCACCCCCATGCTTCACAGTAGGTATGGTGTTCTTTGGATGCAACTCAGCATTCACTCTCCTCCAAACTCGATGAGTTGTGTTTCTACCAAACAGTTCTACTTTGGTTTCATCTGACCATATGACATTCTCCCAATACTCTTCTGGAACATCCAAATGCTCTCTAGCAAACTTCAGACGGGCCCGGATATGTACTGGCTTAAGCAAGGGGACACGTCTGGCACTGCAGGATCTGAGTCCCTGGCGGCATAGTGTGTTACTGACGATTATCAGTGGTCTTGTATGTCTGCCATTTTCTAATTATTGCTCCCACAGTTGATTTCTTCACACCAAGCTGCTTGCTTATTGCAGATTCAGTCTTCCCAGCCTGGTGCAGGTCTACAATTTTGTTTCTGGTGTCCTTCCACAGCTCTTTGGTCTTCACCATAGTGGAGTTTGGAGTGTGACTGTTTGAGGTTGTGGACAGGTGTCTTTTATACTGATAACAATGTCAAACAGGAGCCATTACTACAGGTAATGAGTGGAGGACAGAGGAGCCTCTTAAAGAAGAAGTTACAGGTCTGTGAGAGCCTGTGATTGTTTGTAGGTGACCAAATACCTATTATTTCCCCCACAGTATAGGGGGAACCAGTGAAGGGGCCACTGTATGGCCACTGTATGGTCCCCCATACTGTATGGACACCAGTGATGGGGCCATTATATTGTGTAGGGGCAGTGATGGGGGCTAATATCCTGTGGGATGGACATTAAAGTGTGGGTCATTAGGGGGGTGTATTAAAGGGGTTGTCTAGGCTTAATTTTTATGGTCTATCACATAGTGTGTGAAGAAATGAAAAGTATGACATTTGCAATAAAAATTTTATAAAACAGTTAATTTGCATTTAATGTTAATGGTTAAAAGAATGTTGGGCTGAATGGTCATCCCCCACACATTTTCACCTCTTCTTTCACCCTCTTTGCAAAAAGTTTGTACACCCCAGGTTTAAGATATGCATTAGCACCACATTATATTTTTTGCCAAAGTTTGCAACTTATCACTATAGATTTTAACTCTCAGACTGATCACGATGAGCTGATCCTTACCAGATCCTTATTTAGAGGGGTTATCCAAATAGGACAACCCCTTTTCATTGTTGTTGCTTTCATTAGGCTCCTACAGGGTCTTCAACAAAGGTATTCAACTGGAAATAATGGAATAGAGATTAGTTTAGACACTACCCCCTGGTTTAGCCAGTACCAACCTAAGGGCGGCACAGAGGACATGTGATCAGATTAATATGATCAGATTTACCATGTCCCAGCTTCAATATCTACAGGTAAAGATCTGCTTCTTGCACCTTTGCACTATCTAATCATTAGTGTCAACTGCCCATATGGTGCCAGTCCTGACATGAGTGGCTATAAAAGGTTCATGAACCATCGGATTGACTCCTTGTGCATCAGGGTGTGCCTTGTATTAACCTGCCAGCCGATCTCATTCTCAGAGTCAACACAACCCACGGGGATGGGACTTGTTTATTTCCCTCGGTCTGCTTTTTGCCATCGCTCTGTATCTTCTAATTAATCTTTCAAGGTGTTCACTCTCCCTGGAGCCAAAGTGGGTTAGTAGGACTGAATTGTGCAAGGCTCAGCCGGCGCTACTGCCAAACACCTTACACAATGCAGATTCATTAGTTATTTAACTTAATGCCGTTTATGTAAGAAAAGTGTCCTCCAGAGAGCAGTTCACCAGGGATATCAGGATATACCTTCATTTTCTCTGCAATGGACATTTTGATGAAAGAGAAGTTGGCATCACATGAGTGGTTCACAGGCCGATTTGATATTCGGTTTCCAGTCTTTAAAGCAACATTACAGAACTTTTTTTTGCTATGCAAGGTCATTGATGGAGATTCAAAATCTGTTATTGTTTAATGCTGTCACCCATTTCTAGTTCCTGTTTTTGCAAAAAACGGCAACATTAATGCTAAAATGGACCTTCCAGGACCTTAGACTAGGTTCTGGAAGCTGCACCAACTGCTGCAGATAACAATGGGGAAGGTAATGGGGGAATGGTGCCCTGTCTGTGAGAGAGGGGGAAAACTATGGGCATGTAAAGTGGTTCGGACACCTTAAACAGATGACTGTTTTGCCCTTGATCCACATGAACGGTTGCATAGATAGGCAGAGCCAAAGGTGAGAAGCAGCTGGCTCTCCCCAGTACTACTGATCCGGTTGTTAAAAATACATCTGGATCACAGAACAGAGGAGAAGCAGATTGAAGGAAATATTATCATACTGGTAGGGCAAGACTACTGTCCAACTTGTAAAGTAAAAGTACTTACCTCTCTGCTCTATGACCCCTCCCGCTCCTTCCGACTTTGGGTGCACAGGACGTCACACCACCATGCCCAGAGCAGGTGAAGAGCTCAGCTAGGAATCAGAGAGGTAAGTACTGAGTATATTACCTTGTGTGAGGCCATTGATGGGGGCTCCAGATGGGGGCCCAGCCACTAAGTGGGGGACACTGCAAGGGGGCCACTGATGAGGGTCACTGTAGTGGGGAAATGATGGAGGACACTGTATGGAGGACACTAATGGAGGCCATTTTACTGCATAGGGCAATGATGGGGGCCATTATACTGTATGGAGGCAGTGATGGGGAACAATATCTTGTGGGGGCATTAAACTGTGTGGGACATTAGGGTGGAATATTAAAGTGGGTATATTGCAGATCTATTATATCTGCAGGGTCCCAATAGTTGAAAATTTTTAACATGCCGGGAGTCACTCTGTCCACCCACCGTACCAGAGTGGTAGGATTAGGTACTGCAGCAGTGCACACTGTAAAGGGGGTAAGCAGTGCAGCTCCCAGCATGTTAACTTTACCATTTACTGCACTGTTTTGGACCAGGTGAAGTGCAGGGGTCCTGGCTGTCTGACCCCCAACAAACGCACGGAACCTGTTATTAACAATTGAATCCCAGTTCCTGGCAGGAGAGCAATATTGTACTATACGTAGATGTACTGCATGTCACTGTGGCTGGTGCAGGTCATTGAGTGGTTGTGCTCTAGAAGATTTCTGGAAAGCGACTCATACAATGGCTCTTAATGGGTGTAATGGAGTTTCACTGCAGGTGAATTTGTGTGTTGTTCTACCACAGTGCAACCCACTGATGTCAGGAGTTACCTATGTTATCCATGGCTGGAAGGGGCTATGTCTTGGTAGGTTTGCAGTTGTAGAATACTTTTTCCATTTTTGGATGATGGATTGAAAAGTGTTCCTTGGGATGCTCAAAGCTTGGGATATGTTTTTATAAGCTAACCCTGCTTTAAACTTCTCCACAACTTTATCTCTGACCTGTTTGGTGAGTTCCTTGGTCTTCATGATGCTGTTTGTTCACTAGTGTTCTCTAACAAACCACTGAGGCCTTCACAGGACAGGTGAATTTATACTGAGACTAAATTACACACAGCTGGACTCTATTTATTAATAAAGTGACTTCTGAAGGCAATTGTGCGCACTGGATTTTATTTAGGGGTATCAGAGTACAGGGGGCTGAAGACTTTTGCACATCACACTTTTCAGATTTTTATTTGATTAAAATTTTGAAAACCATGTATCGTTTTCCTTCCACTTCACAATTATCTGCTACTTTGTGTTGGTCTATGACTCAAAATCTCAATAAAATACATTTAAGTTTGTAGTTGTAAGGTGACAAAATGTGAAAAAAGTTCAAGGGGTATGGATACTTTTGCAAGGCACTGTATATGTTGCCTGTGGCCCAGGCAACTGCTCATTGTTATTGTCATCAAGCATTGCTGTTCTGCTGTATCTGCATCTGTTATCTAGTAAAGAACCATACAGGGAAGTCCCTGAAGTCTCCAGTCTGTGTGTCTCCCATGCTTTGTGAGGGCTGAGTAGGCAAGGTGACTATCTGTGTGCCCACGAGTGCAGGAGGCAGAACGGTGGTGTGCATCGGTAACAGATAGTATGTGAGAAAGGGGGGCTGTAGGGAGCAAATTATGGAGACGCAGGGAGGCATTTTGACAGAATAGGTAGGGTAGAAGAGAGGGGCTGGACTTTATGGATTTGAGGTCACATGGTAGTTCTCAATAGTATCTGCAATAGAACTCCTGTTTGCATAGCAACCCATGCTAAAAAAAAGCAGCTCACATTGTGACCATGTGACTTATTGAAGAAGGTGAAAAAAAAAAAAGACAAGGAAAGACACTGAGTAGACAACTATTACTATTGAGGGGATGGTCTCTCAGACAACATGATGAGCAAAAAACAAGAGTGTCCCTTCAAAATTAGGTGCATAAAGCTTCCATGTTTTGGATTCACTTTTGCCAAGTCCAAGCAAATGCTTAGTCAAAAATTGGAATATTAGGCAAATTAGTGAATTACATTTACCTCTAGCGCTCCATGATTCCAATTTGGTAATGTATAATTTCCTGACCTAATTTCCACATCTATTACACATAATGTTTGGCTCCATGGCCGAGGTACGACTGCTGCATCTTCAATCCTTATCATTTCACTTCTGTATGATATAGAACCCCGCAGAGTATAATGTTATATAATATGCACCTGAAGAAGCGCTACTACAGGGCTCACATCAAAAACATCTTTGACATATCTTTACACTTATACTTGCCTACTGTCCTGGAACAACCGGGAGGATTCTGAAAAAACAAGTGACATCCTGGAGTACCGGATCACATGGCAGATCTCCAGATCCTGGTGCAATGGTCCAACGGTGCCAGGCTCTCAATCATTTTATATGTAACGTGGGCATGGAAAAGTGCCAGTCACATCACAATAAAATGCATGACATGCCCCAAAATGGTGCATGGCCTCACCAAAAGGCAAGTATATGTATCATTTATGGTGTTACTTTTCCCATAGATTTGCAGATTTGGTGGGCGTTGACTGCGGGAAGCAAGGAGGTGGAGCATATGAGATCTAATCCAAATGTTTCAAGGAACCATCTTAACAAGAATTATGACTGGTCAATTTGGGCAAATTTGAGAGTTTGTGTTGTTTGGTGATGGCACGTGGAGGACCTACACAATATTAGGAAGAATTTATTGTTGGCTGATGGATGTATGAACTGTACTATGGGAATTAGTTCTCCTAGTAGTTGGTTACAAGGGTGTTGGTGATGAAACCCAGTCACATGACTGTCAGGATCATGAATATTTCATTCACGTTATCTAACATTGGTCACTGAGTCATGGATGTGTTGTGCATATCTTGTCGGTGACTTGCCAGGTATTGTGCGCTCAGGAGATTTATCACCCATTATCTATCACTAATCCTTGCTGGTGCCAGTGGGTGTAACTAGTGAGTAGGGAATTCGACTGGGTACAGTTACAACAATATTCATCGCTAGTCATTGCAGTCAGCCTTACACAATTACTATGTCAGGAACTAGTTAAAGGGCCAGTACACCTAAAATGCTGGGGCCTATAATTTCTGAAGGGGAGGGTTATACCCAATCCATAAGGCGCTTCTAAAATGGAATGTGGACAAATATTACTAAATATCTTTCTCTGTTGGCTTAGGTGGGGGCAGGTTTTTCTTGGCCGAACAATACAAGAGGGGGCAAATATCCATTATCTGCTCTATATAAAAATTCTATCAGAGCAGTGCATAGTAAAATACGACTATGTCGATCTCTAGTGAAATTCACACCATTGAGTTAGTGGAAGTCTGCAAATGACCGATAGAATGGCGCCTTGTAGGGCATTCCTAGAAATTGTCCTAGATCTCTTTTGTACAACACTTGTGTTCTTGTTATGTTGACATTGATGTCAGTGTCAAAAAACACCAAAAAATAATTTAACCATTTTAGGACCGGGACTCTTTCCTCTGGTTCAGGACACATTTTCGTTTATGCAGTTTTAAGGGCTTTAGCAATTTTTTACTTTGGGTTATTGAAATAATTTTTGCATCTTTTTTTCAGTTACACATAAGGAAAAGTAAAAACAACCTAAAAATAAAACCCCATTTTAATATCTGAAAACATGTAAACAAAACAGAAGAGGAAATGTGTTTATTTTTCACATTTTTCATAGTTTTTTTTGTCATAGCTCAAAATTAGTGCTCTAAAAAATTTTTTATTAAGTTATTTTTCCTCTCCATTACAACAATTTTTATGTAGGTGATACATAATGTTGCGGAGCTGGGGCTAGAACTTGTGACATGGTCGTACTAGTGGAAGGATTTTTTCCACTGATACATATGCACAACCCCTTTAATGTTCCCCAGGCTATTGGCCTCCATTAGTTATCATTTTGCCAATGCAAATGCATTGGCAAGAGGCGTAATTAAGGTCTTGTGGGCCCGATGCAAACTTCTGTCCGGGGCCCCCTACCCCCCTCCCTAGAGAGAATTCTTGATAGTGACGGTTACGGGTGCTGCAGTGATAACTCAGATACTTCAAAGGGATACAGCTTTAGTACCCACAACTGCAGTTATCAAGAATATGGTGAGTGAGCAGCGCAGCGCCCGCCATGTAAACAATACTGGGACAGTATAATATGCTCCGCAGTAGCCCCCACACAGCATTATATGCTCCGCAGTGACCCCACCCAGTATTATATGCTCCGCAGTGGCCCCCACCCAGTATTATATGCTCCTCAGTGGCCCCCACACAGCATTATATGCTCCGCAGTGTCCCCCACACAGCATTATATGCTCCACAGTGGCCCCCACACTGCATTATATGCTCACAGTGCCCACACACATCATTATATGCCAACAGTGGCCCCACACAGTATTATATGCACACAGAGGCCCAGGAGAAGTGATTAAAAATAACAAACACTTATACTCACCTTGTCTTACCTCTCCAGGGCATCCTTGCTCTGTCCTGCTGTCTTTCCCATCTTCCTTGGTCCCCTGGTCTCCACGTCCCGTACCCCAAACGTCACCGCTGGGGCCTTTCATTGGACCTCTGGGGTCACGTCGGGCGTGAGGACGTCATTACGCCGTCGTGCCCATGTCACCGCTGGGGCCTAACCACAGGCCCCTGCAGTGAGGCCGGAAAAGTATCGGAGATGATGCTGAGCCCAGGACAGGCAAGTATTTTTTTTTTTTTTTTTTTTGTCACTTTCCCTAGGCTGGCATACCCTTTCCATTAACAATAGGTATAGCGGTTGGGGAACCAGGCTTTCCCCGACCACTATCATGGTAATCCGGCTCCGGCCACTTCCAGCTGGCTGCGGTCCCCGTACCCCTCCGGTCGCGGTCGCACGCCCTGCGATCACGATCCTTACGCCAATGTCCATTGGTCAGGGGCCCGATTGGGATGGTCAGGGGCCTGATCGGGCCCCTGACCGTCCCGATCGGACCCCTGACCTTTGCATTGGCAAAATGAGGACTAAATATAGTTGGGGCTCGGTGGGCCAGTCCGACCCTGGTTGCACCATTATCTTGAAAGGATGTGTGCTGCTATTGTCCTGCACTTCCCTTCATACTCAGGATCTGTGGGGGTCCCTGAGGTCAGACTCCCTCCAATCATAGAGTCATAGCATATACTAGCAATATACCATGACTTTACAAAATGGGAATACCTCTTTAAAGATACCTTTTGGATATCAAATATTACTTGGTGATCATATGTGGGCTGTATATGGCAATATAATTTTAACATAGTATAATGTAGACTGCGTAATGGCATTATTTGGACACTCAATTGCAATATTTTTTGGGTTTAACATTACTATAGTGTGGGCACTGTCTGGTAGTATTATGTGGTTACATTATGGTGGAGTATTAGTTGCATGAAGGTGTTGTTTGGACATGTTATTTTCAGTGTAAAATTTACCATATAGCATATTATCCAAAACTACTGCAATATTTGGGCACTATATGGTAGTATTATTTATTATACTGTATTGAAATACGGTATTTGTTGGTAGAATTTGGAAAATATCCATAAAAATGTATAAATTACAAACTAGGGAAAAAAAGACACTTTACTTTTTGTCCCACTTTCTCCATACCAGCACAGGGTATAGATATTATAATGTGGAAGTTTATCTATATATTATTTTATAATATCATCAATACCCTCACAGAGATGTTGTAGACACATTCCTGGACTTAAGAGCTTGCAGTCTGACCACAAGTGAATGCATTTTAAGGATAACATTGTAGTGAGGTTGCACCATGCTGTGGTTTTGCTCTTGAAAAGGATTTCACAACATTCTCTCCATAGTTTGCACTGTTCTTAGTAAAACTGGCAGCATGAAGTGTGCTTCATTTACGGGACACGTCATACAATATACAAAATGGAACGCGACCAGAGGATCAGGTCATATTCCCATTCACATCAATCATGTTTTCTCAATACCCTTATAGAACAACATTAACTGGAAGTGCAGACAAAGATGAGTCAGGTTCAAGCCAAGAATTCTCTGGAAAAACACAGAATAATTAGAAGAACTTGTCACATGTTCATTGTATCTTAATGAAACATAGATTATACTGATATGTGACCGTAAGTGTTGACACCCATCAACTTTCTCCAGAAGATGGAGTATTTCTCCCAGATAATTATTGCAATTACAAGTTTTGTTATATACATATTTATTTCATATGTGTTTATTGGAAAAACATAAAAACCAAAGAAAAAAAAGCAAATTGGACATAATTTCACACAGAACTCCAAAAATGGGCTGGACAAAATTGTTGGCACCTTTTCAAAATTGTGGTTAAAAATCTTTGTTTCAAGCATTTGATGCTCATTCAAACTCATCTGTGGCAAGTAACCAGTGTGGGCAATATAAAAATCATGCCTGGAACCAGATAAAAAGAGAGTTGACACAATCTTTGCATTGTGTGCTTGTCTTTGCACAGTGTGCCACACTAAGCATTGAGAACAGAAAGAGGAGAAGAGAACTGTTTGAGGACTTAAGAACTAAAATTGTATGAAAAAACAACAATCTCAAGGTTACAAGTCCATCTCCAGAGATCTTGATGTTACTTTGTCCACAGTCCGCAACATAATCAAGAAGTTTGATGAAAGGTTGGAATGCAGGATAGTCCGGATGGTGTATAAGCAGCCCCAATGAAGTGCCAAGGACATTCAAGCTGTCCTGCAGGCTCAGGGGACCGGAGACCCCAGAGGACCCCACTGCTGACACAGAGACATAAAGAAGCTAGACTGCAGTTTACCAAAATGTACATGAGCAAGCCAAAACTTCTGGACAGATGAGACTAAGATAGAGCTTTTTGGTAAAGCACATCATTTTACTGTTTACCAAAACCAGAATGAGGCCTATAAAGAAAAGAACACAGGACCAACAGCCAAATATGGTAGAGGTTCAAAGATGTTTTGGGGTTGTTTTGCTGCCTCTAGCACTGGGTGCCTTGATTGTGTGCAAGGCATCATGAAATCTGAAGAATACTAAAAGATTTTGGGTTGCAATGTAGGGCCCAGTGTCAGAAAGCTGGGTTTGCATCCAAGGTCATGGGTCTTCCAGCAGGACAATGACCCCAAACATACTTTAAAAAGCACCCAGAAATGGATGGAAACAAAGCGCTGGAGAGTTCTGAAGTGGCCAGCAATGGGTCCGGATCTAAATCTCATTGAACACCTGTGGAGAGATCTTAAAATTGCTGTCTGGAGAAGAAACCCTTCAAATATGAGAGACCTGGAGCGGTCTGCAAAAGAAGAGGGGTCCAAAATTCCAGTTGAGAAGTGTAAGAAGCTTGTTGATGGTTATAGGAAGTGATTGATTTCAGTTCAGGGTATGCAACCAAATATTACGTTGAGAGTGCCAGTAATTTTGTCCGGCTAATTTTTGGAGTTTTGCATGAAATTATATTAGTTTTGCCTTTTTTTCCTCTGTTTTTTTGGTGTTGTTTCAATACACAAAAAGGATAACAAAACATGTGTAATTGTAATAATTTCTGTGAGAAATACTTCATTTTCTGGGAAAATTTCAGGGGTGCCATCACTTACGGCCATGACTGTACAGTGCAGGCTCAGACTATATAGGGTTTGCTTGTAATCTGTGATCATACCCACGGTGCTCCCTAACACTTAGACATGCCTAGAAATTGCATACAAAAAATGATAAAAGATTTTAAAGACTACGTCCAAGGCTGCTTTGTTTTTTCTTGATATGTACAAAACAAATAAAGAAAAGTTGATTGCAAAAGTCTACGCACCCTTAAGTTCTCACTGAACATAAATAATGGAGAGGGGCCATAGAACATACACCCGTCTTACCTCATCCAGGACACTATGGAAATAACATCTAATAGCATAGCTAGTTTTGCTTTAGCTATGGAAGGTATAGCGATAGCAGCATCTATAAGGCCCTGGACTCCTAAAATATACAAAATATACCACTATTCTAGGTGAAAGTAGGTAAGGAGCTTCAAGTTACGCCTCTTATTTTGGCAGTATGGTCACACTGTAGACTTGGGTTTTTGCGGTGTTCGTTCCATAGATGTCAATCATATTTTCTCAATCTCCATTATTGAACAAAATTAACTGGAAGTGCAGACAAAGATGAGTCTGGTGAAGCCAAGAATTCTTTTGAAAAACACAGAATAATTAGGAAGACTTGTCACATGTTCATTGTCCTATTACATTGTTACACATGGAGAACAGAGTAGCAGCACAATATTTAATGATTGAAAGCGATAATATTGAATATAACTACTATAATACTGCCCCCTATTTATAAAAATATAACTACTATAAAACTACCTCCTATGTACAAGAATATAACTACTATAATACACAATTACAGACTACTATCTCTTTGTAGTTTCACCCTGCAGTCATGTGTTACCACACTCAGCCCATCTCTTTCTCAGCCTCTGTCTATAAGTGTTCTTAAAGCGAGAACACATGACTGCAGGCTCAGACTATATAGGGTTTGCTTGTAGTCGGTGATCATACCCACGGTGCTCCATAACAAATAGCCCTGTCTAGAAATTGCATACAAAAAAAGATAAGATATTATTTACAAAAATATAACTACTATAAAACTACCTCATATGTACAAGAATATAGCTACTATAATACTGCCTCCTATGTACAAGAATATAACTACTATAATACTGCCTCCTATGAACAAGAATATAACTACTATAATACTGCTCCCTATGTACAAGACTATAACTACTATAATACTGTCTCCTATGTACAAGAATATAACTACTATAATACTGCTCCTATGTACAAGAATATAACTACTATAATACTGCTCCTATGTACAAGAATATAACTACTATAATACTGCCCCTATGTACAAGAATATAACAACTATAATACTGCATTTATGTGCAATAATTTAGCTGCTAGAATACTGCCCCCTATGTAGAAGAATATAACTACTATAATACTGCCCCCTATGTACAAGAATATAACTACTATAATACTGCCTCCTATGTACAAGAATATAACTACTATAATACTGCTCCTATGTACAAGAATATAACTACTATAATACTGCATTTATGTGCAATAATTTAGCTGCTAGAATACTGTCCCCTATGTACAAGAATATAACTACTATAATACTGCTCCTATGTACAAGAATATAACTACTATAATACTGTTTCTATGTACAAGATTATAACTACTATAATACTGCTCCTATGTACAAGAATATAACTACTATAATACTCCCTCAATGTACAAGAATATAACTACTATAATACTGCCTCCTATGTACAAGAATATAACTACTATAATACTGCCCCTATCTACAAGAATATAACTACTATAATACTACCTCTTATGTACAAGAATATAACTACTATAATACTGCTCCTATGTACAAGAATATAACTACTATAATACTGGCCCTATGTACAAGAATATAACTACTATAATACTGCTCCTATGTACAAGAATATAACTACTATAATACTGCTCCTATGTACAAGAATATAACTACTATAATACTGCTCCTATGTACAAGAATATAACTACTATAATACTGCTCCTATGTACAAGAATATAACTACTATAATACTGTTTCTATGTACAAGATTATAACTACTATAATACTGCCCCCTATGTACAAGAATATAACTACTATAATACTCCCTCTATGTACAAGAATATAACTACTATAATACTGCCTCCTATGTACAAGAATATAACTACTATAATACTGCCCCTATGTACAAGAATATAACTACTATAATACTACCTCTTATGTACAAGAATATAACTACTATAATACTGCTCCTATGTACAAGAATATAACTACTATAATACTGGCCCTATGTACAAGAATATAACTACTATAATACTGCTCCTATGTACAAGAATATAACTACTATAATACTGCCCCTATGTACAAGAATATAACTACTATAATACTGCTCCTATGTACAAGAATATAACTACTATAATACTTTTCCTATGTACAAGAATATAACTACTATAATACTGCTCCTATGTACAAGAATATAACTACTATAATACTGCCCCTATGTACAAGAATATAACAACTATAATACTGCATTTATGTGCAATAATTTAGCTGCTAGAATACTGCCCCCTATGTACAAGAATATAACTACTATAATACTGCCCCCTATGTACAGGAATATAACTACTATAATACTGCCCCATATGTACAAGAATATAACTACTATAATACTGCCCCTATGTACAAGAATATAACTACTATAATACTGCCCCTATGTACAAGAATATAACTACTATAATACACAATTACAGACTAGTATCTCTGTGTAGTTTCACCCTGCAGTCATGTGTTACCACACTCAGCCCATCTCTTTCTCAGCCTCTGTCTATAAGTGTTCTTAAAGAGAGAACACATGTCTGCAGGCTCAGACTATATAGGGTTTGCTTGTAGTCGGTGATCATACCCACGGTGCTCCATAACAAATAGCCCTGTCTAGAAATTGCATACAAAAAAAGATAAGATATTATAAAGACTAAGTCCAAGGCTGCTTTGTTTTTTCTTGAGATGTACAAAACCAATAAAGAAAAGTTGATTGCAGACGTCTATGCACCCTTAAGTTCTCACTGAACATAAATAATGGAGAGCAGCCATAGGACATACACCCATCTTACCTCATCCAGGACACTATAAAAATAACATCTAGTAGCATAACTAGTTTTACTTTGTGCCCAGACGCATAGCTATGGAAGGTATAGCGATAGCAGCATCTATAGGGCCCTGGACCCTGAGAGGGCCCAAAAGGTCCTGCTGACACCTAAAATATACCACTATTCTAGGTCAAAGTAGGTAGGGGCCCCATTACAAGTTTTGCACTGGGGCCCAGGAGCTTTAGGTTACACCTCTTATTTCGGTAGTATGGTCACACTGTAGACTTGGGTTTTTGTGTTGCTCGTCCTCTTACTTATTTCAGGATCTGGGGAATTTCCTCTTCAATAACTTCCTGTTCCTGAGCTAAGTATAAACAGCGTTCTGGGAGTCTAATAATAGTAACTGTATATAGAAATCTGCCATATTTTATGCAGTTTATTCAGGACACGGCCAACACGGATGTAAAATTTATGTCTGGAAAGCAACTGACTATAGTGCTTTGTATTACGGCGCACTACACGCTGCAGCATGTTATGTCTGTTATGTTGCCTATCTATGCTGATATTACAGCCTGAATCAAAAATTTGCTGAAGTAAAATCTCTCATTCACAGAGGTCTAGGAAGCTTACCTTGATAGAGCTGTATACAGGGTATTCCCAATTAGGATTTTGAGATGCATTTATAGGATAAACTGCTATGTTTGTACTTGTATTGTGTATTGTGTGCACCTGTTTTCTGCATTTTTGCAGTTTTTTTCCTCTGTGGGCTTTATCTGTAATTTTCAGTATTCCCTGAGCAGTTGGGTACAGACTATGACGTGTCCCATAGTCAGTACACAGAGGAAACAGCATATCCATGGAAGACATTATAGTGCCGGCCAGTGATAATGTGAATAAAGCACGGGACCAGGATTAGCTGACCAAAGTGGTACCCCCCTTTCACACTATAGGGTCCCCCTTAATGAGATTGCGGAGTCCGAGGGGTTGCTGTGGCAGTCAGGAGGACAATCAACGGCCTTCAGTTTGTCTTTGTAGCTTGTTAAAAAAGTTTAAAAATAAATAAATCGTTAAAAACCCTTTCTAATTAAAAAAACAAACCCAAACAATGTAAATAAAAAATAGACAAATGTATTAGGTATCTCTGTGCAGTTTAGGAACTACCGCCAAAGTAGCTGCTATGGGGCCCGCGACCTGATTTTTTGTTTAGTTTTTTTTTTCAAATAGGCCATTACCTGCTGGAGTAACTCCATCAGAAAACAGCTCCTATTTACTTACCAATCCCCGCTCCTGTCCACAGCTGCCTCTGCTTCCCCTTCAGCCCTCCAGGAGGCTCGGAGGCCCAGGGGAGGTAAACAAACATAAAAAACAATGTTACTTACCTCCCCTGTAATTGGGCCTCAGCAGTTGTGTGAGCAATGAGGCTTGTTTGTTATGGTATTGAAGAGACCCGAAGACCAGCGCTGGAGCCCAGGGGAGGTGAATAACACTGGTTTTTATGTTTGCTCACCTTCCCTTGGCCTCGTTCATTATACTCTGCTTTTGAAGAGACCCCAGAGTATAAAAATTGTTTGTGGGTGGTGAATACCAAAATTTTTTGCAACAAACACCATAGGGGCCACTATGGGATATTATACTGTGTGAAGGGACTACCATGGGACATTATACTGTATGGGGGCCACTATGGGACATTATACTGTAAGGGAGCCACTATGGGTCATTATACTGTGTGGATGGACCACTGTGGAACATTATACTTAGTGAAGGGGTCACTATGGGACGTTATACCATGTGGGGGCCATCAAAGAGAGATTTTTACCGTGTGGAGGCCAGGAAAGGGGGCGCTATACTATGTGGGGATGGGGAGGCCCAAGTCAAAAGTTTGTTATTGGGCCTAGTCTCTACTAGTGACGCCCCTGTCTCTGTAGATACATAAATTTGCACTATTTATCCGGTACAGTGAATGATGTAAAATGCTTCTCCCCAAAAAGCAATAAAAGTGATCAAAAAGAATCAAAACTACAACTTGCCCTGCAAAAAAGAGCCCTTACATCGCTCCATCAACAAAAGAATACAAAAATGATGGACACCAGAATGCAGTGACTCCTAGCAAATAGTTTTTTTTTTTGTAAATGGTGTTTTATTCAGTAACAGTCATAAAACATAACATAATGGGCACGTCATTTATATACAGGAAAAAGAACAATGACAGAATTATACCCTCAAAATCATGACCAGGCAAAATTGGACAACCCCTTTAACATTTAAATTAGCCGGGGGCAGTGAAAAATTTTTTTAAAAATGCATATTCACCTATCCCCGATGCTCCGGTGTACTTCCGCCCACTCAGGTTCTTCTGCTCCGGTGGCTTCTCCCGGGTCTCTTCCTGAGTTCCACTGAAGCTACTGATTGGCCTCGGCGGTCACTTGACCGCTGAGTCCAATCAGCGTCCTCAGCAGGTCTCAGGAAGAGACCTGTGATGTCACAGGTAGTGACATCGCATGCCCTTCGCTGATTGGCCTCAGCGGTCACGTGACCACTGAGGCCAATCAGCGGCTTCAGTGGTACTCCAGAAGAGACCTGCTGAGCAGAAGGATTGAAACGTGCCGGAAGGACACCGGAGCATTGGGTACAGGTATAAATGAGTGAGTATAAATTTTTTTTTTTTTTTTCACTGCCTCTGGCTGATTTAAAAGTTAAAGGGGTTTTCCATTTTTGCCTGGACAACCCCTTTAAGGGGTTCAAATGCAGATGTGCATGTGACCACACATTCTTATTCCACCCTCAAATTCATATAGCTATGCAGGAAGTCTGTCAACTCTATATGGAGTTTTTGTCACTGTTCCTAAAAATCATGCTTGAGCACATTAAGCACAGTCTTCTATTGTACCTAAATCATACATTCTCAACCAGCGGCACCTTAGGGGGAATTTATTAAGACTGGTGTTCTGTACTCCCTCTTAAGACACACAGAGAATCAGACACACTCCCATGCACCAGAATTGAAATCTACGTCAGTTGACCCGAATATTCCAAATTGTCCAGTTTTTAACGAAAAATACAATTTGTAATTTGTCTCGGGCTCACTAAAATGGCCACTCCTGGTAAATTATTATACTTGCGCATGACGTCACAGAAAAGTGCCAGACGCAGTGAGAAGGAAGACACAGAGCGCCAGACACTATGAAGAGGCCCAGAAGAGGTAATGGAAGGTGAATATAAATGTTTTTTGTCACCTCCCCTGGGTTTGAAGAGACCTCAGAGTATATTAATTTCCCTTCCAGTTCTATCAGAACAAGTTTGGACTGAACCGGGGGTTTGTTTTGTCTGAACAAAGGATGAAACTAATCTCCTGGAGTTCACCCAAGGTATAAGGCTAGGTTCACATCTGTGTCGGAGTCTCCGTCACAAAGACTGCCAACAATTGGCAGAGAAAAAGTCCTGTACGGAGGACTTTTTTCTCCACCGCTCTGTTTGGAAAGACATGGTGGACACCATTATAGTCAATGAGGTTGGGTGGTCTCCATGTGTAATCCCAGACGGACCTGAATGACGGAGAGCCTGGCGCTAGTGTGAACCTAATGTAACTCAAGCCAACTTTGTTGGGCAGAGATGTACCCATTGTGGCCCACCTCAGTCTCTGCCCCGCTCTATCCACTTTCATAAAAAGTGGTGAGGAGGGAGAATTATAAGTGCGGTTACGGGATATGTAATCTGATGTGTTTATGAAGTGAATTGTCAAATACATTATATTTTATACATATCGTGATTCGTGACTTGTGTGTGAAAGTGGAAATACCCTTCATGAAAGGGATCTGAGTATGGGTTCCTTTTTTTCCTACAAAATGTTTACATTGCACTAGAAAAAGGAATGAGGACTGATTCTTGTGTCTGACCACACGTGATGCTTCATTTTCTCTTTTTTAGTATTAAGTTTGCTTCAACCTTCTGTACACAGCATTGTCAGAACAAAAAGGAACCAAGAAAATAAACCCGCTGGCAGTTACACATTATAACACTCCAATAGGTATGATGAAGATGTCCATGTAGTGATGGAGACAATATCCATGGTGCAATATCTAGTTCAAGTGAAGGAAAAAATCACATACATTACAAAGCATCGAGGTAATAAAAGGACGCACACAGGCAATGGTTTCGGTTGCACTCATGAATCTTCAGCACTTATACTAGGTTCACACTAGTAGCGTGGTCTCCGTCGTTCAGGTCCGCCGGGGGAGAGCCGGGCCACTAAACCAGCGGTTACACACAGACACCAGTGGACCCCATTGACTATAATGGGGTCCATCGGGGGTCCACCGTTTCTAAACTATGGTGGAGAAAAAAGTGCTCCAGACAAGACTTTTCTCTCCACCAATTTTTGGTGGTCTCTGCGACGGAATGTCCAATGGTGACTCCTGCATAGATGTGAACCCAGCCTTAAAATGCAATGAAGTCAGGGCCATGACTGTGGACTCAGCAGGCCAAACCATCTCCTATATCTTTCCCCACAAAGAAAAGATGCCTTACATAGTTCTGTACACAGAAATATAAAAAAGTTACAGGTATCACAATATGGCGACGCAAACAAATTTTTGTTTCTTTCAATGTTTTTTATTTTTGAAAGTGTATTAAAGGGGTTGGCAAGGAATGACAGTACTTGGGGAGGAGGATGGGGAAGGTGAACATAAAAAAAATATTATACTCACCTGTCTCCGGTGTCCCACGTCGCTGTCCGGTCCAGTGTGCACCGGAGCTTGTGCCTTCGGAAGTCCTCGCCACATGTGACTGCTGAGACCAATCGGAGGCCTAAAGAAAGGAACCAGCAATGTATCCTGAGTGATATCACCAGCCCTGGACTGGACAGTAGCGGGGGGACACACGAAGCACTAGTGACAGGTGAATATAATTGATTTTATGTTTCACTTTTCCCCACTTCCTGCTCAAGTACTGTCATTCCTGGACAACCCCTTTAAGCATGAAAAATCTATACAAATTTGGTAATTGTGTGGTATCATACTGACCCGCCGAATATAGTTAACACGCCATATTTACTGTGGCGTGAACAAGGTAGAAACAAAACCTGTAAGAAAATGGCACATTTACATTTTTTTTTTCAATTCCACTCCATTTTGAGTCTTTTTCCAGCTTCCCAGTACATTGCTCAGAATACTAAATGGCACCGTTATGAAGTACAATTTGTCCCGCAAAAAATAAGCCATCTCTGCGAATCAGCTCTGTGAATGGAAAAATAAAAAGTTTTGGGTTTTGGAAGGTGAAAATGAAAAATTTCTGTGGCGGGAAGGGGTTAATACAATATTCTGCCTTTTCAAACATTACATTTTATGCAGTTTTTTTTTTCATAAAGCTAATTAGGGAACATCTGAAGAAATCCAGAACTGCATTACACTGACTCCAGGGAGCGAAATATTAGACTCCATTTTACTTTCATTCATAACCAGAGATTGGGGCATTTCCTATATAGATGGGATAGTTTTGCACGGTCATGCTGACACATAGGACATTTTGCAGTGCTATATCCCATGTGAGCCAATCTAATAGTCCACACCCACTATAATGCATCCTTAGTAGTTTTCATAGAGTATAATGCCCCTTTAGTGGCCCCCACTCAGTATAGTACGCATTTAGTGCTCCCACAGAGTAAAATGCCCCTTTAGTGGTTCATATACAATATAATGCCCTCTTAGTGCCCGCACGCAGAATAATGCCCACTGTGATCTCAACATGGTACCCATTTTTTGGTTATGCCACCTATCCACAAACTGGAAAGAAATATGCATTAACTGTGAGCTGTTACAAGCAAAATGTACATGTCAATGTGACACAACTGAAACCGTATTCCTGTTACACTGTCAGGAACATTGCAGCTCTGCGTGTTTGCTATTTGATACAATGTATCGGTGAGGAAACAATAGCACAATGATGGCTTATTATCAATGTATTAACGTTACATAAATAGAACCTGAACAATGAGGAGGTCACGGCCATAGATCTGTTCTCTAACACCTAGAAGAGCACACCAAGGAGGGAGTGATACTCTGCAGCAATATAGTGGTTTATGTAGGAATTTACTGCACCTGTAATATTTATGACCTATTCTTACAATAGGTCAATATCAGAGACTCGGACCCCCAGTGAAAGGGCAGCGGCAATATGAAACAGGCAACGAAACAGGCACAGCTTTGTATAGTGGCTGTGAATGGTACTGCACCCCTCTACGATTCAGGTTAATGAAAGGGAGCAGCAGTATCATATGTTCTTCTATCATACGGTATAAAATCCTCCTGATGTATACCACCTCTGACAGGCTCAGACCCAGTCTGCACAGATCTTATGCCCATCATGCGGGATACTGTCTGCTGCGCTGGTACTTATGATGGATAGGGTTATTCATAGGGATAGATAGAGATAGTCAGGCCTTATTCATGTGCCTTCATTTTGTGGACATGTGATGTCTGTGACAACCATAGACAGCACTCCACCCTGCTGTCGTGTGCTGTCCATGGTTGATCATGTCTGTGCAAAATGGATCAACTTTTCCTATGCATTTCCTATGCTTTTCAATGGGTCCATGAGAAATGGATGACACACAGATGCCATCCATTTTTATTTTTACGGCCTCATAGACGTGCAGTGACGTCAGTAAATTCCCCCACTGTGTAAGTAATAGGAGAAATAGCTTGTGAGGTTTCTGAGTCTGGTACTGCACCGTGGAATATGCTGGCGCTATATAAGTAATGATAGATAAATCTGTTGTACTGGGCTGGAATAAGGACTGACAAACCTAGTCTCTTCTATCTAGGGGAGTAGATATAGTGCACAGGTAGTGCTTGCATCCAGGCTCTGCCATTGGTACCATAAATGGTACATGGTAGGTGAGGGCCCCCTGTTACAGGTTTTGCATTGGAGCCAGGAGCTTGAAGTTACTGTACACTTTTGTTCATACCAATAGATAGAAAGGAACCTATAACATAACTGATCATTGCTCAGTCTGGTGTGGAGCGTGCCTGAATCACTTCTCTACCGTGCAGGATTTACACTCTGTCATTATACATTTCCCTCTGCAATTTGCCATCTAATCCCTGAGTTTAGCGAGAGATCACGGAAATGTTTAGTAACATTGTTACAGTGGTGTAAATATGAGGCGCTATATTATATTCCTGAGTTGTAAGTGACTTGTATGGAGATCCCTGAAATTTGGAGGAAAGTTCGGGTGCTCAGGACGTGTCTCATGTAATTTTCAATATGGGAAATGTATTAATACTGCCATATAGATGGTGACAGAGGGGGAACCACACTTACTCCACTGCAAATGATACAATCATGGGAAGCATGAACAATATATTATACTATGTCATGCCCCCCCACTGCTCCAGATCCAGTGGGACAGCCCCAGAATTCAGGCACTGTCCTCCTGTCCTGGGAAGCTTGCCACATACCCCAATGTCAACTGTATCTGCATCCTCTGGACGTCTCTATAAGGGAATATTTCTGTGTGGGGGGATTCTAAGTAGCCATCTTTACTGTGTGGAGACACTATGGGGGCAGGCATCTTTACTGTGTGGAGACACTAAAGGGGCATCATCACTGTGGGGGGTTATTAAGGGGCATCACTACTATGTGGAGGGTACTAAGAGGACATTCTTCTTATGTAGGGGCACTAATGGTGCATTCTTACTATGTGTAGGTACTATGTGAGGGGGCACTAATGAGCCATCATCACTGTGTGGGGAAGATATTACTGTGTGACACATAAAAGATACTATGAACATTTGTGGGGCACAAAGGTGCACTATTTCTGTGTGGGGTACAAAGGGGCACTGAGACTTGAAGTGTACGGAGAGGCATTGGTGGGGGTTAGAGGTGCAGCTTAACATAAAATCCTTTTTACATTTTTGCTAGGAAGTACAGTATATCAGCTAACATGACCGATCACTGAACGTGATCATAACGCAATTCTTAAATATTCTATATAGAACACTACAATCCCCAACATGATGCAAAAACTGGACATAATCATACTAAGATCTAGAATATACTATGTATAGAACACACTACAACCCCCAACATGATCATAACACAATTCTACAATGCTCTATACATAGAACACTATAAGCCCCAATATGACCTGACCATAGTAGGATTGAGTATTGTCATTTAGGAGTCAAAGATTATGATGCTCCCTCCTGCAATGTAGCTATAGAGCATATACAGTATCTCCGTCATGTAACTATGAATGATAAGTATTATATCTGATGGTACTGAGCCTTTAAGATTTTCCTTCTACTACTAACCTTTATCATTTTCTCATAGAAGGTGGTCAGTGTCAGACTGATGGGGGTCTGACCATTGGGAGCCCATGATCTCTATGAGGTTGGTAAGAAACCACTGATCTAATACATATTACCTGTCTTGTGGATAAATGTGTTTAGAATGGATGTATTTATAGCTGCAAATGTGATTCAACGCATAGCCAGGTTGCAGAGACCTAGACTATCAAGAGAATTACTCAGGGGTCTCGATTCTATCACTCATTTTGATCTAAAAATAGCATTTTTCACGCAAAGTTGTGCAAAAGATGCAGATGTTCCATAGCTTACCATGTTCTAACAAAACCCCAACACTACCTGTGATGGAATTTCGTGGGTTCCGGTTTAAACTGGAAGTCACTGAAAGGTATAGAATGTGCTGTCTGTACAGTTATGACAGGCAGTGTTATTTAGAAAAGACAATCCACATGTATATAAGGCTAGGTTCACACCAGCGCTTTAATTCCATTCGGGAATTCCGTCCTTGAATACACTTAAAAAATGCGGAGAGAAAAGTCCTGCAAGTAGACCCAAAGAACGGAAATCCGAGCAACTCTGAGACATCATTACCCAATGGAAAACTCACCTGCTACATAGTCTGCGTGACATCACTGCTCTTGCTACGTGACATCATCCAATCACATGCTAACTTACTTAATAGATTGTGTGACATCAAAACACTGACTCTGTAACATCATTATCCAATGGAAAACTGACCTGCCACATAGACAGTGTGACCTCACTGCTCACACCATCACCATCCAATCGCAGACTTATCTGCTATGTAGTTTTTGTGACCTCACTGCATTGATTCTGACATCACTGTCCAGTCTCTACAAAACACATGTGCTTCATGCATGTGAGGTGCTCTTCTTTACCTCCGAGGTAAGCCGCCACCAGAGCAATAGAGCAGCGACTTACTCCCCTCTTCCCATTCAGAACACATGCATGCTCAGGCAAGTCAAGCATGTATGTGTATCTGGGGATCTGGAGAGATGTCTTTTGACATATCATGTGACATGAAGATCACAATGTTGCACTGCAACATCACTTCTAATGATTGTCAATCAGACAGTCATATCCATACATGCAATCGTAGGCCGCAATATAATTCTCACGACTCGTATGTGACATGTCTGTCATGTGTGTTTTTTTACAGATGAATTGCACCTCTACAATAATCTTGGAACAGCAAGTTGTGCAAATGTTTTTGGTCATGTGACTAGTCTGTGACTTTCTATTGTGCAACCAAAGTCGCCAGCCTAAAAATGCACATCTCTCCCCCTCCATTTTCCCTGTGAAATCAGCTGACTGCCTGGCTCCTACTGATACAGTATGTGTGAGGATCTATATGTAGTGACTACAGTCAAATTTCTTTAAAGCCATGTTCACATTGCCACCTGAAAATAATGGATGACAGACACCAACAGAGCCTGAAAATTCCCAATTACTATAAAAGGTTCTGTTGGGCTTATGTTCTGCTGTCCGACATTTTGCTGGACAAAAAAGTCCTGGATGCAGTACTTTTTTTTTGGCTACAATTTTTAAAGGATTCTGCAATGGAGGCTTCTAAAGGAGCATCTGATGCAAGTGTGAACATAGCCTCTACCCCCAACCTCTGCTACCTGCCAAGTCCTGCCAAATTAAAGGAATTGTCCACTTTCTGTCTCAGAATATGAGCAGCAAATATCAGCATGTAGCATAAAAGTGAGAAAATGTAGAAAACAATTTCCACCATTTTTTTTTTTTATATATTGGCTTGTCACTGGCTAGTTGGGCGACTCCCCAAGCTGCATGCTTTAATAATCCATATTATATTGTCTCCACCCAGCCCTGGTACAAACTGATGCACCCCCTCAGAGGACCCCATGTTCTCCATATACCCAATAGTCCACTGATAATTGTTTTATTTTATTAGAATCAAGGTATTCATCTCATCAGTTCTGAGTCTTTCCAAAAATTCTATGCAGCAATTTTTTGGGCAGCACTTTCAGCACTTCAATAGAATGCCAGAATGGCAGTGAAGACACACAGGGCTGTGTGGGACACAGAACAAGGAGGAATGTAACTCTCTATTTTGCACTGCATTGAGGATCTCTGGAGAGCTGGGTGACAAACTGCAATATCCTTTACACATCTGTTACTGGCGTAGAACAGAATAACACAGTCACATCTGACAATGACATATACACCTTCACACATCTTTTTCTCAGGGCCTGTGCCGGTTTCAGGGGAAGTATGATTTCTATGATTACACTTCTCTTTTTAGGATCCAGTGTAGGTTGTGTTGACAAATGCAGAGATTACACCACAATAGCAATCCCTTAAATGATCTATTCTTTGGAAATCCATTCCTCACCATTTCAAGATCTCTTCTTGCTGCCAGTAAATGGGGACATCCTTGCTTGCACCCAGAGGCTGAAAACTTGTCCAGACCTGACTAATACTTCTAACGCTAGGTTCACACTAGCATTCAGGCACTCCGTCCCAGTTTGTGCTTAAAATCGGCGAAGAGAAAAGTCCTGCAAGGACTCAGTATAAAATCGGCGGAAATCTGGCATGTAACCCCTTTTTAAGCGGACAGGATTTCCATCTTTTAAGTCACGAAGCCCGGAGAGAAAATCATCGGAGAGAAAAATCCTCCTTGCGAGACTTTTCTCTCCGCCGATTTAAGTGGAATCCTGGACAGAGATGAGCAAACGTAAGGTTGTCCCTTCTTTTCTCCACATGGCAGTTTGATTTTCATAACTGGCCGGGTCATTGACTTAAAGAGGACCTTTCACCACCTACTCCAACTCTTTCAATAGGTTCCGCTCCAGTGATTCTGTCACAGTTGGAATTTTTTCTCTAGCCCCCACCATTCCTGAGCAATCAGTATAGTTAGTTTCAGCACAATCATACTCTCTACTGCCAGGTGGGCGGTCCCTGTCTTCCGATTCCAGCCCAGGACCACCCACCTGATAGTAGAGAGTCTGATTGAGTTGAAACTAGCAGAGATGATTACTCGGGAACGGTAGGGGCTAGAGAAAAAATTCTAACTGTGTTAGAATCAGTGGAGCATGACCTATTGAAAGATCTAAAAAGCTGGACTTGTTGTACGTGGTAGTTGGACCTTTATCAAGGGGTTTTCCATGCTAAATAATTGATGACCTATTCTTAGATAGTGGTAGAAAGTGTGATCGGTTACTTTATATGAGGTGTGAGAGGTGGGGGTGTATTAGAGTTTGCATTGGAGCCCAGAAATGTCAAATTATGCCCTGGGGTAGGATGAGCAGAGCTGTTTTAACACATTAGTGGACACAGTGCAAAAAATTTATGAGTGGATCACCACCATCAAAATAACTTTTCCCCAGTGGGGAAAGAACCACACTGTGTTTTGGGCATCACCTACACACAGAGATAGATACATAGATACTCTGGTATTTCTGCCCCTTACTGATTTCTAACATGTGGGGAGAGACCTCAAGTCTCTGTGGTTCAATAGGCCAGGGCTAGCCATACACATACTGTGAAAGATCCTCAGTGCGCCAACACCGCATTGGCCCACACCTGAGACTTCTTTCCTAAAAAAACCACACTCACCGCCAGTGAGTGCTGGGTCCACAAGATAAATACAAGACAAGCTTTCTAAATTTTGTATATTTATTAACCCCTAAATGGGTCGGTATTAACATCTAACACATGCAGTTCAGAACAGATATGCAGATGTATGCAAGCATTAACAGTTACTAGTTACAATATACAGCACATGAAATAAAAAGGGAATAAAAGTGAAATAATTACTTTACCACACATATCCTTGATGTGGCTCTATAGTCCAACACTCACACATGCTCTGGCATGTGTGAATAACCAGTGGAGGCTTCTAGCAGCAGCATCACAGCATTCCAGCCTGCATGCTCATCACAGTCTCTTCTCACTGACCTCTTACCTCATCTTTTATACCCTTGATTACACCACCCAGAATGAGGTCACCGGTGACGGCATGTCTGATTGATTAACGCACTCAAGTCAAGATTCTTTGTAATAAGATGGGATTAAGTGGAATGACACAATGCCTTCTATATGTTATCAACCAGGTTTGATCCAATAGCCTAGTCTAAACAATACATGTGTATTTGATCACCCAGGCTATGTAGGAATTCACTGGAGCCATTCTGGGATGAATACAAAGCCCTATTGTTACATTGTTGCCACTACTGACAACATACACCTAGGATTAGATCTACGCACATTTAGATGAAATGGAATCAAGAAAGAGATATGCTACCCAGAGATCAAAATACATCTTTGAGTTATAGCCATATTTAAGTGGAATCATCACACATACGATAACTGTTGGCTGACAGCTATCTTGCCCAATCTCCCCATACACATGCACACTCAGCTTGTGCATGTGTTCTCCTCTAATAGTGGCTTGTCTGCCTGAGAACAAATGTCTTGACATCTGTTGTCAAAGTAAAATTAGGAACCCTCATATACTTTTGATGGTCAGCCAGTCCTGAAATCAGCAGGTATGGCCAACTTAAGGAGGGAAGAACATGTGATATTGTGCCTTACTGACTCAGAACATAAGTCAACGTCAAGTGCCTCAGGTAGCTTTGTCTTGCTTGTCCTATGGTTAAAGCAGCCCTATGGATTGAGAGAAAGGGGGTAATATAGGTGTAGGGCTAGCAAGCTATGTTCCTTCAGTCCTAAGTTTGACATTAATAAATGCCAGGTCTGTGAAGGGATCTAATTTTTATTTTCTGTACAGAACCCCCTCCCTTCTGTGTACCCCCATATAGCAGAGGTGTAACATGAAGCTCCCAATGCTTGATTTGTACAAGGACCCCCATGTATATTGTATCATTTATAGTACTGGTCTCCTCATATTGGGAAGTGGCACCTTATGGGCTCCCTAAGAACCCCGAGGCAGACCTACTGGAGTAGACTGTAATACAGTCTCAGTTGTTAGTACAACAGCCTTGCAGTGCAGTAGTCCTGAGTTTGAATCCTGCCAAGGAAACATCTGCAAGGCATTTGTATGTTCTCCTGATGTTTCCACCAGGTACTCCGGTTATATCCTATATTCCAAAGATATACTGATAGGGAATGTAGAATGTAGATTGTGAGCCCTATATGGGACAGTAATTGACAATGTTTGTAAAGCACTACGGAATATGATGGCGCTATATACGTAAGCAAAATAAATAAAATAAAAGTGTAATGTCCCAGAGTGGCCTCCATACAGTATAATGTCTCATAGTGGCCCCTCCATACAGTATAATGTCTCATAGCGGCCCCTCCATAGAGTATAATGTCACATAGCAGACCCTCCATACAGTATAATGTCTCATAGCGGCCCCTCCATACAGTATAATGCCTCATAGTGGCCCCTCCATACAGTATAATGTCTCGTAGCAGATCCTCCATGGAGTATAATGTCTCATAGTGGCCCATCCATACAGTATAATGTCTCATAGCGGCCCCTCCGTACAGTATAATGTCCCATAGCGGCCCCTCCATACAGTATAATGCCTCATAGCGACCTCTCCAAACAATATAATGTCCCATAGTGGCCCTTTCACACAGTATAATGTCCCATAGTGGCCCTTCCACACAGTATAATTTCCGATAGTGGCCCCTGCACACAGTATAATGTCCCATAGTGCTCCCCCACACAGTATAATGTCCCATAGAGGCCCCTGCACACAGTATAATGTCCCATAGTGGCCCCCCCAGACAGTATAATGTCCCATAGTGGCTCCCCCACACAGTATAATGTCCCATAGTGGTCCCTCCACAGAGTATAATGTCCCATAGTGGCCCCCCCAGACAGTATAATGTCCCATAGTGGCCCCCCCAGACAGTATAATGTCCCATAGTGGCTCCCCCAGAGAGTATAATGTCCCATAGTGGCTCCTCCACAGAGTATAATGTCCCATAGTGGCCCCCCCCACAGAGTATAATGTCCCATAGTGGCCCCCCCACACAGTATAATGTCCCATAGTGGCCCCTGCACACAGTATAATGTCCCATAGTGGCTCCTCCACACAGTATAATGTCCCATAGTGGTCCCCCACACAGTATAATGTCCCATAGTGGCCCCTGCGCTCAGTATAATATCCCATAATAGTCACTACAGTGTTTGCAAAAACTTTGGGTTCAGTAGAACCCAAAATTTTGGGGGTTCACCACCCACAAACTATTATTATACTCTGTGGTCTTTTCACATCTGTTACATCTTCGAAGAGGCCTGAAGACAGCAAGGAGTCGTGACGGAGCCCAGGAGAGGAAAGTAAACTGTTTTTTATGTTTGTCATCTTCCCCGGGGCCTCCGATCATTATACTCTGGGGTGTTTTTTAATAAAAAAAAAAAACAGCAGGGGCTCATGGGACCCCCCTAAGATGAGGCAGAGAGCAGGGTGCTGACACCAGTCCTGGGTGGAATGCACTGGGATGACACTCGGAGTGACATCCTAGTTCATTCCGTTATGCATTCATGTCTTTGGGGACTTCCGATTTATTCTGTTCCGATGACATGGAGCAGGATAGGACCTGCTCTATAATCATCCGTGTCATTGGAACAGAATGAATTGGAAGCCCCATAGACGTGAATGCATCCAAGAATATCACTCTGAGTGTCATCCGAGTGCATTCCGCTGCAATGTTGGCCCCGCATTGGATGCATACCTAGTTGTGTGCATGGGGTCTGAAGGCTTCTGGACCCAGCTGCAAGTGCACCTTCTGCACCCCCTCTGGTAACAATGAAGTACCTGTTCCATGTAATATCCTGGTGATAATATAACCTGATACAATGTTCTTGTATAATTTATTACAGTACAGAAGGTAAAGGGCAAATATGTGCAGAGATGACAATCACCAAGTACTAAGATTTCATCTTTATGTGGTTTCTAGACTCTTCCAGGATGAGGGATGATGGGGGTGAACACTCAGACAAGTGCAAGGTGAAGTGCTCCAGAGACTTGACGTATGTGTGTGTGTATGAGTGTGTATATGTGTGTGTGTGTGTGTGTGTAGCTCTGGGTGGGGAGAGGAGTGACTGTCTGCAGAGGATGGGAGGTGTCCAGCTCCAAACTTATAAGCTCACACACAACATAACACACACATATCCACTATTCAGCCAGCAGCATCGCAGCTCTGCTCTGACCCAGAGGCTCAGCAACATGGGGCGCCAGAAGGAGATACTCAGCAGCATCAATGCCAAGCTGCGCATCAGGAACAAACTGCTCCGGCAGGCGCTATCCGAATGTCTGGGCACCCTCATACTTGTCGTAAGTAACTTTAATAGTGACACCATTCTGCCTATTTCTCTTCTATTTTAAATGTTATTTTATTTTTGATTTGTATTTTTATTTTAATATTTAGTTTATAACATATTTGGATATTATTATAGTTTCTCTATTTTATTGTTTTATTATGATATATTTATTATTACCATTATTATTATTATTTATTATATTTTATGTCTTTTTTTATTACCATTAATATTTTTGTTAGTAATATCATTATTAATAAATATCACGTTGGCTTCGATTCCTGGCTGCCATATATAATGAAACAATCCAAAAGACCACCTCTTTAAGAAGACCACCCCTTTACCCAGACCAGATTTTTTGGATTTTCACTTTCCATACTAGTCATCTTCTTTGAGAAGACCACCCTGCTGGAAAACAACTTTTTAATAATAATAATAATAATAATAATACATTTTATTTATATAGCGCCAACATATTCCGCAGCACTGTACAACTTGTAGGGTTCAAGTACAGACAAAAAATATACATTACAAAGAAATAGTCAATTCACACACTGGGACTGCAATTTTGGGTGGTCGTCTCAAAGAGGTTTCACTGTAAATGTTTCTCCATATCCTATATAAGGTTGTAAGCCGAAAATAGTTACAAATGGCAAGATGCATTATACAGATACTGTCATTTTTGCTAGGCAACCTTAAGAGCGCATTCACACAGTGCAGTTAGGTAAACCGCATCCGGAATAAACTGCATGCAGTGTTGTTGCAGTTTTTGATTTTGCAAGTAAAACATGTTGAATAAATGTGTTTGATCTCTAAAATTTAGAAATTGCACCAAAAACTGCATCAAAATTGCATGTAGTTTTCTTATAATGCAATTGTAACTGCACCAAACTGCACCGTGTGAATGCATGTTAATATGTTATATCGATCATCATTGTTTTAACTGTTGGAGTCTCAGGTTGAAAATGAAACTTTACTTACGGTTAAGCTGAGATATGTTTAATATAGTAGTTGGCTGTCTCCACAGAATTAGTCAAGTGGGTTGGCCTTGTTGGATTTTGTTCCAAACGATCAAAGGGATAAGCGGCGCCAGAGGTGGCGGGCAGCTGTTTACTTCTCTCCATAGATACACTGCAAAACATGACAAGTATGTTAATGACCTAGGTAACATATATAAGTAGACCATGTGATATTGATACTGGAGTGCCTGCTGAGATTTGTAGTACAGCGCAGTACCAACGGTGACTATGGCTTTTTGCAACATTACACTTTATATGGAACCAAGGTCTCCTACTTGTGTCTTTCCAGCTGTTTCAAAACTACAACTTCCAACATGCCCTGACCTAGTCAGCTACTCTCTAGCTATTAGGAATCTATAACCCCTAGCATGCTCTTACTGGTTGTCAGGCATGATGAGAGTTGTAGCTAGGGAGAAGCAAGTGACTGCCCATTAGAATACAATATAAGGTCACTTAGAAATCTATAAAACTATGTAGCAAAGACACTAGTGTAGCTAAACTAGAATCCCAACCTGTTGCATGTACCCACTGACAAACTCCATGGTGCTATTTTCAGATCCTATAGAATGTGGATGACATGTAGGATATATAGGTTGTCGCAGGTTGGTGCCTTGCATCATCGGGGCCACGGGTTCCATTTTCTCATGGGTTTCCCCATGCACCCTGAAAACATAAGTCAATGGTTTTTCTATGGAATTGTTCCTAGTGTATACTGTATGTGAGGCAGGGGTGATTAGAATTGTACTTGGGGACAAGGATGATGGGAGTGATGCTTTGGTGAAATACTGAAATTAGATTGCAAATTCTGGAGGTGAAGAGTTACCGGTATGTATAGCATGGATGATAAATTGGCTGGACCCCACCAATTTGCAAGTTGTCTCCTATCTACAGGAATAAGGTGCTTTTGCGGAAGACCCCTTTAAGTTGTGAGCTCCTGGTGATAGGGATAATGGGAGTGATATATTTTGCTTAAAATATTAAGATCAGATTGTAAGCTTATGGTTTTAGGCATGATGGAAGTGATACATTGTTTGACAAACTGAGGTCAGATTGTAAACTCTTAGAGACTGGGAAGATGGGACTGATACATTGTGTAAAATATTGAGATTAGATTGTGAGCTTCTGGGGTCAGGGATGATGGGTGTTATACAGTCCGTAGGGTTAAACTGGGATCCCCATGGGGACAGGGATGATGGGAGTGATACATTATGTAAAATATTGAGATTAGATTGTGAGCTTCTAGTCAGGGATGATGGGAGTGATACACTGCGTAGGGATAAATTGTGATCTGCATGGAGACAGGGATAATGGGTGTGACACAATATGTAGGGATAAGTTGTAAATCCATGGGGACTGAGATGATGGGAGTCATACAACGTGTAAAATATTGACATTAGATTGTACACTTCTGGAGTCAGGGATGATGGGAGTGATACAGTGTGCAGCGTTACTCTTGGTTCACACTTTTGTTGCTTGTCCGTCAGAGGACCAGAACAACGGACAGGCAGACCGCTAAAATGGCGGTTACATACAGAGCCTGGCGGACCCCTTTGACTATAATGGGTCTGTTGTTTTAAAACTGAAACTAATAGACGAAAAAGCCATGTATGCACAACTTTTGTGTCCACCGATTTCAGGCGGACGTTGCGAAGGAGACTCCAGCGCAAATGTGAACATAGATGATAGGAGTGATGCACTCAATAAAATATTGAGATTAGATTGTGAACTCCTGCGGTCAGATACGATGGTGATAGTGTGTGTAAGGTAGGGATATGAAGTTGTTATTTAAGCAGCTGGACCCAGGACTGAGCCTTTCACTGTATTGCACCATATGTTACAGAGTAGCCTATAACATAGTAACATAAAGTATCCCACATTACAGGCTGCTGCATTCTTGTAGCCCAATCTACTGTATCATTAGCACAAAGGTCTCCCTGATGGGATAAAGCCTGTGACTTAAATAGGAGCCCCGAGGGAACCACTGAGAGAATAAGTCTGTAGTGTTCCTCTAGAAACCCCAAGCCTCCAGACACGTGCGCCATTCACCTCCAGGGCTGGACGTCGCCTGCGCTGCTGTATAAACAACTAGCCCCAGAAATAACATGTATCACACCGTGATGGGGAAATGGAATTGATACAATGTATCACACGAGAAGGGAGGGCTCATTACCAGTCACGCCAGTGTTTTCCTACAGCATGATGTGTTATAGGATCACATTTCCGATATGGAGGAATTTTTTGCATCAATCAATTATTCTACTTTTTTTTTACTAGTGGTCTGGAGCTGCCTGTTATTTCTGTGACGGCTGGATATAAAAGTATACGCCTAAGGGCAGCTATAGACGGAGCTAGTTAAAGAGGAGCTGTCATCTCTTCTGGCATGTTTGTATTAAAGTGGGGTTTCTGTCCTTTAATGCATGTTTCATACTGATGACCTATCCACAGTATCTGTGCTGTGGGGTCCGACCCCTAGATCCCGCACAGACCAGCTGTTCCAGCAGCTTCCAGGTGGCAGAAGCTGCTGCAGTGGATGGGGAATGTGTGCAGGCTGCTCCTATTCAAGTAATAGGAGAGGAGCTGCAGCCCCATCTACTGTATAGGGGGCACTGGGGACCTTCAGCTCCGCTCCTATTATTCCGCTCCTACTCCTTTGTGGGGCCGCCACAGATCAGATAGTGATGACCTATCCTGTGAAGAGTATGAGACATGCATTAGAGACCAGGAAACCCCTTTAATAAATACTTATATTCATAAAATAACAATTCTGGAGGATCTTTTCTTATAACACTGCATTGTGTCATCCCTCTGTTGCTCCTCCTGGAGTGCAAGAGTGCATTTTAATGACCATTGTCAAAGGGGTGTTCTTTGTGGACAGAGTCATTGCATACACATTCCCAACTAATATCCTGCTATCAGTTTATTCACAAATTTCTAGGAGGAGTAACAGAGGAACAGTAAATTATAATTTTACTGGATGGGCTAAAGAACAGATGTTCTTTATAGAAGTCCACCAACTTGAAATCTTTGTATCATTAAACAGGCGTCGCTTCGATTCTGACAGGTGGAATTTTTTCTCTAGCCCCTAGGGTTCCTGAGAAATCAATGATGTTAGTTTCAGCACCTTATATGCTAATTAGGCTCTATACTGTCAGGTGGGTGGTCTTGAGCTGGAGCAAACAGTCTGGCTACTGCCCACTTGGCATTAGACTGCTTAATTAGCATATTGTATGCTAAAACTATCAGAAATGATTGCTCAGGAATGGTGGGGGCTAGTGAAAACATTCTAACTACTCCAGAATCAACGTAAAGAGTTGATATTGGTGTAGGTGGTGAAAGGTTCTCTTTAAATAGATTTTTATGTCATCAATCGGGGAACTAATTCTTAGAAGTAACTGTTCCAGTCCGGTTATTGGTCCTCAGTCACTATCCATAGAAATAAACTGGACCAATGCCAGTTATGTCAGTATGAAGATGCATTCTCTTACATCGCTCATTGGTTAATTCTCAGGACTTTGGGGGATCCCACTGGTTATGAAGTGGAATTACATAAGGCTATTCATTTAAGCTTTTCAGGGTGATATATGAGCTGTTATCTATTTGATATGTTGCCAATAGACTAGTCCCGGCTGTTATTATCAGATGTACAATTGGCGGGCCCCACCTGGTATGATCTATGACATATCAGTATGTATGGAGAGTTCATGTGAGGTTACATGCCAGCTACTAGTAAGGACTAGTGACTCAGAGGTTCACTGCTTGCATGACCAACCCTATCTATTATAGATGTTAAAGGGCCCCTCCAACTAAGGTCTGCAGCTTATATATGGAAAGATGTTAGTGTCATTCACATGATACTGATCATTCGGGCATTGGTCACTTAGGGTGCCCCTTAAAGTTTAAGTACAATATATATATATATATATATATATATATATATATAGTGGTTGGCGAGGGCCCCTGACACTCAATACCTGAGGGCCCAGGTCTTTCTCAGTTCATAACTTTTTGCTTAGGAAGTATAGGAGAAGAAAAGCCTGGGTACAGAAGGGTCTATATACATTGGTAAAAGCGTAAAAATCAGTGTATATTCACACATGCAGGTTTTGATCAGGTTTTGGATACAGTTTTTGAAGCCAGATTCAGGTTTTTGCTACTTTTTCTCTTTGTCAAATCAACTCCTAGATGTTGAAATCCTTTAAGGGAGTCTGTCACGAGAGCCCAGCATATCAACCCAGCCCTGCAGATAGATAGGTTATGGTCACCTGAATCAAACCGTGTGTTTTTCTCTTGTGAATTGGTGGCCCCGCTCCCGAGCATCACTGTTATATATGCTCTTTGGAGCTCATTTACCTGTTGACAAAAGAAGAGGGATATCACAAGAGGAAAACACAGTTTGATTCAGATGACCATAACCTATCTATCTACAGGCCTGGGTTGGTCTGCTGGATTCTGATGACTCCCTTTAATAAAACTTGATCAAAATCTGCACATGTGAATATACCCTTAGACTATATAATGTGATGAAGCAGTTACAGCATTAGAGGTGATTAACTAAAGCCCGATTGTGGCTTAAGAAGAGATTTCATAAGTTTTTTTGGACAAAGCATATGAAGAACAGGTTCTTTCAGATTCACATGCCCTTTAAGAACCACTCTCGCATCCATACTGGTGCCAAAGTAAACAGCACCTCTACTCCTCATCGCTGGAGTACTGACTTTCACTGTAATGACTTTACACATAAAAATAAGTTCAGAAAGTAAAAAATAATATAAGATGCACATAAAGGGTTAAACTGGGGGTGCTGAGACCCTATGTGTAGGCAAACTTTTGGGGGTCATATAGACCTCATCCATCACATCATCGTTTTCAAGGTTAGTGACTAAAGGACCGCTTGGTTACATTCAAAAGCTGAAAATGCACCCTTGTCCTGCTCACACAGCTGTAGGTTTGTCACAATGTATCAGATGAGCTAAAAAGAAGAAGTAAACAAATCTGTGTCTGCAGCTGTTATCTGACACATTGTAACAGTTCTTGCAATAATGCTAAATGTTGCCAATGCAAATGGACAACCTTTATACTGACAGCCTCCCGGATGGCCACCCATGTGAACAGGATGACGCAGAGACTTTTATTTACGGGGTATTTTTTTGGGAAATGTTCTTCCCTGTGTACATGTGGAGTGGCTGAGGTTATAAGTTTATTACTCTTTTTATTTCGGTTCTGTACTTATTACAATTCTGCCATCTGGGCTATAAAATGCTATCAGTATGTGGGTAAGTTGCTCAAGGGACATAATAAATTTATAAGGAAGCTTTGACGAGGCCAATTATGGCCGGGGAGTGGTGGTCATGAAATCTTGGGGTCAGCGATGGTGACAGATGCAGTGACTCATTTTGTTTTTTTGCAATTTGTGATGGTGCACAAATCTGTTGTGTATTGTGCAATGAGAGTAGAGGGCGGAGTGACAGAGGCGGGGGCAATACATTGTATCATAGGAATAATATGGGGTGGTGGGTGCAGCCCATTATATAATAGGGAAAGGGTAGTGGTGGAAATATATATTGTATAACAGAGAGCTGTGGGAGGACAGTGACATCTTTAGAGCTAGACGTGATAGATTAAAGTAACTAAACATAATTATTAAAGTATTAATGGAAGCTGCAGTACCACTTATGGCCACTGGAGGCATTAAATATGTATTTTTGCTTTAGAATTTGTAGGCTACTCTAAAGCAGGGTATAAATAGGCCCAAGTACCTTTATCATGCATAAGATAAAGAATTTGAAAGGACTGAATGTCCCACAATTGAAATTCTTGATCAAATAATAGCAAGTTTCCAGGAAATATAAGTACAAAAGTTTTAGGCAGGTGTAGAAAAACGCTGTAGAAAAAGTTAGAATGCTTTCAGTATTAGATGGGTTAATAGTTTATTTTTGCCAATTAACAAAATGAAGTGAATGAAGAAAATCTAAATCCCGTCAATATTTGGTGTGACCTTTGCCCTTTGCCTTCCATCAATCCTTCTCGGTACACTTGCGGTCACTTTTTGGCAGAACTCGTCAGGGAGGTTGTTCCCACCATCCTTCTGTCTGTTCATGTCATCTCAGAAGACATGATTTCTCTTTTATTCATTCACTTCATTTTGTTAATTGACAAAAATAAACTATTAATCCTTTTATTTCTGAGCGCATCCTTCCTTTTCAGCATTATTTCTACACCTGCTTACAAAGGCATAACTTGAAACTCTTGGCCCCTGTGCAAAATCTGTAATGGGGCCCCCACCTACCTTGTCCATTTAGAATAGTGGTATATTTTATATGGCAGAGGGACCTTTGGTGCGAATGTTTCTGCCGCACCCTCCATAGCTACGCCCCTGCCTGCTTAAAACTTATGCACAACTCTGTATAAGATAATTAGTGTTACCTGCAGTACTGTGTAACCACATAGACATCCCTCTCTAATTAGATATACCAAAATAAGTTTACCACCAGTGCTTTGTAACACCACAGGTAACACTGCACAATGCTGCAGTCCTGCGTAACACATTGTACAGATACAGTGCAGTCCTATGTAACAGGGGAGATAACTCACGGTTAAAAATGTGAGTATATAAGATGTATACAGATTTACTCGTAGTTCTGTGCACCGTATGACAAGCTCAGCTCTGCTACATCAGTAGTGACATGAGATTCCAGGATTGTTGAGCAGCCAATATTTTCTCATGTTAGCCTCATGTGAGGCATTTCTGAAATATATGGCTTCTAGTATTAGATAAATCAGCTGCTGCCATGTTTAGCAGGCACAAAGTGCCAACTTGTTATATGTTACTACACCCGTCATGTCCTAACAAGCGGTATGAAATTAGTACTTAATATATTCTTCGCAGCAGACGGCTTCTGGCCCTGTGCAGAATTAAAGAATTCTGCAGACGAGGAGATAAATCTCACCCACTTCAGTGATGAAAAATGAGCGCCTGATACGTCCTGGCCAACACTGAGGCCTATTGTGCCAAATAGACTGCAGGATGCCCAGGAAGTTTCTGTTTACATTGTGGAGGGTCCGATCAAGTCCAAAGTCTCTTCCTGGAGTGAAGTGAGAAGGTGCCAGGATCTGCGGGAGATTAGCCACATCTATAATGCATAAGGCGCCACGCCTGTATCTGGAGAAATCCTAAAATAAGAGTATTTCCCAAAAAAATCCTAAACTTTTCCTAACGGTCTGAAAACCATTACAGAGCATGCCACCCAACTTTCCCAGAGTCCTGAATGGCAGCAAAACATGGGTGAGAGAGTAGTAGGAGCAGTAGTAGAATTCTAATAGAAAGCAGTGTTGCACAACCGTTTTGGCCATGCCCTCTTGCTTGCCCCTTGTCACTGGGTCCATGCTTCATGCCATTCACATGTCGCCTGTCATTGTTTTGCACTGCAAGGTAGAATGACGATGAAGGGTTAATACATTCCAGTGGTTTCTGGCTGGGCAGGACGCCATCCTATTTAATCTATTAATCTCTGTGCACACATCACAGGTAAATAGCTGAAGGTTCTGCTGAGATCTGGCCACATAAAGGCTCCTCTGACAACCATCCATGCCAGTTTCTGCTCATGTTTGCCTCTGCTATCAGGTGTGCCTAGTATGAAAGGTGACCACCAGCAAGCACATGGTAGATCTGGGCTCGCCATTGAAATTGGTGGCACAGCTAACCAGCCTTGGTCAACCTAAGTGGTTGCCCCCTGTGTTGTAGAATCTTCTAAGATAAAATTGTGTTATCCTCAGACCCTCTCATGCCAATTGGCAATCTTTTGACTACACAAACCTACATATAATGTTGAATTTCTAACTAATTTTATCCTGAATTGACCTGTACATTTGATTATACCCCAGTTACATCCAGAGCTGCATTCACAGTTCTCCTACTGGCCCTAGGAAAGGGGACAGCATCCCTTAGCACTCCAGCTGTTGTGAAGCTACAGTTTCCATCATGCTCCATTCACTTCTATGTTGTTCCAAGAACAGCTAAGCTAGCGTGCATGCTGGGAGTTGTAGTTTCACAACAGCTGAAGGTTGCTAAAGGTTGCTGATCCTATCCTAGAAAATGTCTAGGAAATCTATCTATCTATCTATCTATCTATCTATCTATCTATTTCTACAGTATCTATCTATCTAAAAAAATGAAAAAAGTTCTGTGACGGCATTCAAGATAATTGGGATAAAACCCCCCCCTGGTTTGCGGGGGGGGCCCCCCCCCCCCTTTGGGGGGTTATTTAAAAAAAAAAAAAGTGGTCCCCTCCGTTAACAATTATAAAAATTTTGTTGTTGCTAAAAAAAAAATTTTTTTTTATATTTATTTATTTATTTATTTTTTTTTTTTTTTTTTTTTTTTTTACTTATCTATCTATCACATATGTCTATCTATCTATCTATTTATCTATCACATATCTATCTATCTATCTATCTATCTATCTATCTATCTATCATCTATTTATCTATCTATTTATCACATATCTGTCTATCTATCACATATCTATCTATCTATCTATCACATATCTATCTATCTATCTCTTATCTATCTATCACATATGTCTATCTATCTATCACATATCTATCTATCTATCTATCACATATCTATCTATCTATCACATATCTATCTATCTCTCTATCTATCTATCACATATGTCTATCTATCTATCACATATCTATCTATCACATATCTATCTATCTATCAATCATCTATTTATCTATCTGTTTATCACATATCTGTCTATCTATCTATCACATATCTATCTATCTATCTATCACATATCTATCTATCTATCTATCTATCTATCTATCCATCTATCTATCTATCTATCTATCTCTCTATCCACATGCACATACTCATAGCTCAGGTCCATTCTCCCTCGGGCAGTGGTGTTCACATACTTCAGGAGTTATTGGCCTTTATCCTGTTAACCTGAGTATAAATATAGCCCAGTGTCTGACATAAGTGGGATGGCAACGTCACATTCCTTGGCTCAGGTTCCTTCACACCGTATCAAGGGTACGAGTCCGCAGACTCCAAGAAGGCAGGACGGCCCCCAGCTTATGTGTCGATCTTCTAATGGACGTAGACTGATGGCTTCAGTTATATTTAGAAGTAAAATCTTGGATGCCTACTGAGAATTACTGAACCCATAATGTCCTTATACACATGTAAAAACTTATTTGGGGGTCTTGACTTGTCTTGTCTTTAGACAATGGTCTAAAGTCAGCTATTCACATTGGATGAGTATCGCATGAACCTGGTGGGACTAGTCGATCATATAATGTATATGAGGATTCCTGATTTTCCACCGACTGCAGATATTGGGGAGGTAAAGATCAGAGAGTCAGACTACCAGATCCTTTTGTTCATAGGGAGATAAGACTAGAGCTGTTTGGTAGGAACTTTCTCCCAACTCCCCATTCAGGACATATATACTGCTTGACCGAACTGACTGTATGTTTATGGGTGAATTGAGACATGGGTTGGCTAAATGAACCTCTTATGTAGATGGTCGGCTTAAGTTTTGGGTCAACTGTGCATATTACTCTTCAATCCACAACCTAAGCATAGTTACAATACTGTTAACAAATAAGGTCTCCTCAAGAATGAAGAAAACTACTCTAGAAGGCAATGTCCGACCCTTTAATAAGCCTTGCAATGTGAGTAGACATATTAGAAAAGCCAGGTGCCTACATGTAGACAGCTCTTTTGGGATATTTGCCTCTTATTAGTGCTGAGCAGAGTGTTGAGAGGTGAAAAGAGATGTCCTTGATGTATCTTTGGGAGAAACGGGCAGGATTATCGTTCACATTAGGAGGACCTAGCTATGTGTGGCGTCTTATTGGTAATACTACCTGGAAAACATATGCACACCTTCTCTTCCAGAATGCACACCTTCTCTTCTCTTCCAGGTCTTGCTAGTGCCACCTATTGAAGGTAACTGCCCTGTAAGTCAATGTCCAACTCTTTAACAAGCCTTGCAACTTGACTAGATGTAGTAGCCAAGCTGTATTCACACCTGTAGACAGCTGTTTCTCAGTACTTGCCTCTTATGAGTGCTGAGCAGAGTGGGAAGAGATGTCCTTGATGTAGCTTTGGGAGAATTGAGCAGGATTCTGGTTCCAGCTATGCATGGTATCTTATTGGTAATACTACATGAAAAAACATGCAAATTAACTGTTTTCTGGAATGAAGAAAGCTGTCTCGCTGGTGTAACTTATTAAAGGTAGCTACCCTGTAAATAATCCGACCCTTTAATAAGCCTTGCAACATTACTAGGTATATTACCCAAGGCAGATGCCCACCTGTAGACCGCTGTTTTGGGGTATTTGTCCCTTATCAGTGCTGAGCAGAGTGTTGGCAGGTAAGATGAGATGTCCTCAATGCAAATTTGGGGGAAATAGGTTGGGTAATGATACTTATTAAAGAGATCCTGCTGGATCTTATTGGTAATGCTATATGGAAACACCATGCAAATTAGCTCTCTTCTAGAATGAAGAAAACTGTCTTGATGTCCCCACCTATTGAAGGTGACAGGCTTGTAAGTCAATATCTGACCATTGAACAAGCCTAGTCAGTCAGTACCCTAATGTAACATGAGGAGTGTCTGGATGTTTCTGATGGAACTAGAACAGGCTATATTCTTACAGTTTGTGTGTCTGCCTGTATTTTTGAAATTTGCCATGATGTCAGATTTTCCACGTATAATCAGTTGTAAAATCTACATTGACTCCATGTTGTGGTGCCACATCACAATCTATATACAGTCATCACCAAACAGTCCTCTGCACACACCTATACAATACAGTCTCAGCTTTCATGTGGATTCATGCCCAACAGGATCCTCACTCTTTGCAAACAAAAACAGGATCCACAGCTGGTATTGCCAGCTGGCTGCCACCCCAAAAATGTTCCACTGAAAACTCTTTATCCAACAAATTAAAAGGAAATCATTTATCCACCAAGAAATGCATCAACATAAGGGGTAAAGTGTCCAGGAGTCCATCGGCTGAGACTGAGCAGCTGCGACATCTCACAGGTCTTGAGACTTTCTCAAATCGCCTTTGTTTGCTCAGTATATACTGGTCTGTTTATTTCCATTGACTACACATTAGTGCACAATGGGGTTTATTGACTGTGCAGTGCTCCCAAAACAAGAATATAACTACTATGATACAACTCCTATGTACAAGAATATAACTACTATGATACAGCTCCTATGTACAAGATTATAACTACTATAATACTGCTCCTATCTACAAGAATATAACTACTATAATACTGCTCCTATGTACAAGAATATAACTACTATAATACTGATCCTATGTACAAGAATATAACTACTATAATACTGCTACTATGTACAAGAATATAACTACTATAATACTGTCCCATGTATAAGAATATAACTACTATAATACTGCCCCTATGTACAAGAATATAACTACTATAATACTGCTCCTATGTACAAGAATATAACTACTATAATACTGTCCCATGTATAAGAATATAACTACTATAATACTGCCCCTATGTACAAGAATATAACTACTATAATACTGCTCCTATGTATAAGAATATAACTACTATAATACTGCTCCTATGTATAAGAATATAACTACTATAATACTGCTCCCATGTACAAGAATATAACTACTATGTTACTGCCTTCTATGTATAAGAATATAACTACTATAATACTGCCTCCTATGTACAAGAATATAACTACTATAATACTGCCCACTATGTATAAGACTATAACTACTATAATACTGCCACCTATGTACCAGTATATAACTACTATAATACTGCCCCCTATGTACCAGTATATAACTAGGATAACTATAATTAGTCATATTTGTTACTCATTTTTTCAATTTCTTCACCACAAAATATTTTGAAATCTAGACCAATGTTACATTTTCATTTTGCAATAATTTTGTATTCCTGACTAAACCAGCTAACCGTCAGTTGTGTAACTAGAAGTGACGTCTCTCTATTATACCTGCTACAGTGTGATGTCTACAAGATATGTGTGATGGTTTTATGGAGTGACGTGCTGAGCTGTGTAGACATTTATAGCGGCAGTGTGACTGGCGGTATATTATACACAGTGATGATCTCTTCATTATGATGAATTTTATGGACATCATTCATGATGTGACTGTAAATATAAAGTGTCATTAATCGGAGTGTCAGCAATTATTATAGAGTGTTTCATAAGCTCCACAACAAGTTCCTGTTTACTGCAAGCACTCCATCTAGTCAGCAGGTCATACAGGCCTGGGCTGTGAGCCATGTCTGCTAAGCAGTGCTAAGACTGCTCCAGTGACGGCAGCTTTCATCACTTGCAGCCTTAGGGTTTGCATGAACTGATCAGCCTGTAATGAAAGATTATGCATCTATGAGTCACACCATGGAAGGAGCAAGGTCATTATCAGCAGAACAGAGTATTTCAGGAGAGTAGGGGGCTGCCACAGATAGACTATGACACTAGAAGGAGTGGGGTCCCACAGCAGCACAGAGGATTTCCAAAGAGGAGAGTGTTGTTCTTGTAAAAAGTCAGTGATAGACTATTACGGTGTAAGGAGTAGGGTCTCCCAGCAGAACAGAGTATTTTAGGAGAGAGGCTTGCTGCACTTGCAGGAAGTCAGGGGCAGAACATTGTACTAGAATGAGTAGTGTCTTCCAGCAGCACAGAGTATTTCAGGAGAGAGGCTTGCTGATCTTGTAGGCAGTCAGAGATAGACAATGGCACTGAAAGGGGTAGGGTATATACCCAGCAGCACAGAGTATATCAGGAGAGGAGACTGCTCATTTTGTAGGAAGTCACAGATAGACTATCACACTAGAAGGGGTAGGGTCCCACAGCAGCACAGAGGATTTCAGAAGAGGAGAGTGTTGATCTTCCAGGAAGTCACAGGCTATCACACTGGAAGGGTAGGGTCTCCCAGCAGCACAGAGTATTTCTGGAGAGGGGAGTGCTGATCTGGTAAGAAGTCAGAGATAAACTATTACAGTGGACGGAGTAGAGTCTCCCAGCAGAACAGAGTATTTCAGGAGAGAAGTCAGAAGCTCAGCAGACTATGCTTTCCTATACAGTGGTTGCGAAAAGGATACTTTTATGGTCATTCACCACATCTGTAGGGCTCTATGGATACAGGGTATGTTCTGTGAATGCAAAGGAATAAACAGTCAGCCTTATAGATGACTCTTTCACTTGCTCAGAAGACTCCATGTGTTATTTTGCTGTGTCTTTTAGCCGAGAGATAAGAAGTCTCATATTCTCATAGTATAAGGATGTTAGCAGCAGATAACGTCAGAGTTGTGGGAGCCCTGTGACTTTCCGTTGGTATGAGGAGCGCCTCCTCCCTGCTGATAGTCTGTATTCAGCTGCCAAATAAATAGGTAGACATGGCGGCAAATGATATGAAGGAGTGAACACTCACAGTCATGAAATATTTATATTCAGCTCTGCTGATTGTTACCGGAAACAGTCAGCAAGTTTTGGACAGATCCCCCCCCCCCCCCCCATCAGCTTAAACTGAGTTCATACAATGCTGGGGACCGAGGGTTCTTCCTACATCAGGGATTGGTTTAAAGAGGTTATATTGTGTGTAAGATTGATGGCCTATCCGTAGGAACGGCCATCAATATTAGATCTGTGGGGGTCCCGGTTGTCAGACCAGTACCGAGGCATAGACTTTAGTGGGGTTGCACTGCAGTTTGTACAGCAAGTGAGCCACGCCGCTCTCCTGTGCTGTCTTGGTACCGGTGTACTATATCCTAAGGATAGGCCATCAATCCTACAAACCGGATAACCCCTTTAGGCCGGGGCTCCACGTGGCGTAAACTCCACGACAAAAAACGTAGCGTTTTACTGTCCCTGCAAAGTGAATCCCATCCACACATTGCAGAAAAATACGCACAGCGGAAATGCTGCAATTTCCAAAACAGTTGCGTTTTTGGAAATCGCAGCATGTCAATTATACCTACAAAAACACCGGTGGTTTCCCTATAGTTATAATTGCGGACTTTCTGTGAAAAGTGCTGGAGAAAAAACTGCAATACATTGCTGCTGCAGTTTTTCCCGCAGTACTTTTTTGCTGCGGCCTGCTACATGGGGCCTTAGCCTTAAGGAGGAAACTTCCCAGAATGCAGACCCTGAGCAAGCAAATAATGCTGGAGGATTTCCGCTCTAAAGTTTGCAGAATCGTGAATGAAGCTCTGGAGTATGATACTAATATAAGACTGTAACACAGTATACAATATAGAATTTCCAAACTTTAAAGTATACATGCGGTTTTGAATACTTTCCTTTTCTTGTACTGATCATCCCCTTGCGAATTTCTTAGATTCCAGGTTTCAAGATCTCATAACTTATTGCTACCCCTGCAGGTTCATGACTTACACAGAGCATTTTCAAGTTAATTCTGAAAGACACCTGAATTGTTAATGCAGCTTTGGAGGTGACTAGAGCATAGCACTATAATGCAGCGTTAGATTAGTGCCTGTGAATAGAATCTAGTGAGAGGATCTGTAAACAGGAGTCTCCTTAGTGGAAGAGTGAAGAAATCAGGCGATACCTTTTAGAGGCTAACTGAGTGAAGAAGAGAGCTAGACTCTTGAAAGCTTACTTATCAAATATACTCAGTTAGCCTCTAAAAGGTATCGCCTGATTTCTTCACTCTTCCACTACTTTCAATGGCTAACACGGTACAACATTATACTACTAGGAGTCTCCTTAGTCAGTCCCTGCTATGTTTAGTGCTGTGTGCTTGCAGCGTGTCTGGAGAATTAGTAATAATGGCCGGGTCTCTTTCTGTTCTGCAGATGTTCGGCTGCGGCTCGGTGGCTCAGGTTGTCCTCAGTAAAGGCTCCCATGGTCTCTTCTTGACTGTTAATCTGGCTTTCGGGTTCGCTGTCATGCTGGGTATCCTCATCGCTGGGCAGGTTTCAGGTAAGTACCAGTAAGAAGTGTAATAACCTTGCACACTTTCTCAACAATGGATCATACATAGCATTGGCTACAATGAATTCATTCTTTTACCAGTACATACAATATAGCTACATCTGTGTAAGCTACCATTATTCCAGGTCTTCTTACTGTGCAGCTTTATTCTCTTTCCCCTTGAGTTGCTCAATTTATTGTGTAAGGTTAATAGGGTTCCCCAGGACTACCTAAGGCCCATGCACACGGGGCAATCCGGACCGGAAAATTTGGTCCGTGAATCAACCAGATTTCCTGCTCTGAGCCTAGTCAAGATGCAGGATTCTATGCTACATGATGATCTTTGATGCTGGGAGTCCCTGCCTCCTCACAGGTATATTGTCCTGACTATATATAGTAGGGGACAATGGAGCCACAGGCAGGCAGGACTCCATACATCACTATGATGCGAGGAGTCCTGCCTGCTAACTAGGCGGCTCAGACTGGGAAAGGTGGACAATGTAAGGACCTGACTTTCTGGTCTGGATTGCATGGGGCCTTAAGCTATATTAACACCACAGTGTATACTGGCCGTGGACGTCATACAGCAGCATTAAATTAAGTGAATGGGGGCTATTCACATGACCATTATTTTGACGATCCGTTGTAACATACCATAAAACTATAGGTCATATCCTATTTATGTCCGTTTTCACAAATCCCTCCATACACTGTAATGTATGGGGGATCCATGAAAACGGCCACCCCTCGGGTGCAAGACGGCTGTGAAAAATGACTGTAGCCTTAGGATAGGTCATCAATATTGGATAAGTAGAGGGTTGTTCCTCCTGATCAGGATAGGCCTTCAGAAGCTTGGAAGTTTAGGTTAAGGCCCCACGCTGCGGAAACACAGCATTATTCATGTTGCAGAGACGCAGCAGAAAAAAATGTAGTGTTTTACAGTACAAAGTGAATGAGATTCTGGCTAATCCCATCCACATATTGCAGAGAAAAAACGCTACTGAAAAGCTGCGTTTTCAAAAACGCATACATTTTTGCATTTTACATATTTAATAGGGGAAGTAAAAATGCAGAGAAAAACGCAGCAAAAAAGCAATGGAAAACACTGCGGAACAAAACTTATTATTTCCGCTGCTTTTTTAGCTGCACTTCGCTACATGGGGCCTTAGCCTTAATCATTGAATAACAAAAAAATTTGCAACTGGGTTTTCAGTTTTGGAGATCTCTGCTTACTTCTAGTAAATGAGAAGATCCCGAGGCTGATAATCTGTCCTGACCTTCCTAGTCCTGCCCTCACAGCTGAGAGTTTGTTCCATTTCCATCCTAAGCAAATCTCTCCATGCAGCACAAGTCTCTCTCCTGTTCTGATAGTTTGCTACAGTGTATTAGTTCAGGTATAATATATCAGTATGGCGTCCTGGCTGCTTCACTTACGTAAAATATTCTGCACTGGATACACTTTCAGCTGTTCTTTTCCAGCCACTTAAATTTTTCCCCAAACCCCAAACTTCATGATTGTATAAAGTAAAGGCGTATTCACATAGGACCAGAAGAATGAATTAAATAATAAGATGGACAGGAACAGATCCCGAGGGACCGCATTGACTATAATGGGGTCTGTAGGGTATCAGTTATTTTCTCACTACTTAAGTCAGACTTGCAGGACTTTGTCATCTGTTATTTCAGACAGACTCTGCGCTGGATCGACTCTGACGCAGAGGTCAACACAGCCTGACCTTGCTGAACGCCCATGGGCCCTGCCGCTATGTTGCAATTTCCAGGTTCCCCGCCTATCTCTGTATACCTGCCTCCAGTGATCATGTATCAATGTGGACATGTGGCTGCTACAGATAGTCACTGATCTCAGTGGTGTCCGCTGCACTAAGTGATTAACTGCAGCCATCACATGTCTATGGCAAGATAGAGGCGGAGAATCATAGGAGATTCGGAAAGCAGCACTGTGGGAGCAAAGCATTACTCGGTTTTTATTCAGACCATACTAAGCTTGGTCAAAATATTTTAAGGATCAGAACAACCCCTTTAAGTCTGTACAGTCTATTGCCCAGTCACCGACAGATAACAGATATCTGGAAAATAGGGATTGGAAACACAAAGTATGGCAGAAAGTTGCAGAAATTTTCATTATATTGTGATTAAAATTGCTAGTTGTGTACTAGGAAACTATATACATGCAGAACATAAAGGAACTAGCCAAAGGCCTATAGATAAAGCAACAGAGCAATATAGCACATATTAGTATTAGATGGAACTTCCCTTTTTATAGGAATATTTCTGGTTATTGTACCTTTAATTCACACGTATAATATGTATGAACATATTATGTCATCCTTACACAGTGAACTTGCCCATTGACATTCTCTATAGATGTCACCTTGTCCTCTTTTCCATCCTTCCCATTGTTACGTTCCTCACAATGCTCCTTATCTTCTGCAGGCGGCCACTTAAATCCAGCCGTAACTTTTGCCTTGTGTATTATGGCACGAGAGCCGTGGATCAAGTTCCCAGTTTACACCCTGGCACAGACTCTAGGAGCGTTCCTTGGAGCTGGCATCGTCTATGGCTTGTATTATGGTAAGTAAAATGCAGAACATTATGTAGGTCACAAGCCAGAGTCTATCAAGGCATGCTGGGAGTTGTAGTTTTGCGACAGGTTGGAAAATCAAGAGAATATAGACATTAGATCTTGGCGGAATTGGGCAGAATGAGGGTGAATGACCTTGACTGGATGGCGGGTAGGGTCGGAGGTGGGTTGGTAGAATTTATAGGCCCTTCTTCTCCATATGGAATTGCTATAGAGGGGTCAACTGGTTATAAACTATTCTCTATGAGATAAAGAGAGCTGCCGGCACTCACATAACAACCATGTCGTTTTACTATGACTTTTGTAAGATCAAATAATGTATGTTTCACCCAGAACGCACAAAATTTTGGAGATATTCGTAGAGGCGAGTGAGGAAGCGTTCAGACCACAAGTTATACAGTTTTGATTGTGAAACATGTTTGTTAGAAAAAGCTGCTGGGCTCTATGCCATTAGAGGAAAAAATGGAAAAACATTAATACTGAGAAAAGTAAAAGAAAAATCAACCTAAAATACCATAAAATACATCTAAACTAACAAGGACAACACCTGCAAGGGTTGTATGTTCTCCCCGTGTTTGCGTGGGTTTTCTCCGGGTACTCCGGTTTCCTCCCACACGCCAAAGACATACTGATAGGGAATGTAGATTGTGAGCCTTATATGGGACAGTGACTGACATTGTCTGTAAAGCGCTGCGGAATATGATGGCGCAATATAAGTAAGCTAACAAAGCAAATATAATAGAAGGTTACGGCAGCTGCAAGATTGTATCTAAGTGAGTACAGTTGCTTTGTGACTTGCAAGTTGCCACAAATGTGATACAATACAAAAAGTCCAGCGCCCCCACATAGCATAGTGACAACGGGTTAGCTGACAAAGTGCCAAGTGCTGCGGATTTTGAACCTGCAGCAGGTCATTTTCTTAATGCAGATTTAGCACACTGCAATGCAGTCCAGAAGTAACATCATACTTGCTAACATTTAGCAGTACCAGAGAATGGAGCACATAGCACAACTCTTCCAGGAGTGCAGGAGGTCTCTCTTCTTTTTGGGAGCCTCCTGGATGGTAAATATGAGTAAAACCAAGGTAGAAATCAGCCATTTCCAGCTGCTTTTTGCAGGCATGTCCAGCACAGGGTGTTTGCAGAGGGCGTCCGCATATGTGGTCTTAGCCAAATTTGGATTTTATTTTAGACCATCTTGTAACAGTTGAAGCAACTTGCATCTAGACTCAATGCAGGCAAAGCAAAACTTAAGTCTTTGGCCATGTGATGAGTAAAAGTTGACATGTAGCCATAGTCCAAAATATATAACTTGGAAAAAAAAACAATATAACCTAAAGTGAAATTAAAGTAGATATAATATAAGAATATATAATAATAATAATAATAATATAAAAATTCTAAATGTAAACAAAAATAAATTGTAAGTAAACCAAAAAATATATAAAAATAATATAAAATAAATATAACAAAAATGAAAGAAAGAAAACTTAAATGCATTGTAATGTCAGTAATATGTGTAAGTGTTAAACTATTATAATCCTGGGTATATATCAGAAGCAGAAGGTGGGTTGTATAAGGTGACTTGTAGTGATGTCAACATTGTATGAACTTTTCTCCTGCACAGAAACCACAGTAGACACATCGCCACCCCTATAAAATATATCATAAGCAGCTTATTCAGGTTTTCCCACTCATAAACCTATAATTTTCCTGCCAAACATGGCAGGTTCCACCCAAGAGTCTGTTCCATGAGTGAAATATGGTTCAGAACTGAAAAATAAAGCCATTCGGAAATTGCAGGAAGTGACAATTATCTGGGCGCAGCGTTCACACACGCGACATTTTGAAGTGCAGATTCTTTGTCAGGGTCCCAAGTGGATGATACACCCGACAGAACAGGTTCCACCAGCATCGCGTTGTTGTAAATGGTTGGATCTCAACCAAGGAGCTAGAAAGTAGAAACAGCAACAAAATGATTAAATGTCATTGTCTGAATTATGTGGTGGAAACAATGGCTATTATTATGAGCGGGAAAGAAAACACACATAACCTTCTTACTACAAGTATCCGGGCAAGAAGATTCACCCATTCTTATATGAAGGTTTATCATAGAGATGAGGGAACTGGTTTGGAACGAACCGGTTTCGTCCTGAATTTTACAAAGGTTTTGGGGTTTTAGCCCAAAACCAAAACTTTGGGGTTTTGACACTCACAAAACACTATTATACTCTGAAACCTCTTCAGACCGCAGAGTATAATAATCGGAGGCTCGTGAGAGGTGCGGAAACATAACAAACAGATATACTCACCTTACCTCACTTCTCCTGGGTATCCTCACTGCATCCCGCACTTCCTTGGCATCCTCTTCCAGCCTCTTGGCTGACATCACACGCACTGTGGGACCGCTGAGACCTTGTGATTGCACCTCAGTGTAGCCTCAGGGTATATCACCATGTAGCAGATTTCTTGTTGCTGAAATCCATGTGCTTACTGTCAAAATAACTCCATTCAGATAAACGGTTGCAGAAATTTCTGCAACAAATCTGTTGCATGTGAATATACCCTAACCCAGCTGACATAGCTGCACTTTGTTACAATGAATCTGTGCAGGTAAGAGCTGTCCTCCTTGCACACAATGGTGTTAGATAACATTTTGACTTTCTTATATTACAGATGCCATCTGGTATTTTGCAAACGACAATCTCTACGTCACCGGTCCGAATGGTACAGCTGGTATTTTTGCCACTTTCCCTACGGAGCATCTCACTCTGATGAATGGCTTCTTTGACCAGGTAAAGAAATGTTGCTCAGTTACTGTGATTGAAACATATACAGGATAAGTAATGTATGTACACAGTGACTGCACCAGCAGAATAGTAAGCGCAGCTCTGGAGAATAATACAGGATGTAACTCCGGATCAGTACAGGATAAGTAATGTAATGTATGTACACAGTGACTGCACCAGCAGAATAGTGAGCGCAGCTCTGGAGAATAATACAGGATGTAACTCCGGATCAGTACAGGATAAGTAATGTAATGTATGTACACAGTGACTGCACCAGCAGAATAGTGAGTGCAGCTCTGGAGAATAATACAGGATGTAACTCCGGATCAGTACAGGATAAGTAATGTAATGTATGTACACAGTAACTTCACCAGCAGAATAGTGAGTACAGTTCTGAAGTATAATACAGGATGTAACTCCGGATCAGTACAGGATAAGTAATGTAATGTATGTACACAGTGACTGCACCAGCAGAATAGTGAGTGCAGCTCTGGAGTATAATACAGGATGTAACTCAGGATCAGTACAGCATAAGTAATGTAATGTATGTACACAGTGACTGTACCAGCAGAATAGTGAGTGCAGCTCTGGAGTATAATACAGGATGTAACTCAGGATCAGTACAGCATAAGTAATGTAATGTATGTACACAGTGACTGCACCAGCAGAATAGTGAGTGCAGCTCTGGAGTATAATACAGGATGTAACTCAGGATCAGTACAGCATAAGTAATGTAATGTATGTACACAGTGACTGTACCAGCAGAATAGTGAGTGCAGCTCTGGAGTATAATACAGGATGTAACTCAGGATCCGTACAGGATAAGTAATGTAATGTATGTACACAGAGACTGCACCAGCAGAATAGTGAGTGCAGCTCTGGAGTATAATACAGGATGTAACTCAGGATCAGTACAGGATAAGTAATGTAATGTATTTACACAGTGACTGCACCAGCAGAATAGTGAGCGCAGCTCTGGAGAATAATACAGGATGTAACTCCGGATCAGTACAGGATAAGTAATGTAATGTATGTACACAGTGACTGCACTAGCAGAATAGTGAGTGCAGCTCTGGGATATAATACAGGACGTAACTCAGGATCAGTACAGGATAAGTAATGTAATGTATGTACACAGTAACTTCACCAGCAGAATAGTGAGTACAGTTCTGAAGTATAATACAGGATGTAACTCCGGATCAGTACAGGATAAGTAATGTAATGTATGTACACAGTGACTGCACCAGCAGAATAGTGAGTGCAGCTCTGGAGTATAATACAGGATGTAACTCAGGATCAGTACAGGATAAGTAATGTAATGTATATACACAGTGACTGTACCAGCAGAATAGTGAGTGCAGCTCTGGAGTATAATACAGGATGTAACTCAGGATCAGTACAGGATAAGTAATGTAATGTATGTACACAGTGATTGCACCAGCAGAATAGTGAGTGCAACTCTGGGATATAATACAGGATGTAACTCAGGATCAGTACAGGATAAGTAATGTAATGTATGTACAGAGTGACTGCACCAGCAGAATAGTGAGTGCAGCTCTGGGATATAATACAGGACGTAACTCAGGATCAGTACAGGATAAGTAATGTAATGTATGTACACAGTGACTGCACCAGCAGAATAGTGAGTACAGCTCTGAAGTATAATACAGGATGTAACTCAGGATCATTACAGGACAAGTAATGTAATGTATGTACACAGTGACTGCACCAGCAGAATAGTAAGCGCAGCTCTGGAGTATAATACAAGATGTAACTCAGGATCAGTACAGGATAAGTAATGTAATGTATGTACACAGTGACTGCACCAGTAGAATAGTGAGTGCAGCTCTGGAGAATAATACAGGATGTAACTCCGGATCAGTACAGGATAAGTAATGTAATGTATGTATACAGTAACTTCACCAGCAGAATAGTGAGTACAGTTCTGAAGTATAACACAGGATGTAACTCCGGATCAGTACAGGATAAGTAATGTAATGTATGTACACAGTGATTGCACCAGCAGAATAGTGAGTGCAGCTCTGGAGTATAATACAGGATGTAACTCAGGATCCGTACAGGATAAGTAATGTAATGTATGTACATTGTGACTGCACCAGCAGAATAGTGAGTGCAGCTCTGGGATATAATACAGGACGTAACTCAGGATCAGTACAGGATAAGTAATGTAATGTATGTACACAGTAACTTCACCAGCAGAATAGTGAGTACAGTTCTGAAGTATAATACAGGATGTAACTCCGGATCAGTACAGGATAAGTAATGTAATGTATGTACACAGTGACTGCACCAGCAGAATAGTGAGTGCAGCTCTGGAGTATAATACAGGATGTAACTCAGGATCAGTACAGGATAAGTAATGTAATGTATATACACAGTGACTATACCAGCAGAATAGTGAGTGCAGCTCTGGAGTATAATACAGGATGTAACTCAGGATCAGTACAGGATAAGTAATGTAATGTATGTACACAGTGATTGCACCAGCAGAATAGTGAGTGCAACTCTGGGATATAATACAGGATGTAACTCAGGATCAGTACAGGATAAGTAATGTAATGTATGTACACAGTGACTGCACCAGCAGAATAGTGAGTACAGCTCTGAAGTATAATACAGGATGTAACTCAGGATCATTACAGGACAAGTAATGTAATGTATGTACACAGTGACTGCACCAGCAGAATAGTAAGCGCAGCTCTGGAGTATAATACAAGATGTAACTCAGGATCAGTACAGGATAAGTAATGTAATGTATGTACACAGTGACTGCACCAGTAGAATAGTGAGTGCAGCTCTGGAGAATAATACAGGATGTAACTCCGGATCAGTACAGGATAAGTAATGTAATGTATGTATACAGTAACTTCACCAGCAGAATAGTGAGTACAGTTCTGAAGTATAACACAGGATGTAACTCCGGATCAGTACAGGATAAGTAATGTAATGTATGTACACAGTGACTGCACCAGCAGAATAGTGAGTGCAGCTCTGGAGTATAATACAGGATGTAACTCAGGATCCGTACAGGATAAGTAATGTAATGTATGTACATTGTGACTGCACCAGCAGAATAGTGAGTGCAGCTCTGGGATATAATACAGGACGTAACTCAGGATCAGTACAGGATAAGTAATGTAATGTATGTACACAGTAACTTCACCAGCAGAATAGTGAGTACAGTTCTGAAGTATAATACAGGATGTAACTCAGGATCAGTACAGGATAAGTAATGTAATGTATATACACAGTGACTATACCAGCAGAATAGTGAGTGCAGCTCTGGAGTATAATACAGGATGTAACTCAGGATCAGTACAGGATAAGTAATGTAATGTATGTACACAGTGATTGCACCAGCAGAATAGTGAGTGCAACTCTGGGATATAATACAGGATGTAACTCAGGATCAGTACAGGATAAGTAATGTAATGTATGTACAGAGTGACTGCACCAGCAGAATAGTGAGTGCAGCTCTGGGATATAATACAGGACGTAACTCAGGATCAGTACAGGATAAGTAATGTAATGTATGTACACAGTGACTGCACCAGCAGAATAGTGAGTACAGCTCTGAAGTATAATACAGGATGTAACTCAGGATCATTACAGGACAAGTAATGTAATGTATGTACACAGTGACTGCACCAGCAGAATAGTAAGCGCAGCTCTGGAGTATAATACAAGATGTAACTCAGGATCAGTACAGGGTAAGTAATGTAATGTATGTACACAGTGACTGCACCAGTAGAATAGTGAGTGCAGCTCTGGAGTATAATACAGGATGTAACTCCGGATCAGTACAGGATAAGTAATGTAATGTATGTACACAGTGACTGCACCAGCAGAATAGTGAGTGCAGCTCTGGAGAATAATACAGGATGTAACTCAGGATCAGTACAGGATAAGTAATGTAATGTATGTACACAGTGACTGCACCAGCAGAATAGTGAGTGCAGCTCTGGAGTACAATACAGGCTGTAACTCAGGATCATTACAGGACAAGTAATGTAATGTATGTACACAGTGACGGCACCAGCAGAATAGTGAGTGCAGCTCTGCAGTATAATACAGGATATAAATGTAATGTGATTTAACTCAAGTGTGTGCCAAGTAACCTTACCCTATATGTAATCTAACGTAGCTCAGACGTAAAGTGGTTTTTTTTTTTTTTGGATAATTTTTTTCCACACAGCTTAATCCACTGAGACGGTCGTGTCCTGTAGGATTTTATGATAATCCACTGAGACAGTTGTGTCTGTCCTGTAGGATCTTATGATTCTTTCAGTGTTCTTGTAGTGTTTTGCTAGTGACAATGTGCTATATAGACAGAAGTGTTTCAGATGAGTAGTGCTCATTGAGCTCTCCCAGTCCCCTCCCAGCACTATCTCCTGACCTCTGACAACCTTGAGACATGTCTCCGTAATTAAATATCCCCTCACATGTCTTAACAAATCTGACCTTGACAACATACCAGAAGCTTCTTCCTTATTCTCCGTTCAATGGGGTCTTTGTTCAGCTTCAAGAAAACAAACTTCCATTAGACTCCATGCCCTCCAAGACTTTGGTCAGGAGATAGATTTTTTTCAGGGGAGGGGTCCTTTAATATCTCCAACAACTTGCCCTACTGTTCTATTAATATAAAAATGGTTTCTTTTTGTTCCCCAGTTTATTGGCACTGCAGCTCTCATCGTCTGCGTCTTGGCCATTGTTGACCCCTACAACAACCCCATCCCCCGTGGGCTTGAGGCCTTCACTGTTGGATTTGTCGTCCTTGTCATTGGATTGTCTATGGGCTTCAACTCAGGATATGCCGTCAACCCCGCTAGGGACTTTGGACCACGTCTCTTCACCGCCTTGGCCGGTTGGGGCACAGAAGTTTTCACGTAAGTGTTGAAATATTGTGCTTGTATTATTACATGGCGATTTTAGCTTATTGTGCCTGTAAAATAACAAAAAGGTGCAAGCATCTTACTACCCACCTACCTACTAGGTCATGGGGTGCCAAATACTAAGAACTCACAATTTTTATGCTTTGTGACCGTAGCTTTTATAACATATGGTACATAAAGCATCCCTAAATGCACTTTTTTGTTCCCATAGTGCTGGTGACCAATGGTGGTGGGTCCCCATCGTCTCACCTTTACTGGGAGCTGTGGCTGGAGTTATGGTCTACCAACTAATGATCGGCTGCCATGTTGAACCTGTACCGGAGTCTACTGAACAAGAGAATGTCAAGTTGGCCAACGTCAAACACAAAGAGAGGATCTGAAAAGACAGCCACTAGAGGACTGAATACATGTAACATGGCTGCAACTAGTCAAGAACAAGATGGAGGATAACCTCTGTATGTCTTAGACATTAGGTATTTCTTGTATAGTCTTAGTAGCTTGTTGGATGTGCAGAAATGTCTTCTCCTATTGAACAGATATGTCTTCCCTTGCCATGCTCTGTACTTAAAGAATCTATGGACTTTGGTATTGAATTATGTAAGAGCACTGTATTAAATCCAATTTCTTGTCAATTTAGAAAGGGCATGTGTACCATAGAAGTAACCCCTATAGCTGCTATAGGGTCTTGGGAGAGGGGGAAGGCCCAGCTTAGGTTGTTATGTCAATGTTATTAAATGCAGGGAATAAAACCTCCAATGGTCAGATGGTCATCCTTCCTACAAAGTGAGGGAAGAGTAGGGGGTGAACAAGCTCTGAACCTATTTGTCCAGGGATTAGGGCATGGTGGCATAAACCAGCACCTGGATGGGGAACCCATCTTGTTTAATGCTATAGGGCACCATCTCCTCTCCTGTCTATTCCTCCTTAGAGCACTGAATGCATCTACGGTACGGAGTTTATAACTAAGTATTCAAACTTTTTAACATAGATCGATATTATTTTTTACATGTTTTTAGGAAACAACCAAATTTTATGACTATTGACTAGGTGCTTAAAGGGGGCCTTTCACCAACAACTTTCATCGCTGCCGCCCCAGTGCAGCTGATCAATAATTTCTGTTAGTTTTAGAACAAATATGCTATCTATTGTCAGGTGGGCGTTCCTAGCCTGGAGCAAACGGCCCGGGGCTGCCCACTTCACAGTAAAGAGAATAGTGGTGCTAAATCTAAAAGAACTGATTGCTCGGGAATGGTTGGGGCTAGAGAAAAAATTCCAACTGCATCAGAATCAGTGGAGCAGCGCCTATGGAAGGATGAAAAGAGTTGGTGAAGGTGGTGAAAGATCCCCTTTAAGGCAACTCTCCAGTTTATACTATGTTTTCTACAATAAATGCATAATACATAGTTAAAATACATTGTGCCATTCTTTTTAATATTTCTAGTGCATTTCCACCATTCTCGTCATTTCTGTAATATGGCCACCAGTTTTTAGGACTACTCTATGTACACCAGGCTCAGGTAGTCTGAGACACTCCCCCTACTCTAGAATGGACCTCTTGAGGATGGAAGGAGTGTCTCAGACTACCAAAGCACAGTGTACATAGAGTAGTCTAAAAACTGTTGGCCATTGTACAGAAATGAAAAAGGAGCTAGGAATCTTAGGAACTGTACTAGAGAAATTAATACGGAGGTCACCAGTTATTTTATCTATGTATCATGCATTTATTGTGAACTTTTTATTGCTTTACAATTTCGTCCCCCCTGCAGTAACTGCAAGCAATGAATGTATGTATGTAAAATACCTCTAGAAAATTTGCAGCTTCATATTAGTGCAGGACAGGAAGTGCAATTTACCTAGCAAACGGCTGTCTTTGTGTGGGTGACCACCATTTAGTACCACTACATGTATTTAAAGGGATTGCATACGAGTAGAAAAACATGGCTGTTTTTTACAAAAACTGTACCACTTCCTGAGCTGCATCCAAATTCAAGTAAAAGGAGTTGTAATGCCAGACACATCCCATAGTTGGAAGTGGCGCTGTTTCTGGGAGAATCTAGCCATGTTTTCCTAATCCTCATAATACCCCGTAAATTGCTGTACCACCTCCATGCTACACAGACTTTTTTGATATCCCTCCAACTTATATATTTGGTATAATGTACTTATACGATAAAACATAGAAAAGGGGGGCTAAACATACAAGATCAAGACAGATTGTAAACCTAGGGAGGCTTGACCAAAACTTTGTGTAGCGTATGGAAATAAGACTAAACTGGCCATGGACATTTGTGTAAAGTTTGGTAACACATGGACAACCAATGGTTCAGGTCACCCAAGAACTTGTAAGACTTTACGGTCATTTGGAGCGCCTATCAAATATGGAGCAGTCATTCGTCATTGGTCACTGAGATCGTTCTCACCAATAAATGGGTTGAAAAGTCCGATATGACAGTAGTGTAATGTCTATGGTCAGCGTCACTGAGAATACCATGTACCATGACAGCAATGTACATGTGGCTCCAATGGGCATTTTAATACTACGACTATCCAGGCCGGATCATTGACTGCAGTTCACACAGATCCTATTAATAACATACTGGAAGCCACTATGATGTATTTTGTCATTATCCGTGCATCAGAAAATGCTTCTGGGGGGTTTTATATAATGATTTTTTTTTCTTTTTATATAAAAATTTATGATGGCTGAAATCTCACGTTAATGATGACATATGATGATGCTGTATGCTTTGTACATATACCTTATTGCAGATGCTTGTGCAGTGGAACATTTTATGTGCCATTAAATACAATATTGTTATAGAAATTATGTGTCGTGCATCCCTTTCCTTATCAGAATATGTATAAAGCCCATAACCGTCTTCTCACGTTCCTAAAGTTTCACGCAACTTTTTTAAAAGAATGGTGGTGTATGCTCTGTATTTGTTCGAAGGCATATACACAAACCCCTTTAAATCCATAAATTGTGCCCACACCCCTCAATAGTGCCCTAGGTGACCACCAACTCTACCAAACCTTTGTTCCACCCCAGCTGAGGGACGATTAATTCAACGTCCATGCTGCTCTTCTCATCTACAATGGAAGGAAATGAGAGATAAACATCATGAACCACCACCAGGAGGAGGGATCACAATTTTGTCCTTTCCATTGAGACCCTCTAAGTTGCTATATAAATTTTACTAGACTTGTACATATTGTACATCTGCACTAGGAACCGTAAGTACACGATGGACTATAGTAGAAAGGATCCATGGTTGTCCTAGAGCAGATGGGTGGTAATGGTAGAAGAACCCAACTTCCTGTTCCTGGCATGCATATACTATGGGTGGAGAGAGTGTTTGTCAAACACACCACAATATGTTGGAACAGGAAACATGATGGCAGATTGATGGTCTTCTCTACATGACTTTGCTGGAAAAACTCAACAGCAGAGTCATAAATTATTGGGTTGTGGTATGTCCAATGCTTTATCACCTCTTTGTATTACTATCAACTGCTAGGCTGATTCTCGTTTCCTTATCCCTGTATGGAAAATCTCCTCAGCATGATATTACATAACCCTGAACACCACAAACAATTACTGTTGCTTTCAACGTTGACGTCCCAGAGGCTTTAATAGAAGAATTAAGAACATAATTATACACCCGAGGCAAAAATACTGAGTTCTGCTTCATAAAATCTGTTTACTGGGGATCATCCAGTCTCACAAGTCAACATCCGGCCTCCACCTATAGAAGGCGACTGATGTTATTAAACTCTGTGTAGCATGCTGTAATATTAGGGCCATTATCTTCATTATACATTTTATGGTCCCACCCAGTAAGGCTTGTCTTCAGGGAAGGAAAAGGGGAAAGTGTCAGATGAGGATAATCTCAGCATTAGAATTATGTAATGATGTGTCTCCTGGAATAAAGCTATGATTGTATAGAATTAATAGAATCACAACACATGCAACAAGATCATATTTTCAGATATTGTGAGACACAGTATTTTAACCCTAAGTGTCCTGTCTTTAAGGTGTAGGTTCATGTATGATGCTGGCAGGCTCAGCTATGGAGACACTGTAGTCAGATCTGGTATGAGGGAACTTGGCTGGGTACTAGCACTGTTACTGATGCAATTATATGGGTATTATGGAGTAGGTGCACCTGACTGGCTCTGCTATGGGGGACTCTATAGCTATAATTTAACCGTTATGGTAGAGTCCCTGGAGCAAATATCAGAAAATAGCAGGATCTGTCTGATAACAGAGAGCAGTAGAACTAGCTGTTTATATCTAATACTGCACTGAGAGATCGGCCTAGACACCCAAACTCCTTCACCAGTGCCAGTCGCAAGACCAGATGGACTTTGATGAATTTGGTTATCTCAGGAAACCATACACTCTAATAACTGAAAACAAATCCTGAACCCACTATTAACTTACAAGGCCAAATAGGATAGGATGAATTGGGAAGGTAATGTCCAGGTTGTAGTCTGTTCAAGAGCAGACGTTTGAACCTGAGCAAGGAGATAAGTGATATTCTGATAACAAACCAAAGGATCGGTTTTCCAAAAGGTCACGTCAGAATCAGAAGACAAGGAGTATTCCGGCCACAAGCTGAGGCTCAGTTTCCAGGAGATCAGTATGAAGCAGTGATACACAAAGAATCAGGAAACAAAGCCTAACAAGGTAAATATTTGTAGGCACCTGGCTGAGGAGGAAAAGAGTTTAAATATGTCTCCTCAGCTGCTAATTGGACAAGCCCAGAGGACTCTGACACTGCAGAAGCTTCTCAGGTCGGCACGATAACCTTAAAGGAATAGTAGCTGAATTGATTCCCTTACAGTCCTATAAAAAGGCCCTCAGAGGCTACTTTAGAGTAGTGTACCTCTTAGTGAGAGATCTAGACATGCCTCTATGGTGCACAGTTAGCACACTTTAGAAGTGGAATCATTACTGGAATGAGAGAAGCATTTAATTTCAATGAATTGCCCACCATCTATGGCTGTTCTGCGCTAACTGTTAGGAGGTATTGTGTGCGTGCCCTCATGAAACCACTGCTCCCATAACAAACAGGCTCCGTATGGTCCAGGCCAAAAATTGAGAGGACCGTTTGATTCACCCCTGTCTCTGCCCGGACCATGACTGGGCATCACTGAGTACGATGCTACTTCCTAGTTCCACAATTACCCGTCTCACTTTCATGCACCCCAAATAAAGACTCTGTTGCCAATGTTGGATAAATTTGGCCACAGGGGTCCTTGAAGCTACAAAAATGGTCTGCCACCCTCAATATATAGACAAGCTAAAATTTTTTACCACCAGCCTTCACCCCCCCAGGCCGTTGGCACTATGCCATAAATAAGATGTAACTGCTTATTCCTCACAACCGGAAAAAACCAACAGAGACAACAAAAAGATAATGAGGGAGGGACTATCTTGTCCAATGTTCACCCACTCGACTGACTATTCCCATCAGAGTAACTGACCTAAGACCCTAAGCCTGCCCCCATTATCCCTAACACAGCTTACTTAAAAAAAAAAACTGTCCCCTGTGCGTATGCTGGCTTCTGCTCACGGCTTTCAGCCCAGTTACAGCCATTTCTTTTCCAGGTGTTTAGCAGAAGGAAGTTATGTGTTATGGTGCCCATTATGTGTCCTGCAATTGACAGCCAGCCATGATTGGCTTAGGCAGGGTTCACACTACCGTTGGAGTCCGTTATGAAGGTGTCCGTTAAAAAAAAAAAAACGGACACCTATCATAACGGACACTAACTGATGTTAATGTGTCCTTTTTTTTAGTGTCCGTTTTTTAAAGAGGACCTTTCATGTCACATACCGCTAGAAATCCGACAGCGCGCTGAATTCAGCTCACTGCCGGCTTTCCCATTATGTGCCCCAGAGCTGGAGATATCGGCGGTGTAAGTTACATGGTTTACTGAAGGGCGTTCCTGACAGTCTAGCTGCGCTGCGAGGAATGCCCTCCCTGACACATCTCTTCGTTCATAGACTTGTACTGGGGGGGCGTTCCTCACAGCTCAACGTCATCGCCGGGCAGTAAGGAACGCCCCCTCTCTCTGTACTCGTCTATAATGCTGTACTGTCAGAGGGGGCGTTCCTTACTGCCCGGCGATGACGCTGAGCTGTGAGGAACGCCCCCTCAGTATAAGTCTATGAACGAAGAGAAGTGTCAGGGAGGGCGTTCCCCGCAGCGCAGCTAGACTGTCAGGAACGCCCTTCTAACAGTAAACCAAGTAACTTACACCGCCGATATCGCGCTGTCGGCTTTCTAGCGGTATGTAAAACCGCATGTGCCTGAGGACACAAATGGTCCTCTTTAACACTGTATTTTTTTTTCTTTTGGTTTGTTTCTCCTTTCTGAGCATGCGCAGGGAAAATAAACGGACATAAAATAACGAACAGTAACTGATGGCTATCAGTTATTGTCTGTTATAAGTCCGTTACCCATAGACTTCAATGTTAAAAAAATAACGGACACTTGCTGTCCGTTACGAATCCGTTACTTCTAACGGACAAAATATCCTGCATGTAGGATTTTCTGTCCGCGAAAAAAAACGAACTTCTGACGGATTTGGTGTAAACGGACACAAACGGACACTAACGGACACAATATAAAAACCCATTGAAATGAATGGAATTTTTAACGGATTTCTGACCGTTCAGCTAGTGTCCGTAGCTAAAATCTTGTAACGGACAATAGCCACGGACACTACTGACGGACACCAACGGTAGTGTGAACGCTCCCTTAGCTTGCAGTGGTGTCATGAATGTGAATCCTGGATTGCTATGGACTGGAACGGTAATATCTTTCACAACAAATCCAGGTTCTTTTTGGAATCCTACAATGCTTTCGTTCGAGTATGGAGTATTACTCCCCACTAACGGCTCAGAGATATGTGCAGGGCATCCTGCGGCCACATGTGTTACCTCTCATGGCAGGGCAGACAATTTTCAGCAGGATAATGCTCACCCACACACAACAAGTGTTTCACAGGAATGTCTCCACCAGATTGCAACACTTCCCTGTCCTATGAGTGCAGGATCTACAGGCCCTGCTGTAACATCTGTGTGCAAATATGCCTCAGGATACCAAACAGAATCTGTATACTCAACTGTATCTTGTATCCAGGCTAGAGGTGGTCCTAGAGCCTCTTTACAATTTATACAGTTGTCCCCAATAACCTTCTGTCTCTCTGGTATTGTAATCTCTTACATATATGACCATTACATCACACTGAGAAAGTTCATTCCATTCCAACAACTCCTTCTTGGTGTCTTTTTTTATATTTTTTTGTCAATGAGTGTATAATTTAATATTATAGAAAAATAGGCAAGTTATATGTTGAGGATGGAGTTACCCTTTAAATCATGTGAATCGCCTACAATTCGCCTTTAAGACATTAACCCCATAATTACATTAACCAGAGAGGCCTGTGTGGATTATATCCGTAATGAGCTGCTCTCAGCACTGCCTTGTTATCGCTCACTGGATGTTGATGAGGAGATAATGTAATATTATCATGCTAACATCCTCTTCTCAGAACAGGAGACAAGACAGGAAGCTTCGCTGAGCTCGTCCTCTAGCAATTAAAAGGAAATAAATGGTCTGAGCAAAACCCCAGAAAAGAACTGACAACCCTACCCTGTACCGTGGTGCTTAGTGAGACTGTACAATACTAGGTCACACAAGGTCATTCAAGGGCAACAGCAAGTTGTCGCATCAACATCATCGGAGCAGGATTCAGCCTTATTTTATCATTTCGATTTTTAATATCCTACTGTCCCTCCCATCATGCCTCAGGATGGAGATCAGATTTCATATTGTGTTTAACCTAAAATAGCTGTCTCCCGTGCTCACTGTTAATCTATGCAAAATAATGAAATTTGGGGAAGAGATGTGACAACTGGCTTGAGCACATTTTTGGCTCACACGAGCGGTGGTAACATATTTAGCCTATTGGAACTAAGCATATTATATTTAGTACAGTAGCACAACTAAGATAATGACTGATCTTCAGAGAAAAAAAAAAAAGAAATATGAATTTCGATAATACAGTCCCCTATGGATAAGTATATAACTACTATAATAATGCCTCCTATTTACAAGAATATAACTACTATAATACAGCTCCTATGTACAGGAATATAACTACTATAATACTGCTCCTATGTACAAGAATATAACTACAATAATACTGCCTCCTATGTACAAGAATATAACTACTATAATACTGCTCCTATGTACAAGAGTATAACTACTATAATACTGCCTTCTATGTACAAGAATATAACTACTATAATACTGCTCCTATGTACAAGAATATAACTACTATAATACTGTCCCCTATGTACAAGAATATAACTACTATAATACTGTCCCCTATGTACAAGAATATAACTACTATAATACTGCTCCTATGTACAAGAATATAACTACTATAATACTGATCCTATGTACAAGAATATAACTACTATAATACTACTCCTATGTACAAGAATATAACTACTATAATACTGCCTTCTATGTACAAGAATATAACTACTATAATACTGCCTTCTATGTACAACAATATAACTACTATAATACTGCCCCTATGTACAAGAATATAACTACTATAATACTGATCCTATGTACAAGAATATAACTACTATAATACTGCCCCCTATGTACAAGAATATAACTACTATAATACTGCTCCTATGTACAAGAATAGAACTACTATAATACTGCTCCTATGTACAAGAATATAACTACTATAATACTGGCCCCTATGGACTAGTGTATAAATTACTATAATACTGCCCCTATGGACTAGTGTATAACTAAAATAGTACTGTGTATTTTCTTTTTTTTTTTTTATCAGAAGAGCTATAGAAACATATGACCGATCACAAGTAATATTTTGGCCTGCCTATCGATCCAATCTGTTCCTTTGTCACTTATTTATACCCCAGTATGTATAAGATGTAAATATGAGAATTATCCGTCACATAGTGACCAGACATAACCCTGCTGTATAGCGACATATACAGTACATGATAGTGGAGAACATCTATTCTTGGTATGTGAGGCCTTGGGGTATGTTATGTGTTTTGAACTGTCCAGGAACTCACATGTCGGATCTTATGACAGAGGTAAAAGACGCCACCAGGTGTGCAAGGAGAACCATGAAGAGGGAAATTTCGTGTCAGCCCTTAAAGGGATTATCCCATACAAGGCATTAATGGAATATCCACATGGAAAGGGGTTGTCCGAGATCAAATAAAAATGGGGTAAAGGCTCCAGTTCCGCTGCTGCAGTGCTCCCAGACAGTGTTGGCTTATCTGACTGCAGTGATGACATCATGTGACATTACATGATCCCTACAGCCATTTCTGAATAAGTGATAAGTAATTTACTGTATTTTTCAGACTATAAGACGCACTTTTTCCCTCCCAAATTTGGGAGGAAAATGGGGGTGCGTCTTATGGTCCGAATGTGTGGTGTTTAGGCCGGGGGGGGGCAGAGGATCAAGGTGGCAGCATCGCCCCACTCCTGATGCCGTTGGCTTCTTGCAGCGGGAGGAGTGGGGCGAGGCTGCGGGCCTTAGGCTGAGGGGGTGTCCCGGCGGAGTGAACCTCCTGGCATCAATCGTGCCGTTACGGTGGATGCCGGGTCTGTGAAGATGATGGCGGCCGCTCTGCTGCAGAGCGGTTGCCAAAGCAACCGGGTCTCCGTTGTAATGTGCAGACCCGGAACTAATGCCCGCGATCACTCCAACTTTGTTTCCAACGAAAAAAAAAGGATTCGCAGCGCAGAGGGTGTAAGCGCACACCTGTGCATTGCTTTAAAAACCCTTTCAAATGAATGGGTTTTTAACCAATGCGTCGCTAACCTGTCGCTATCCGATGCCTATCCCGTTCCCCGAGATTTTCACTCGGATTGGCAGCGGACAGACTCAAGCGCAGATGTGAACCCACCCTTAGGTATCCCTGTGTCCGAAAATGCCCGGTCTACAAACTTATAAAAATATTTTTCCCGTAGGGTGAACGTCATAGCGGGAAAAAAAAAATCAAAAGTGCTGGACCACCGTTTTTTTTTCGCTGTTTTGCATCTGATTTGAATAAAAAGTCATCAAAGCAATAGACATTCCCCAAAATGGTATAACTAAAATGTACACCTAGCCCCGCAAAACAAGACGCCCTATGCATCCCCGTACAGCTGCAGGGACACCTGTCAATGCGACCTTGCAGCTGTTGCAAAACTATAACTCCTATATATTAAATATTTTACCACTTTTTTTGCTTCAAAATATTTTTCCCTATTTTCCTCCTCTAAAACCTAGGTGCGTCTTATGGTTCGGTGCGTCTTATAGTCAAAAAATACGATAACTGCTTCTTTCCCTGTATTGTATCAATCCCTGCCTTTGTCCCATATTTAGTTGATCTTGGACAACTACCTTTAATTGCCATTTATTGGGAAAGCAGAGGGCCCATGATACAAAGCAGCCAACATCTAGATTGTTCTCCTAATTGGTGAGGGTCCCATAGGTGGCTGCAAAAATAATCTCTGAATAAATGAATGAATAAAATTCTGTGACATCATACGTGTGTTCCATTTTATGCTATTGAGACATCACAAGTGACTTTCTGATTAGAGAGTAGAGATGAGTAAAATGGTTCAGAAAGAATTGCTATTGGGGTTCGCCATCTGAATCAATATTATGCTCTGGCGTCTGAAGAGACATCAGGGCACTTGGTACACCTCATGTGACCACAAAGCCCTAATCACAGTCCTCAGAGGTTCCCAGGCTTATCCAGGAAGCTAGAAGACCACCAAAGAGAAGCCCGAGGGAGCGAAGAAGAGGTGAGGCAAGGTGAGCATTGTGTTTATTATGTTTCCGGACCTTAGGAGACTCCAGAAAATAATAACAGCACTTTGGGTTTGGGCCGAACTTGAAATGCAACAGACCACGTGAACCTGCGAATATTCATCGCATGAGATTTGCCCATCTCTACTTGTTTTAATCAGGTCAGCTGCTAAGACATCACAAGTGAGTTTTATTTAGGTAAACTACTGTGACACAAATGGAGATTAGGACTGGTGAACTGCTGTTAGGGACAAGAATCTCTCACATTGAGGAGAGCACCAGTAATGGTGTGTAGAGATTTTAATTGCCTTTTGCCCTCTACTTAGCATCTACATATCACAAGGCATTATGGGAAAGGAGCTGGGGAGCTCATGCGCCCTCTATTGGATGTAACAAATCCTCAATTTGATTTTGACTCACCGAGCCTTGAGACAGCAAAAGGGATTTTAGCCAAGCCAATTTCACTTATCTGCATACAGCGCTGTTTCCGGATCGTTGTCCTTCATCAGTACAGAGCAAAGTGAATTGGCTGGCTTAGTGGGAGGCAATGAGTGGGTTAGGGACAAGAATCTCTCACATTGAGGAGAGCACCAGTAAAGGTGTGTAGAGATTTTAATTGCCTTTTGCCCTCTGCTTAGCATCTACATATCACAAGGCATTATGGGAAAGGAGCTGGGGAGCTCATGCGCCCTCTATTGGATGTAACAAATCCTCAATTTGCTTTTGACTCACCGAGCCTTGAGACAGGAAAAGGGATTTTAGCCAAGCCAATTTCACTTATCTGCATACAGCGCTGTTTCCGGATCGTTGTCCTTCATCAGTACAGAGCAAAGTGAATTGGCTGGCTTAGTGGGAGGCAATGAGTGGGTTAGGGACAAGAATCTCTCACATTGAGGAGAGCACCAGTAAAGAGAGCACCATCTGATTCTGATAGGATACTGAACCTATTTGCCATTGCTGTGACATCTCCCGTGATACCTATTCTCATCCTAGTTGGTTTTCTAACAGTGGTCCACTCACCCTCAGGCTTACGGCTGGATCGGTCTTTTTTCCTTCTCTTAGTACTGGTGGGTGTTGGGGCAGGAGAAGAGATGGCCACTGAGGGTTGTACAACCTGCTCAACAACCTACATGGTTGCCTCAATGGGTCCTGACTGGGCTTGGTCTTGGGAGGTATCACCTGTATCTAGTTGTGGCTCTGGCTCAGTGACTACTGACCCTGATAACAGCGCCTCCTCCTCCTCCTGTATGTCATCTGCCGCTGCCAGCAAGTCCTCATCAGGGATATCCCTACGGATGTTATGCCAAGCATCAGGACAGTCCCTGTGGGGGTGACCCATCTTACCACACAGATTACATCTAATATTCTGGCAGGTAGCGCTCACATGGCCCATTTCATTACACAGGCTGCACTTTATCATGGTGCACACACTCGCTATATGACCGGCCTTCCCACACTTAAAGCAGCTGCGCGGCTGACCCGCATAGTAGCAGACGCCTTTCTCTCAGCCAATAAAAAAAAATGAGTTGGGCAGGTGTTGGGTTATATCGTTGTGCTGACGCAACTTGATCAGGACCTTCCACCCACCAGTCCAGACCCTGTCTTCATCCCTGTTCTTAGTAAGATCGGTCATGAGGTCGCAGTGTCTCCTGAGCCAGATGACAATGTCCTGAGGGGGAACGGCTTCATTCCAGAATATAATCGTGATATTTACTGTATCTGGCCTAGAGATGGGGATGAAGCTGAACTTATTCCAACCCTCAGTATCTCTGAACCTGGTGACATTAGCCCAGAAACGGTCCAGATCAGACATCAGCTTAAAACTAACACCATACCCCTGGTGGTCAGGAAGGTTTATCACTGCCAGGATGTCAGTCAGCAGGAAGCCCATCTGGGTACATAGGAGCCCTCTGACCACAAACCTTCTATCAGGCAGATCTTCCTTGGCACCTCTGTGCCTAAACCTGACTACATTCCTCCTCTTGAAAGCCTGGCCTATATAATTCGTGCTTGATGTAAAAGATGGAGCATCGCGGCTCGAGGCATTCCCAGAGGAGGTATGGCCAGATCCGCCATCTTGGCGTATTTGTGGGCACTGCCTGGGCTGCTGAGCACCTGTACTAGGAGGTTCTGCTACTGCATGAGAGTCTAGAGGGGGAAAGTCCTGTATATTGGACAGTGCTGTTTCCGCCCTACCATCAACCTTTATGTCTGTGATTTCAGCAGACCCCAGAGACTGGACTGTAGAGGGGTCTAATGTCTTAGATGGTGAAGGATCCCCCCCAGAATGAGAAACACTTTCCCCTGCTGCACCATTATCACATACAGGATTATCTATAATTTTAGACACATTAGACAGATAGTCAGTGGCAGCAGAGTCCATAATGTTATTACAATCACTATTGGTGACTTCTTGCACAGCAGAGTCCAGACTGTCCCATACACCTACAACCTGAGACCCCAAATGTGCTACTGCACCAGTACCTTCAGGTAAGAGTCCACAGTCCTGCTGAAATGACCTACCTCCTGGGACTTGTGGTGTCTGCACAGCTGCTACTTCATTACCTTTAGGCCGGGGTCCATGATCTTGCTGTAAAGTGCTGGTTGCTGGGACTTGTGGTGCCTTGCCAGGAACTGCTGCAGGTCTTTGCTGTGGCCTGACATTAGCTGCTTTCCCATACAAATTCCCTTCCTTAAATAGGCTTTGCATGGGACTGCTGGCCGCCATCTTGTGAGGATTCAGACCTAGAGCGAGAGGATGGTGAATTCTGGTGTTCCTCGAATCGCTGCTGGTTTCTGTACGATTCTCCCACCGGTCCCATTTGCTCCAGTACAGTCTCGGTCTCCTGTACGTTATCGGCGAGCTCTTTAGCCAGTGCGCTCAGCTTCTTGTCAACTAATGCCTCTATCCCAGGGTTTGCAGCTTTTATTTTATAGGCACGGTCAATCTGTCTCTGCAGAGATATTTTACCCGCCTTTAATGTCTCCAGTCTCTTGACCAGTGCTGGGATCTCGTCTGCCAGGCGCAGTTCAGGTGCACGCTCAGCCATTGTAACAGTCTGCCCATTATTGGGTAGTTTTGCAGGCTGGTTACAGTATGGCTTCTGGACGGTGTAGCCTGTGACTTCAGGCCTGCTGCGGCTGTTGTCACTGCCATGGGGCCACAATCTGCAGGTTGGGGACTATGTCCCAGTTTGTTCTCAGTGACCGCACTACTGGTACCATGAAGCCTTCCTGCTGGTCTCACTTTGGTCTCATCCACAGCCTTCACTACAGTTTTGCAGTTTCCACTGCCAGATCTTGTACGTTCAGACCATACCAGTTCTCCAGCATGGTCTGTTTCTCCAGGGACGTTCTCCTCTGTCTGCAGGAGGGTGGGGTGGACGGGACACCTGCAACCTGCAATGGAGTCTGCACAGGTTGCAAAGCTTGCTTCTTCTTACTTTCAGGCATTCTGTCTGGATGTTGCACAATTACTTTGGTAGGTTGTTACGCCGTACCTCTGCTTGCTTCTGTTACTGCTTTCTTTCCATCTTGACTTGCACTGGGACTGCTGACACACTGGACATTACTTCCATTCCTGGAAACTTTGGGATTTTTATCCGCTAGCTGTGTTGTCAGGGAATTATTTCCCAGAGTAGGCCTTGGAGCCTGGGCCTTGGTAGGGGAGCTGCCCCACCCAGGGTGGCTCCGCCCTGGGCTTTCTCCAGACATCAGGAGACTCAGGAGAGCTACAGAAACACAACCTCACAGGTAGGAGGGAGTATTATAGTAGCTATATTCTTGTATATAGGAGGCAGTATTATAGTAGTTATATTCTTGTACATAGGAGCAGTATTATTGTAGTTATATTCTTGTACATAGGAGGCAGTATTATAGTAGTTATATTCTTGTACATAGGAGCAGTATTATAGTAGTTATATTCTTGTACATAGGAGCAGTATTATAGTAGTTATATTCTTGTACATAGGAGCAGTATTATAGTAGTTATATTCTTGTACATAGGAGGCAGTATTATTGTAGTTATATTCTTGTACATAGGAGGCAGTATTATAGTAGTTATATTCTTGTACATAGGAGCAGTATTATAGTAGTTATATTCTTGTACATAGGAGGCAGTATTATTGTAGTTATATTCTTGTACATAAGAGGCAGTATTATAGTAGTTATATTCTTGTACATAGGAACAGTATTATAGTAGTTATATTCTTGTACATAGGGACAGTATTATAGTAGTTATGTTCTTGTACATAAGAGGCAGTATTATAGTAGTTATATTCTTGTACATAGGAGGAAGCATTATAATGGTTATATTCTTGTACATAGGATCAGTATTATAGTAGTTATATTCTTGTATATAGGAGGCAGTATTATAGTAGTTATATTGTTGTATAACTACATACTACTATGTAGTATATTGTTGTATATAGGGAGCAGTATAATAGCTGAAATTTACCTTATGAAATTTGCATTTCCTTTAGTCCGGAGGCAGTACACAAATGAGATATTTTCCCCTAGCTTCAATTAGAAGAGACAGGTTAACAACCAGTTAAATCATCAATTAGATAATCAGGACCCGCCTATAAGAGGCCCACTGACCCACTGAGTCCTTGTATAGTATAAAAGCAATGGAAAATAGGGAGGGGTAAGCTGTACTGCCTCCGGACTCCAGGAAATGCAAGTTTCATAAGGTAAATTTCAGCTTTACTGTTCGTCCGTTGGCAGTACACAAATGGGATTTACAAAGCAATGCTATCTGGGTGGGGATTCTGTTGTCTCCTTAAGTACCACTTTGCAAAAGGCCAAATCCTCTGAGACCATTATGTCCAACCTGTAGTGTTTAATAAACATGGTAATTGATGACCATTTTGCTTCCACGCATATTTTGGTCCAATGGTACACTGCCAATTCTGCCCTGATATTGAAATGGCCTGGGTAGAGTGTGCCCTCACAGATTCTGGTGAGGGTTGTTCTGAGATGTCATAGCAGATCCTAGTGGAGTCTGATCCATCTTGCTAGTGTTGATTGGCTTATTTTGCAGCCTTTACGCTGCCCAGAAAGAGGCTTGCAAATAAGACAGGATGGCTCTTCTTACATAAAATGTATCTAAAAGCTCTTTGTTGGTCATTTTCAAGATGAGGCCAGAACACAGGTAAGGTTATTTCCTGATTGATGTTGTAAGTAGAAAAAACTTTTGGAATGAATTCTGGTAATGGTCACACAGTCATCCCCGACTCATAGATCTGGATCTCTAGACAAGGGAACTTGAAATTCACTAATCCTCTGGGCTGGCGTAGTTGCGACCAATAAAAAAAAAAAATTAATGAGATACAGTATCTTTCCAGCTTTCTTGAAGAATGGGCTAACATGGGAAACCCATTATGACTTTCATGACCAGTGATCAGTCACAAGATGGGACCGTCTTATGTACCACCAGATTTATATACTTTTGATTGCCTTAAAGAATGTCCTGATGAAATGGCTGGAAACACAGACTGTAGTTGTGTACTGAAGGCTGTGAAATGGCCCTTCAGAGTGTTGCAATCAAATTTTTATTTTTTTTAAGGCTTTCTTGCCCAACTTCAGGCATCAGTTGTAGACCGTGAACTCGTGCACGGAAGAGCCCTTTCTGGAGAATACGTCTCTCTGGACTGGAAGCTTCCAGAATTTGCCTTTCACAAGATATTGTAGCGTCTCTCCCTGTTCAGGTTTCTGCGCCACCCTCCGCTCGCATGCTGTGGTGCAGCAGGCATGTTCAGTTTGATTCCATGCTTAAAGTTCTTGTTGCTCAGTCTGAACACCGTCCTAGTACTTCTTCTATGTATCTGAATTTCAGCGCCACACCCGTCTCCTGCACCTTGCTTCTCTCTGCTCCTCTAACAGTTAATCTTAGCCTTGCCTGTGTGATTGAAGTCTGTCTACCAATCAAGCCTGGGGCAGGTGCTGGACTTCCCATATACAGGTCATCAGCCCTCACAGGCTTTCCGGCTATTCTGTAAGGGAATTGCTAGTTTAGCAATTCCCAATGCTGCTGCTGAAACCTGGGAGGAAGGGAAACACAGAGACAGTGAGCACTAAACTCGACCCAGCCCCTGTCCCTGCCTACTTGTCTCACTATCCTAATGACAGGAACAACTTGGCGGCAATCCCTTCTCTGAATAAGTGTAACACAGAACAAGACAAGACAAACAACATAAAAGAGGAGTCAGCAAGCCAAGTGTCAAAGCCAGAGAGACAAAGAAGTACCAAATCGCAATCCAAAAGACTAGTCACAAGAAAAGCCAAAAGTCAGAATACAATACTAACAGAAAGAGGAGCTAGCAGGGACAAAGTCTCAGGACAGAATCGCAATAGCCAGCAAACCTTTGTGGGCTGATATCCTGTATATGGGAAGTCCAGGATCTGCCCCAGATTGATTGATAGACAGGCTGTCAATCACACAGGCAAGGCTAAGATCACCGTGGCTCAGTGGTTAGCCTTGCAACCCTGGAGTCCTGGTTTTGGAATCCCACCAAGGACAACATATGCAAGGAGTTTCTATGTTCTCCCTGGTTTGCGTGGGTTTCCTCCGGGTACTCTGGTTTCCTCCCACACTCCAAAGACATACTGGTAAGGAATATAGATTCTGAGCCCTATATGGGACAGTGACTGTCAATGTCTGTAAAGCGCTGCGGAATAAGATGGCGCTATACAAGTAAGCATAATAAATAAATATTCAATAGAGGAGCAGAGAGAACCAAGGCGCAGGAGACGAATGTGGCTGAAATTCAATTACATAGAAGAAGTACTAGGACAGTGTTCAGACTGAGCAACAAAAACCTTAAGCATGGAATCAAACTGAACACGCCTCCTGTGCCGCAGCGTGCGAGCGGAGAGTGGCGCAGTGACCCAAACAGGCAGAGACGTTACAGATATAATATGAGAAAAACCCCTGCCCTGTGGGGCCATTACAGCATTGCTGCAGTTGCCTCTGCTCTTCTCATCCAGAAATATACTCAGGACCTTTGGGATAAAAGAGATTGGAGGAACTACATAACTCAGATCACTGGAACGGTTTATGGAGCGATCCCCGATTGCTACGGGGTTCCCTTTTGGATACAGGATCCCAAATCTGTTGATCTTTGCATTTTTCCATGGCGCCAGTCTATCCATCTGAGGATGACCCATCTTCTGGTTCAAACCTCCTTCTCCTGGGTTTAAGACTTTTGACAGTTATTGGCTCCTGGAACCTCCTTGTAGGTTTAGGTAATAAACTGAGGTTAGGTTGTCTGCTTGTACCAGGACCTTATGGTTCCCCAGGAATGTTTGGAAGTGATGCAATGCCAGCTTTCAGCTTTCAGTCCTCTTATGTTGGAGGAGAGAGTGTTCCCTGGATGACCATCACTGTGGAATAATTTCCAATCTGGGTTGCACTGAGGAGATAGAGAGAAACTCTTGTCCTGGTGGCTGGCTTCCTATCACATATTTGTTATAATGTTTGTTTGTAAACATCTTATGCGGCTTCTGCCCAGTAGGCTGTATCTATAGATGAGGTCAATAGACCTAACACTCTCATGTTGGCTCTTATTCTGCTCCTCTAGAATCAGATTCATCCAAAGATGACTGAAATACAATTCCCTTGAGGGAGATATAAGGAGCCCATTGTCCAGGTATGGTATAACTGCAATTCCGTATAGATGTAGAGCTGCTGTTAGGAGTATGACAACCTTCATAAACACTGGAGGGACTGAGGTGATCTCAAATTGAAGATGTCTGAACTGGAAATGTAACATTACTCTTCTCCTCTGTATAGTAAATTCTCAGAAATCTGCAATGAGCTTGTCATGGTAAAATGCAGGTATACATCTGAGAAGTTGATTGAGGACATAAAATTTCCCTCTGGAAAACTGTCACCACTGACTATGTAGTCCTAATTGAGAATATTTGATGGTAAGCTTTCAAGAGTACTAGCTCTCTTCTTCAGACATGGTGTTATACAAGAAACTGAAAATTCACAGACTTTTTATACACAAAAGACATGGATCTTCAAAGGACATTTTAAGACGCAGAGGGAGAGAAAGGAATGGGAATATATGTTAATGCAAAAATTGCAAATGCTGCAATTTGGACTTAATATTCATGCCAGCTTCATGTCACACTATGTATGAACTGTGAGGGTCACAAATCACCACCTGACAGCAAACAGATAACAGGAAGAATTAGTGATTCCTCCGTCACGCCCCACAAGTTTCCAGATTGTTTATTTCTTGACCTGTTGTAAATAACTTCTCTACTTATATTTAATTTTGTTATTTTTAAAGATTCTAAGATCCTTTGAAGGTCCATGTCTTTTGTGTATAAAAAGTCTGTGAATTTTCAGTTTCTTGTATAACACCATGTCTGAAGAAGAGAGCTAGCACTCTCGAAAGCTTACCATCAAATATACTCAGTTAGCCTCTAAAAGGTATCGCCTGATTTCTTCACTCCTACATTATTTTCTATGGCTAACACGGTACAACATTATACTACTTGCAGGAGGATGGAGCAGGCTGGATTGATAAGAAATTCACTCTCGTATTAGTACATATAGCCAGTGTGTTCATATATGTCCCATATTTTGCAGATGATATCTGCTGTTTCTGTGGGTACTTCAGGTGGAGTTCTCGGGTGATACCTAGTGTGATCGGATTATCTTTGGTGATGTATTATAAAGCATATAATCTTATTATATGGTGATATCTGCTTTTTCTTGGTAGCTTGTTACCTCAGGTGATATCTGCTGGTCAGATATATTACAGCATATAATCTGTATGTTCATGCATATTGCCCTCTATATTTACAGGTGATATCTGATGTGATCTACCTCTGGTATCAGGTATTATACAGTATATCACTTGTGTGACCATGACAAAAGTAATAATATATAAAAATTCTATGAAAATGAACAAATGAAAGTCAGACATTGCTTTTTTAACCAGGCTTCAATAGAATTTTTTAGAAAAGAAAACTCATGAAACAGGCCTGGACAAAAATGATGGTTCCCTTAACTTAATATTTTGTTGCACAACCTTTTGAGGCAATCCCTGCAATCAAACGATTCCTGTAACTGTCAATGAGACTTCTGCACCTCTCAACAGGTATTTTGGCCACTCCTCATGAGCAAACTGTTCCAGTTGTCTTGGGTTTGAAGGGTGCCTTTTCCAGACGGCATGTTTCAGCTCCTTCCAAAGATGCTCAATAGGCTTTAGATCAGGGCTCATAGGAGGCCACTTCAGAATAGTCCAATGTTTTCCTCTTAGCCATTCTTGGGTGTTTTTAGCTGTGTGTTTTGGGTCATTATTTTGTTGCAAGACTCATGACCTGCTACTGAACTGTGAACATAGAGCTGATGTGCCTTGCCAAAAATTTCGATTTTTGTCTCATCTGTCCATAGGACATTCTCCCAGAAGCTTTGTGGCCCATCAACATGTAGTTTGGCAAATTACTTTTGTCAGATTCAAGTTATTTCTGTGACCATTGTGGGTTTTCTTTCATTAAACGAGGGGTACCAACAATTTTATCCACGTGTGTATTATGTCATATACTCAGATAATGCTGTCTGCTGTGCTCTGATCACTTGTGGTCTTGGTCTTTATTGAGCATATAACCTGTGGTCACATACTATGTCATATTTTGCAGATGACATCTGCTGTAGCTGGTTACCTCCACTTCCAATCAATATCTGCTGGTTGTCACTGGTCAGGTACTCTAGAGCATATCATATGTATGTTGCCTAATATACTTGAAGGTGATATCTGTTGTTATCCTGTTCACATCTGGTATTATGGAAGATATAACCTATGGCATCATGTATTATGTCATATACACTACTGATAATTTTGGCAAAGCTCTGATCTCATGTGTAGGGGGCATATAGTAATTTCTGCGTCTCTACTCCTAAATGTCATTTCTAGACAGGAGTATAGAGACAGAAAGTGAAGCCCAGTCTATGAATCTGCCTATTGGTCACCTCTGTCAGAGTCTTGTAATATTTGTTCATGATTTCTGCCCCTGCCCCTGATTTTGATGGTGATGATGATGATTGTCCCCATCAGGGTGCAGAAACCAGGTGTTTTATGTTGTATCTTTTCTGGTTTACAGATTGGTTCTCAGCCACTTTCCATGGTGTCAGATCCTCATATAAAGAAAGGAAAAATCTACAATAGTCTCTTCTTCTTCTGAAAGAAAGAAACTGTGTTAAAGGAGGAAGAATCAGATGACTGTGAGATCTGTATGTGACAGAGGTAAACCTCATAAAGAGAGAATTTTATTGTCTTAAAACTCAAGACAAGAGTTTTCCAGGTCACCTCCTGTTTATTGAATGTCTATAACAGGATTGACAGATGGGGCCTTAAAAAGATCTTCTACAGCTGCAGCCTGTAAGATTTACATTTACGTCTTGCTATGCAGATCTCTGAGAACATGGCTCCACCAAATACCACAAGATTTGCAAGGTGGCGTCCCCAGAGTAGATACTAGAGAGCCTACTATTCATGAATTACAGGAATTCTGTAGGATGGTTCCTCAGATGTCATTAAGTTTTTATGGCAGCTTATACCGTAGTAGGAGTTGCATAAAGTCATGAAGCGACAATATCTAGTTGTCACCTACAACCCACAGCTGGAGATCCTACGAAGGATTGCCAAGGAGCTCCAACCTGTGCTACATAGGGACAACAGACTCAAGGACATATTTCCAGTCCCCCCTCTCCTTTCCTTTCGACAACCACCAAACCTGAGGCGTATTATCGTCCGGAGTGCCCTGAAGGCCCCAACTGAAAATGGCACCTCACCTTGCCTACACAAAAGGTGCATGACCTGCAGCCACATCCACACCGCTGACAGTGTACCTATCCCACAGTCACAACAGGTGCACAGAATTAGGGGGACATTCTCCTGCAGGTCTTCCAATGTGGTGTACCTCATAATGTGTGTGCAATGTCCCACCACAGGCCTCTATGTGGGGGAAACAGGGCAGAGACTCAGTCAACGAATGAACTCACATAGATCCAGCATTAATAACAACAGAACCGATCTCCCAGTGGCCGCACATTTCTCCGGAGAAAACCACTCTATTGAAGATTTGCGGGTTGTGGTTTTAATGGGACATTTTAAGACGCAGGAAAAAAGGAAAGAATCAGAATACAAGTTTATGGAAAAATTTCAAACTCTGCAATTTGGACTTAATATTCATGCCAGCTTCATGTCACACTATGTATGACCTGTGAGGGTCACAAATCACCTCCTGATAGCAAACAGATAACAGATCCCTCTGTCACGCACCACAACTTTCCAGATTGTTTTTTGACCTGTTGTAAATAACTTCTCTACTTAGATTGCATTTTGTTTTGGCTTTTTTTTAAGGACTCTAAAATGCTTTGAAGACCATGTAGTATAAAAATCTGTGAATTTTCAGTTATTGTATCACACCATGTCTGATGAAGGGAGCTAGTACTCCTGAAAGCTTACTTATAAATATACTCAGTTAGCCTCTAAAAGGTATCGCCTGATTTCTTCACTCTTCCAATATCCCATCATAGATCACTTCTTCATCTTACATTTCCAGACTAACAATCTATTCAGCCTTCAACTGGAGAAACCTCTGGAATACTTGTCAGAGAGATAAATTAGAAGTAATGAGGGGAACAATGAAGCCAGGCTCCAGCGGCCTCCAGCAAGGGGTCTTCTACTATAGTGAATAAAAAACCGTATGTGGCACTCAGTAAAACTTTTATGGGTGCTGTAGTAGGGTCCCAACCCGTAGTAATATAGGTAACGAAATCCAGCACTCCAAAGGTTCTGAGTAGTGGTCCTAAGAAGTACGTCACCATACTAATGTTAATGTACACTGGGGTACAGAGAAATATCAAAAAGATTGTTATACCTGAAAAGTGGAATACATAAGATCATCTGGTGCTCATAGTTACATAATGTATGAGATTATCTGGTGCTCGTGGCTACAATCATTTACTTAGAATGTTAGTCCATCAAATAAATAATTCATAAATAGAAGTAAATGTTATAATGACATTATCCAATAATGAATCAGTTAAGTGAAAATGACCGAGCCTTTAATGGTCCATGACTGTTCAGTTGTAGAGTGTTGTGCAATTGAATAACCTATTAACTTGTAAACATATGTTAAGTTGTTCCAGTCCCCCCAGACCTCTGAACTTCTCCTAAGGCCCTCTTACATCAAACAAACAAACGACACTGAGACTTCTTGTTCGATCAAGAACACAGCAGCCATTTTATTAACAAATACAGAGGTGCATCTCAATAAATTAGAATATCTTTGAAACGTTTATTTCTTTCAGTAATTAAATTAAAAAAAGTGACCTCCTATATTTTCTAGATTCTTTACACACAGAGTGTTCTATTTCAAGGGTTTTATTTCTGTAAATGTTGATTATGGATTACAGGTAATGAAAACCCAAATCTAAGAAAATTAGAATATTGTAAAAAAGTTCAGTATTGTAAATTCAGTGACACCTGCCAAGGTTTCCTAAGCCTTTACATGGTCCCTCAGTCTGGTTCAGTAGGACACACAATCATGGAAGATGCTGATTATGGATTGTATTACTGAATTACTGAAATGAATGAACGTTTCAAAGATATTCTAATTTATTGAGATGCAGCTGTACGAATGAGCACATAAATACCAATATACAGTCTTGGACGGAGGTCCATGAAGATGCATAAATGGTCTGGCGCCCACCAATATGTATAACCAAGTTCTTCAAATCTTACCCCCAGCTCGGTGGCACCACACCTGGCTAACCAGCTGAAGGGACCACCTTGTGAGAGACCTACCAAACATGCGATAGAACACCCTCCACCATGAGCAGTCTGATTTACCGGGGGAGACCCCACCACGATGACTCCCCCCCCCATTGAACCAACTCCAAAGACCTCCTCCTCACATAGCGAGCAAGCTTTGAAATCTGATACATGCGACGCTCCCCTCAACAGCAAAGCCCTCTCAATGCCCTCCTGTAACCCGAGCGTACACAAATCAATACCTACGGTATTGAGATGTACCCCATCTTGGAAACAAAATCCACCCTGTCCCAATTTCAGATTCAAATGTTGCACCGTCAACCCACCATTCCTAGCAACAAAAGCAGAAACTGCTTAGTTCACTTTGATACGGGTCTCGTTTAGCTTCTGGACCGACCGAGTTACTAGCCAAGTTTTGCATGGAACAATCTCCAACCAAATGACAACTAACCCTGGGAGCAAAACCCACAACCGAAACAAATCACTCTTAATATCTGTGATAAAGTTGTGAAAAGGATGAACCCCGAGATCGTCACCACCCACATGAAGTAGCAATATATCGGAGCCTGATCCAGCCGAACAAACGTATTAATCTCAGGCAACACCCGACATCACAGTAGACGCCAAATCACCGTGACGTTCCAAAACCGAGTTGCTTACCTTAGAGTTGCACGTCTGAAGATGTGCATCTAGAAGATAAAGTACACCTCTTTTCCAGGCTATACCTTCACTAAAACTGAAGGTAAGACCTTATATTGGGACAGTATCAACCACTTTCAATCACTATCAACTTTCAACCACTATCACCTCATTATTCTCACAGAAACCAGTGTAGATATGGAGATCTCTATACCTATGTATATTTATATATGCACATATACACTTAACTGGACTGCGTGGAGTACCCCATTTTGGCTAACTGAGCTACACTGAATAATTGTTATAATTTGGCCACATTGAGCATTTTATTTGGGCCATTAAAGACTGGGGCATTTTCACTTAACTGATTCATTATTGGATAATGTCATTATAACATTTCCTTCTATTTATGAATTATTTATTTGATGGACTAACATTTTAACCCTTTCATGCCTCTGTCAATTTTTGTTTTTGCATTTCTGTTTTTCCCTCTCCCCACCTTCCAAGATCCATAATTTTTTCATTTTTCAGTTCACAGAGTCACATGATGGCTTATTGTTTGCGGGACAAATTGTACTTTATAATGGCACCATTCAATATCCTGTACAATGTACTGGGAAGCTGGAAAAAAATTCTGAATGAGGTGGAATTGGAAAAAAAATGCATTTGCCCCAAATTCTTATGGGTTTAATTTTTACGGTGTTCACTGTGTGGTAAAAATGACATGTTATCTGTATTCTGTGGGTCAGTAAGATCACGATGATACCAAATTTATATAGTATTTGTAATGTTTTAAAAAAAAATTTAAAACTGCACAATAGAGAAAAATTTTTGTGTCGCCATGTTCTGACACCAATTTTTTTATATTTACGTGTATGGAGCTGGGTAAGGCGTCTTTTTATGCGGGACAGGATGGTGTTTTTATTGATACCATTTTGGGGAAGTTCTGATGGTTTGATCTCTTTTTATTCCATTTTTTATAGGAGGCAAAGTGTTGAAAAAAAATCGCCATTTGGCCATTTTGATTATTTTCCCCACTACGCCGTTCACCGTATGGAATAAATATTTTTATAATTTAAGAGTTCGGACATTTTGGAGTGCGGCAATACCTAAAGTGTTTATGTTTACTTTTGTTTATTTTTATATGTGATCTAGGGAAAGGGAGGTGATTTGAACTTTTACATTTTTTGTTTTTTTTTTTTTATACTTTTATAAACTTTTTTATTTTTTTTTTACTTTTATTTTCAGACCCCCTAGGGACCTTGAACCCTAGGGGGTCTGATCGTTCATACTATTCACTGCACTACTAATAGAAGGCAATGTATTTTACTATTCACTGCAATATATTACACGCTGCCAGAATTGATATAATGCCAAGCCTGAGAGCCTTCAATAGGCTCCCGGCTGTCATGGCAACAGATCACCGCCCTCTGATGACAATCCAGAGGGCGACGATTGTTCAAAGATGGCAGCGCCCATGGCTGCTGCGCACTTTAGATGCTGCGGTCAGTGTTATCGGTGTCGGCACCGATCGCAGCTGTTAGTGGCGGGTGCTGGCTGTATTATACATTTTTGAAAATATAGGTGTTAGAAATTCTGCAGAGTTTTAAAGAGTTTCTCTAACCATCTTAGTGGTAACATCTTTTGTCTTGATCGGTTGCCAATGGATACGACCATGAATGCAGAAGCTTTCTATAGTCTGGGAATTGTCAGGAACCCAGCCATGATGTCCTTATTGTAGCTGGGTTATCAGGCAGGGGCACTACATGTATCAGAAGATATCCCGGCCACAATAAGGAAATCTTGGCTTATTTTCTGACCGTATCCACTGGCAACTGATCAAGACAACAACTTTTGACTACAAGATATTTAGAGAAAATCTTTAAAACTCTACAAAATGTTAAATTACTTATATTTGCAAAAATGTTTAACTTTTAATTATCTACAATTTAAAAAAATGGCTATGTTCGTTGGAATACCCCTTTAATTAAAGTAACCAGTGCTGGATTTCTTTACCTACTGTATACTACTACGGGTTAGGACCCTACCACAGCACCCATAAAAGTATTACCAAGTTCCACATATAAGTTTGATGCTGTATTTTCCATTATAGCAAAGCACCAAAACACAATATTGCAATTTACCTTCTCTTTCAAGCAAGAAGAAACGGATAACATACTGGCACAAGTGAATTTTTCACGAGAATTTGTCCAAACAGTAGCATCTGAGATACGCTATAGGGATCTGGAAAAGGATACAGACAGTCAATTAATTTGGAATTGCATTGCACAACCTTGGCAGAATATGTGAAGGTGCAGAGGATACCAAGTGAGCTGCACATGACATCAGTCCCTTCATTGTTTAAAGAAGATAAGGAATATTGTTCACTATTTGAACAAATCCTCAATAAGGATTCCTTCGACTTAATGGACCTGACCATCTCACATTTACAAAAAAGCATTGCATCTTTGACAGATTGAGACCACAGAGGAACAACTATGCACGATATCTACACCAACGGACTTCGAGACACAAAAGAGATGTAAATTTCAGCATGATCTGGAGGATTATCAATCTAACAGGATTTACAAATGGCAGAAAGGCTACTAAGCCTCACGACCGGATACTCATATTTTCACCAGAATCCCTGGGCTCCAGCTTAACGAGCGACAGATTGTATTGCCAAAACCGTCCTTTTTTAAGGAAATCAGAGAGGGAGAGAAAAAGAAGACTAGAAGAGGCAGGACGATTTTCAAATCCAGCCCTGAACATGGCAACAAGATCTCAGGTAGGACTGACAACCCCCCTTCCCCCCTCACTAGTCATCAATATTTCCTTAAAAAAAAATCTTAGCCCCGCCCAGATGAATGTGTTGCAGAATGGGCTATCCTTCTGTCCCACATATAAGTATCACCTTTTTCAGTTAGAAATGGATCTCAAGAGATTGTATCGATCGATCACTCACACTTCCTGTACATTCCAACAATTCTCCATATTGCTCTAGGGAACACAGAGAGACTCCACAATCTATCATTACAGCAAAGTCTTTAGGATTCAGGGAGAAGAACAGTAATAGGCTTAATTAGGGATATAGTGGAATTTGGCAGAAATGTGGAATAAGGTGTCAAGCCAATCTGTCAAGCCAACCTCAATAACACAGATCAACAGGCATTATCATCCCTTATGGATGACAAATCCCTTGTCATAGAACCAGCAGATAAGGGAGGGGCACTGGTGGTTATGACTAAAAATGATTATATTGAAGAGGTTATGTGACAATTGGCGGACACCACAGTGTACAACAAAGTGTTCACAGACACAGTGTACAAAATCAGAACTAGGATCAATAACAACTTGAAGTAATATCTTCAACAAGGGGTTACTGATTCAGAAACTGTAAGCTTTCTAAGAAAATCTGACCCCATAACACCTGTCTTCTACATCCTTCTGAAAGTCTACAAGAAAAACAATCAGATAGGCCCATAGTGGCATCTACTGACTCCATATTGTCCCCCTTATCCATTTTCTTGGAGAAAATCCTGACCCCCTTGATAAAACAAACTCGGTCATTTTTGTTGGCTACTTCCATGTTTTTGAACATAATATGCGCCACTAGGCAAATAGACACAGATGCCATACTTGCTACCCTTGGTGTGGTGGGTTTGTACACATTAAATTAAAATGACAAGGGTGTCTCGGGGGGTTCCACAATTTTTGCCGGATATAGGAGGAATCTTGGGGGGGGGTTGTGTGTTTTGATTTTTTTAAAAAAATTTTTTGAGAAAAAAATTTTTTTTTCTTTAGTCTTTTTTTTTATATAACGCCCGGGTGGGGCCGGGGGGTTTGTTTTTGCTCCTCTTTTTTTTAAAAAAATTTTTTTTTTTTTTTAAAAAAAAATTTTTTTATAAATATTTTTTTTTTTTTTCTTTTTTTTTTTTGTGAAAAAAGGGTGTGTATTTTTTTTTTTTTTTTTTTTTTTAGTGGTCCTTCGCATACCTTCATGGCATTTACAGGAGCTCTTAATAGCACATGGCCAGAGCTCCAATTCACCCTTCACTATGATGAGAAAAAGGTCAATTTTCTGGATACATATGTGCTGGGGGGGGGCCCCGGCCGGGGGGGGGGGGGGGGGGGGGGGGGGGGGGCCCCAACCCGAAAAGAGCACGGGGGGGGGAGGGGGGGGGGGGGCCCCGGGGCGGGGGGGGGCGGGGGGGGGGGGGGGGGGGGGGGGGCCCCCCACCCAAAAAGGAGGCACGGGGGGGGGGGGAAGAAAAAAAAATATATTTACTATAAGTTAATAAAGGCTAGTTAAAGGTAAAATGACATGGATAAAGACAAGCAAAATATACAATATAGCATGAACAATTTCAAGGCAAATTCTGCAATGGTTTCTACTTTTACTCTGTCCACTTCTGCAGTATGGACACTGAATGAACAATATACTCAAAACTATCCCTAACTGACCCTGACTTCACATTTGGGTGCACCCCCTTTTCCCCAGTGGTCCAGGTGGACCGCTTACAGTCCGTAGAAGCGCGCGGTGGGGCCCAAAGTCGGTCCTTTCTTTTATAGTGAAGCGTCCTCCCCTCACGGTTATCAGGATCTTGGGAGAAATGAAGTCCTCTTTAACAGGGAAACCAAATGAATGCAATGTAATGCAACAGCAGATTCCACTCAGTACACTGACAGTCCTGCCGAATCCATACACTGAGCTGGGATGTAAGCCGGGGTTTAGCAGTTACTGTCCAGTACGTCAACAGCACTGCGAGTCTCTATATGTGGTATCCATATACACAGTCACAATGTCAGTCTCACTGATCAGCCACTGAGCACAGTTCCTTTCACGTGGACTCACTAGTCCTGTTGTCTCTTTACACTCTGTTTGTCTCTGGACCAAGATACAGCTTAGCTGTACAGAAAAATCTCCACACCAGTTCAATACAACATAGACACCTGTCTTCTCTCTTGCCAAGATGGCTGCTGCTCTCTGTCTCGTCACTTCCTGCTTCTCTGCTCACACTCTGTCTGCAGAACAGGCAGGCTGACATAAAAGGGGGGGGGGTCTCACTCCAGCATCATGTCACAATTACAATGGCTGCTGTCTTAAAGGAACAGAATCACAGAAATACATTCAACATTAACAATTTATACAGACAAATAAAGCTTAGGACAACATTGGCTGTCTCTTACATATTCCCCCCCACTTTAAGATTGGCAGTCCCTGCCTATGACTGTATATCCAGAGGGTTGTACTTTTATGCACAGGGTGGTAGTATACCGATGTATGGCAGGCCAAACAAACTCATCCTGCGCATACCGAACAGGGGGAATACCAGCATTTGGCCTAGTGGTCCGTCTGAGGACCGGTGGTATATTATGGGGTGCTGCAGCTATGGGCTGAGAAGGACCAGCGGATTCCGCACCAGAGGGGGCACAGGCCGGAGATACAGTAGTCACAGGTGGAACATCCCCAGGAGCAGGGATCGGCCAACAATCATCCTCCTCGTCCTAGGCCCATTCCACACCTCCATTCTCTGACTGTGGGAGCTCATTCACATTGGCAGGCCCATCATGATTTGTCCCTTCAGAATGACACAGGCGCAACATATTTCGGTGAAGTACTCGAACACAATCAGTTCCTTCTTTCTGGACCTGGTACACTGGCCCATTCGCATACTTGCGGCCAACAACACGATACTGCAAAGCCTCCCATCGGCTTTCCAATTTCCCTTGGGGTTTCTTGACACGAACTAGCACCAGGTCGCCTGGTTGCAATGGTGCTTCTTGCACTGGGGTCTTATCAGGATGGGGATGTTCTTGCAGGCGCTGCCGCACCAATCGATGGATCGTCTCAAGTCTCTGCCGGTGCGCCCGCACCCAAGAGGTTGGATCCCTCGGAGGGAACCCATCCACATCATTCAACTGTAATTCTCCTATACTTCGCCCAGACCGCCCAAAGAGAAGTGTATAAGGAGAGTACCCCGTTGTAGAATGGACCTGATTGTTATAGGCCCACACCATTTCAGACAAGAACTGAGGCCACTGTAACTTCTTGTCTTCCTCCAGAGTACGCAGCATCTGTAGCAGAGTTCTGTTGAATCTTTCACAGGCCCCATTTCCCTGAGGGTGGTATGGAGTCGTGTGCGACTTCTTTATCCTGTAGATACGTTGAACTTCTTTCATTACGTGTCCCTCAAAGCAGGAGCCCTGGTCGGAGTGGATGCATTGGGGGCACCCATATACTCGAATGATATCTTGGCACAGAGCACGAGCTGCTGACTCAGCTGTCTGGTCCTTGGTGGCGGTTACCACCGCAAATTTGGTGAAGTGATCCACCATTACGAGGCAATACTGGTGTTCGCTATTGGATGGGCCAACCATTAGATAGTCTATCATGATGATTTCTAAAGGTTCCTGGGTCACGATGGTTTGCAGGGGAGCTCTCTGTTCTATTGCCTTATGGATCTCACAAGTTCGACAGCTGCGGCATACTTCTTCGACCATTTGACGAAGACCAGGGCAGTAAATCAGTCGCTGTAACCAATGAAAGGTCTTCTCATGACCAAAATGTCCATTCTTATTATGAGCCTCAACTGCCAACGAGCGAGCCAGTTCACTAGGCACCACAATTTGGTATCGAATGTCGATCACAGAAGGTAAATAGACCTTTCGGCATAGCACTCCATTTTTCATCTCCAACTTTTCCCACTGACTCAGAACAGATAATATCTCACGTGTCAGTCGTTCTCTTTCCTCTCTACAGGGCTTCTGGCCTTTCTCAACACACTTGATCACCTGCGCCAGCCCCTCATGGGTCTGTTGTATCTGTGCCCATTCCTGTCGTGAGGGACCAAAGAAAGGAGCCGTTTCAGTCCCCTCCATCTCAAACTGATTAGCGGCGGCCAAGGTCTGTGAAAATCTGCTGAAGTCGGGCACCTCCACATGCTCCAACTCATGATCCACGTCTACTGTGGGGGTCTGGGCGGTTACCCTAGAAAGTCCGTCAGCATTCTGGTTCTCTGTCTTGGACCGATACTTAATGCGGTAATTGAACTTAGACATTCGGGCTATCCACCTCTGCTCTAACGCCCTGAGCTTGGCATTTTCCAGGTGAGCTAGTGGGTTGTTGTCAGTCAGTACTAAAACTTCAGCACCGGTCAAATATTCAGAGAATTTCTTGGTCATGGCCCATACCAGTGCCAACAGCTCCAACTTAAATGAACTATAATTCTCGGGGTTTCTTTCAGAATCTCTCAAAGACCGGCTGCCGTACGCTATGACCCTCTCCTGGCCATCCTGAAGCTGGGAAAGTACTGCTCCAAGACCATACAGGCTTGCATCTGTATATAGCTGGAACGGCAAGTGGTAATCAGCATATGCCAAGATTGGGGCTGTTGTCAGTGCATCCTTCAATGCCTGGAAGGCTTGTTCCTGTTCAGGTCCCCACTTCACGGACCGGTTCTTTGGACCACCGGATGTGCCTCGTAGAAGAGCATTAAGTGGTGCTGCTACCTTGGCGAAATCCTTAATAAACCGTCGATAGTAACCGGCTACTCCAAGGAACGCCCTCACTTCTCGCAGGGAAGTCGGTATTGGCCAATCTTGAACAGCCGCTATCTTGTCTCTTGATGGTCTCACCCCTTCTCCTGATACGCGGTGACCCAAGTAATCAATTTCAGATTGGAACAACCGACATTTACTGGGTTTCAATTTGAGCCCATGTTCCCGCAATCTTCGAAATACTTGCCCCAACTGGTAGAGATGGTCTTCAAAGGTCGCAGAATACACTATAATGTCATCCAAGTAGATGAGAGTGAACTCAAAGTTGAAGTCACCGAGACATTTCTCCATCAACCGCTGAAACGTTCCGGGTGCATTTTTCAACCCGAAGGGCATCCGGTTAAATTCGTATAGTCCCATGGGCAAGATGAATGCCGTCTTCTCCTTGTCTTTTGTGGCCATCGGCACCTACCAATACCCACTAGCCAGATCTAGTGAGGAGAAGTACCGGGCTCTCCCCAGCGCTGAGAGGGACTCCTCAATCCGTGGCAAGGGGTAGGAATCTCGTACGGTGCAAGCGTTTAACTTCCGATAGTCTACGCAAAATCGGATGGACCCATCTTTTTTTCTTACTAACACCACAGGAGCTGCCCAGGGACTCTGGCTTTCTTGGATGATCCCACCCTGTAGCATCTTAGCTAACAGTTCTTTCACTTCCTGATACAACTGTGGAGGAATTTGTCGGTAGCGCTCTCTAATTGGAGGGGTGTCTCCTGTGGGAATCTCATGGTAGATCCCTGTGGTACATCCAAAATCTTCAGCATACCGTGCAAAGGTGGCTCGGTTCTCCCACAACAGCTCATCTACCTTCTCCACCCATTCCAGAGAACATGAACTTGCATCCATCTTCATCTGTTCTCGAATTGCACTGCCATTCCATTCAGAGGTGGGTTCCTCATCTTCTCCCATGGACACAGTTACGGTCCACTCATCCCTTTCAGTCGGCTTCAGCTGCTTTGGAGTTACTTTCCTTACTTCCTCCGGAGTCACATAGATGTTAGCCAGCAGCCTCCCTGGGGTCAGGTCCACACTCTGGTCCTGAGTGTTTACACATCGAAGTGGTACTCTTCCATTGCGAACTATTGCCAAGGAACGGGCCACTAGCGGATCAACACCTCCTTCGGCTGCCTGCAGTGGTTCTACCAACACAGCTATGCCCTCTAGTTTCCGACAGGTGCCTACGGGCATGGACACTATTGTCTCTCGACTGGGTGGCAGTGTAACTTTTGTATGCAAAGGAACTGAAATTCAAGCCAGAGGACGCTGTGCATCCGAACTTTTCTGTAAGCCACATGTCCGGATCAGCCTCTGGAAAGCTGTTTGAGTAGGCCGATGGGTGGTGGTTTCTTTCCAATAACCGTGTCCTTTCTTTTCAAAGAGGATCTGAGCTAATTCTTTTAACACATTCATCCCCAAAATGACAGGGACCTTTACTTCATGTGACTCCTGTACCACCACAATGCCTTTCCTACCTAGATCTTGGCCACATACTCGGACATTCATCCAGGCCACTCCCACGACCGGAACTAGTAACTGGTTAGCTGCGACCACTCGTACAAATGTATGGGGATCATATTTCACATGTTGCCGGAAGTACCGTTCATAACAGTCTCTACTCAAGGTCGTTACTTGGGAACCTGTGTCAATCATCCCGGTAACCGGAATACCCTCCATTTCCACCTGTATGACAGGACTTGCAGCAATCAGGTCATCATCAGGGCATTCTCCCCACATAGTCTTCTTGTCAGTCTCCCCTACTACACGCCCTACAGCAGCAGGGGACTTCAGTTTAACGGCGGTCTCTCATAAGTTTGTCGCTGCTCTGGACATCTAGCAGCAACGTGGCCCATCCGTCCACACTCCCAGCAGCGTATCTCCCGTCGTTCTTGCCATCTGTTTGGGCCCCTTCGGTAAGCCCCTTCGATTTCTCCTGAGCACTGCACTAAATGATTTGGACCCCTTCGGTAGGTCCTATCCTCATCCCTCCAGCGGGGTGGTGGGTGATTCTGACTTGCTGGGTGTGGATGGCTCACCCTTTCATCTCCAGTCTTCTGGAAGTCTGCAATTTTCATAGAATGCTCATCACAACGGGTGTGCAAGTGTTCCATTTGCTCTTGCAGTTTCTGCATTACTGTGAGAATTTCTTTAACCGTCCCTTTTTCTACTGTCTCTGAGCCAGAACTAGCCCCCTGTGACAAAGTAACTCCAACTGCGGTCTGGGGCCTCGAGACCATACTATTGGCACGGGAGATGGCCTCTACCTGTACATCATGGAATTTAGCATCAGTCTCTCGTCGTATAAAATCCTGCATAGTCACAGTTAAACTGCCGTCACGTATCCCCAGGACAAACTGGTCACGGAGAGTCCGATCAGGGTTACAGAAGGCTGGCGAGCCCCCTCTTTCCTTCCCTTGAATATCTCGGAGCAGTTCTTGTAGGGCATTTGCATATTGGGGAAGGCTTTCATTCTCCTGTTGTACCCTCTGGAAGAACCGAGCCTGCAGAGACCCCAGCAATGCAGTTTCTCCATAGATGGTTTCTAGAATCTGGACTACTTGGTCAAATGTCTGCCTTTGTTCAAATGGCCTCAGTATCACCGTGGTCTTAGCATCCCCTTGTAATGTCAATATTGCTAGCTCTACTAGTACTTCTGGTGCGGTCTGGTACATTCGCTGTATCATTCGTATCTGTTCCACCCACATACTCACTGACATATTATTGCCATCAAATTTAGCTAACTGACTCATTATAGCCCCTGCTGGCATTCTTCCTCCAGCACCATTCTCTCTAATGGGTGCGTCACCATCCATTCTGGTAAGCGGATCCTGCCGACTACGCCAATTTGTGAACCGAGAGCAAGGCAGGTGGTTTGGACTCCGCAACCAGAAATGAACGCACACGCGGTAGTTCAAGAAAAAAAAAAATATATTTACTATAAGTTAATAAAGGCTAGTTAAAGGTAAAATGACATGGATAAAGACAAGCAAAATATACAATATAGCATGAACAATTTCAAGGCAAATTCTGCAATGGTTTCTACTTTTACTCTGTCCACTTCTGCAGTATGGACACTGAATGAACAATATACTCAAAACTATCCCTAACTGACCCTGACTTCACATTTGGGTGCACCCCCTTTTCCCCAGTGGTCCAGGTGGACCGCTTACAGTCCGTAGAAGCGCGCGGTGGGGCCCAAAGTCAGTCCTTTCTTTTATAGTGAAGCGTCCTCCCCTCACGGTTATCAGGATCTTGGGAGAAATGAAGTCCTCTTTAACAGGGAAACCAAATGAATGCAATGTAATCCAACAGCAGATTACACTCAGCACACTGACAGTCCTGCCGAATCCATACACTGAGCTGGGATGTAAGCCAGGGTTTAGCAGTTACTGTCCAGTACGTCAACAGCACTGCGAGTCTCTATATGTGGTATCCATATACACAGTCACAATGTCAGTCTCACTGATCAGCCACTGAGCACAGTTCCTTTCACGTGGACTCACTAGTCCTGTTGTCTCTTTACATTCTGTTTGTCTCTGGACCAAGATACAGCTTAGCTGTACAGAAAAATCTCCACACCAGTTCAATACAACATAGACACCAGTCTTCTCTCTTGCCAAGATGGCTGCTGCTCTCTGTCTCGTCACTTCCTGCTTCTCTGCTCACACTCTGCAGAACAGGCAGGCTGACATAAAAGGGGGGGGGGTCTCACTCCAGCATCATGTCACAATTACAATGGCTGCTGTCTTAAAGGAACAGAATCACAGAAATACATTCAACATTAACAATTTATACAGACAAATAAAGCTTAGGACAACATTGGCTGTCTCTTACATGTATGTTAAAGAGACGGATAGAAATAGCTTAACAGTTGCCACCCACCATCAGGTCTTTACCGAAGTTACAATACCATAGAATCAATAGACTTGTTGAAAACCCCAGAATAAAACAAGAAAGGTTATCAGAAAGTACCACGAAATTCTGAAACTGAGATTATCCTACTAAATTATTAAAAACAACCAGACCTGAACCAACTAGACCTGAACAATTACATTTTGTATGCACATATAACCCATATTCCCATAAGGTACAACAAATAATACGCAGGCATTGGGGTATTCTTATACAACCATATCCTACCATCCTTGCTTTTCAACATAACTTTCTTTCCAGCTATAGGGGACCGAAAAACTTGAGGGATGTATTAATACAAGCTGACATCATGTGGGCTGTTAAAGACCCTAGGCAACAGTTCCTAGGCACACAGAGGAAGGGTGCATACCAGTCTGTCCTGCCACCAATGCTCAAACGTATTGAATGGAGATATCATATACCACTTGCATACAGGACAGACCTTCCGTATTAATGATTACTTCACTTGTAAGAGCAATTTCATGATCTATCTTATCAAGTGCCCGTGCGGTCTCCCATACATTGGGGAAACTAAGCAGCACAAGTCCAACATACGACGTGAAAACTTACTATTAAAACTGACTATTCCTGCCCATTTCATTAAAAGCAACCAGCATATCACAACTGAGGTTACAGGTTCTAGAATCCGTGTCTCATCCACACAGATGGGGTAGCCGCATTCTAGCTATAAAGAAAAAGTGAAACCTACTAGATTCATAAACTCCAAACTTTGGAACCCGTAGCTAGGGGTTCAGCACAGGGAGTGCAAACATATCCGAGTGGCCCCCCTAATATTATCACCATACAGTCACCATATAGTGGTAGATATCAGCTCTACATGGGGCTCTGTAGACCTTCAGAGTGAATACAGCACAGGAAAAATGTAGTTGCTTACAGGTGACATCTCTGACTGTAATCGTTCGTTGTATTTTTCACCCTGACCTATTTCACAATCATGCACTGGTTATGACGTATGTTTTTCTAAATAATTTATTCCTCATAACATATAACATATCCTATTAACCATATATTAATATGACTGTAATACCATGAAATGAACTATGAACATATTTATATATTCTCTTTATTCAGTGCCTGACGAAGGTCCGGAAGGATTGGAATGTCACAAATTGACATATGGATTACTATATTATATATATATATATATATATATATATATATATATATATAAAAACACATACTTCACTTCAATTTGCAGTGCGGAGGTCATTGTATGCTTTTTCTTATTTACTTGTGAGTGGAATGGGCCATTAAAGACTGGGACATTTTCACTTAACTTCTTTCATTATTGGATAATGTTGTTATAACATTTCCTTCTATTTATGAATTATTTATTTGATGGACTAACATTCTAAGTAAATGATTGTAACCATGAGCACCAGATAATCTCATACATTATGTAACTATGAGCACCAGATAATCTCATACAATATGTAACTATGAGCACAGATGATCTTATGTATTCCACTTTTCAGGTATAACAATGTTGTTGATATGTCTCTGTACCCCAGTGTACATATTAAAATTGGAATGGTGACGTATTTCGGTACATCCGATTTATCTACACTCGCATTCTTGATTGTATAGAAGTATATATTGTATAGAAGCTTTTGTATTAAGTTTGTTATGTTGAGATGTATCTTTTAAATTGATGAAGTAACAAGTACTCATAACCTGTGGAGTTCTGGATTTCTTTACCTATACTACTATGGTGAAAGGATATACTGTCAAGTTCATCAGAATTTCCACCAGACAAATTTTAGATATGATAAATTCATTACAAGAATTTTCCTGGAAAAGTTCCTACTACTAGTATTTTTCCTACGCCAGAACCAGGCAACAAGTAAAGACTCATCTAGGATGTAGCAATCTGAACAAGTGTCTTATGGATAAGGTCAAAATGAAAACCGTTCAACCAGTTACAGCACTTGAATAGCCAGATGGCTTCTATACCTGACACATACCTACACACGTGGACAAAATTGTTGTTACCCCTGGTTTATGAAAGAAAAACTAACAATGGTCAAAGAAATAACTTAAAAAAGCCAGACTGGAATTTGCCAAACTACAAGTTGACAAGCCACAAAGCTTCTGGGAGAATGTCCTATGGACAGATGAGACAAAAATTGAAATTTTTGGCAAGGCACATCAGCTCTATGTTCACAGATGGAAAAATGAACATATCTTGAAAAGAACACTGTCCCTACTGTGAAACATGGAGGAGGCTCTGTTATGTTCTGGGGCTGCTTTGCTGCATCTGGCACAGGGTGTCTTGAATCTGTGCAGGGTACAATGAAATCTCAAGACTATCAAGGGATTCTAGAGAGAAATGTGCTGCCCAGTGTCAGAAAGCTTGGTCTCAGTCGCAGGTCATGGGTCTTGCAACAGGATAATGACCCAAAACACACAGCTAAAAACACCCAAGAATGGCTAAGAGGAAAACATTGGACTATTCTGAAGTGGCCTTCTATGAGCCCTGACCTAAATCCTATTGAGCATCTTTGGAAGGAGCTGAAAAATGCCGTCTGGAAAAGGCACCCTTCAAACCCGAGACAGCTGGAGCAGTTTGCTCATGAGTGGCCAAATAACCTGCTGAGAGGTGCAGAAGTCTCATTGACAGTTACAGGAATCGTTTGATCGCAGTGATTGCCTCAAAAGGATGTGCAACAAAATATTAAGTTAAGGGAACCATCATTTCTGTCCAAGCCTGTTTCATGAGTTTTCTTTTTTTTTTAAATTCTGTTGAAGCCTGGTTGAAAAGCAATGTCTGACTTTCATTTGTTCATTTTCATAGAATTTTTATAGATTATTACTTTTGTCAGATTCAAGTTATTTCTGTGACCATTGTGGGTTTTTCTTTCATTAAACGAGGGGTACCAACAATTTTGTCCACGTGTGTATATATTCCTATATTGTCGGTTCTTATGACTTTTGTTCTGCATCACTTCCACGTCAAGTGTCTTCAATAAGTGCAGTGTTTCTGACAGCCGGACTTCATCTGCAGTGGGTGACACTATCACCCTCTACGTCAAGCATTGCTGGTTTGACTTTAGCTTCTTCACCTGTTTCTGGTGCTCCAGTGTCTCCCAGTGCGGTCCACTCTTGCTGCTCTAGTGATTTCTTTCGTCAAAAGTCCCCACTGCACTGTGACGTCCTGTGTCCTTTCTAACCACAGCAGTCACAGCAGTTATATACTTGCACATAGGAGCAGTATTATAGTAGTTATATTCTTGTACATAGGGGGCAATATTATGGTAGTTATATTCTTGTACATAGGAGCAGTATTATGGTAGTTAAATTCTTGTACATAGGGGCAATATTATAGTAGTTATATTCTTGTACATAGGAGGCAGTAGTATAGCAGTTATATTCTTGTACATAGGGGCAGTATTATAGTAGTTATATTCTTGTACATAGGAGGCAGTAGTATGGTAGTTATATTCTTGTACATAGGGTCAGTATTATAGTAGTTATATTCTTGTATATAGGAGGCAGTTTTATAGTAGTTGTATTCTTGTACATAAGAACAGTATTATAGTAGTTATATTCTTGTACATAGGAGCAGTATTGTAATAGTTATATTCTTGTACATAGGAGGAAGTATTATAGTAGTTATATTCTTGTACATAGGAGCAGTATTATAGTAGTTATATTCTTATACATAGGAGTAGTATTATAGTAGTTATATTCTTGTACATTGGGGACAGTATTATAGTAGTTATATTCTTGTATATAGGAGCAGTATTATAGTAGTTATATTCTTGTATATAGGAGACAGTATGATAGTAGTTATGTTCCTCAGTATTATAGTAGCATACAATTACTGAGTAGAAGTGATACTGGTAAAAGTATTTTTAACAATGTTTTTGGTTATTATTTTTTGGGATAATATTGCCTTTCTGCATAAACAGTAGGTGCTGTACCAGTCTGGTGTTGTTACTATAGGATAATGCTACTTATTATTACATTTTAGATTAGGTAGAACCACCATATTGATCTTATATGTAGTAATAACAAGATTCAAGTTGTAACAAGGTTTTAATGATCCTCCATATAATTTTTTATTGCAGTGCTGTCTGATTTGATTTAGCCTTTGGTAGAACACTGCCCTGTAATTTTTATCCGGCTGAGTGTATTTCATGGGGCGTGCTGTCTCTACATGATTAATTATTGGGCACAATCCTCATCAAACCTCTTAGAAGAGACAAGGCCCATCCTAGGGTAGAGTGTGCCAGGAAACACTGACATCATGTCACATGTTTAACCTAGCTACTGCTTGGCATGAAGAAAAGTAACAGAGGCCAATGACCAAACCATTGTCATAACATGTTCTAATGTCTCAGCCACAGTGTGAAGTCAGTAAGTGTCTGCACAGCCCCAGATTCTACAGGAGCGCACAATGAATTCATACATGTGTATAAAGCATGGACACCAGCAGGGTCGGACTGGCCCACCGGGGAACCGGTGAATCCCCCGGGGGCCCCGAGCCCCGACTATTAGTACTCATTTTGCCAATGCAAAGGTCAAGGGTCTGATCGGGACGGTCAGGGGCCCGACCGGCTCCTGACCATCCCGATCGGGCCCCTGACCAATGGACAGTGGCGTAACGATCGTGGCCAGAGGGGTGCGGGGCCCGCGGCCAGCTGGAAATGGCCGGTGCCCCGGACTATCATGATAGTGGTCGGGGAAGGCTATGCCTATTGTTAATGGAAAGGGGCCGGGCCCCTTTTCCATTAGATATCAGCCCAGGGGAAGTGACAAAAAAAAATAAAAAATACTCACCTGGCTGTCCTGGACTCAGCATCGTCTCCGACACTTTTCAGGCCTCACTCCAGGGGACCAAGGAAGATGGTAAAGACAGCAGGATGGAGCGAGGATACCCCGGAGAGGTAAGACAAGGTGAGTATAAGTGTTTGTTATTTTTAAACACTTCTCCTGGACCTGTACTTATTATATTCTGGGGTCTGAGGAGACCCCAGAGTATAATAATAGTACCGGCTCTGGGGAGGGGGGTCACTGTGGAGCACCTAATAGTGTGTGTGGGTCACTTTGGGCATATAATACAGTGTGGGGGCCACTCAGGGCATATAATACTGTGTGGGGGCCACTGAGGGCATATAATACTGTGTGGGGGCCACTGAGGGCATATAATACTGTGTGGGGGCCACTAAGGGCATATAATGCTGTGTGGGGGCCACTGTGAGCATATAATGCTGTGTTGGGGCCACTGCGGAGCATATAATGCTGTGTTGGGGCCACTGCGGAGCATATAATGCTGTGTTGGGGCCACTGCGGAGCATATAATGCTGTGTTGGGGCCACTGCAGAGCATATTATACTGTCCAAGTATTGTTTACATGCTGGGTGCTGCGCTGCTCATTCACCATGTTCTTGACAACTGCGGTTGTGGGTACTAAAGCTGAATCTCTTTCAAGTATCTGAGATATCGCTGCAGCACCCATAACCGTCACTATCAAGAATTTACTCTAGGGAGGGGGTAGGGGGATCCTGATGGGCAGCCAATGGAACCAATCCAGTTGCAGCTTGTTTCTGCAAGCGTCACTGACGTACTGCTGTGCCACTGTGCGCGGTGGCGGGTTTCTGCATAGGAGCCCAGACCAGCAGAGTGAGTACAAGGTAAGTACAACTTAACCACGCAAACAAAAAAACAACTTTTCCCCCTATTTTGCCCCCAAATCTTTCAACTTCACTGGCAACTCTGATAACTACAACCCCTAACAACTCCAGATGCTCTGGGTCTGTTGAGAGTTGTAATTCCCCCCTCCCACCCCAGCTAATTTCTCACTGTATTGTTATGCTGGTGCGTGCTCTAGCGCTCCAGCATAACAATACCTAAGTCGCAGAAACTCCAATACTGCTATAGGGGAGACCAGTGAAGGGGCCACTGTATGGGCATATAGACATCAATATTCCTCCCTGTACAGTGGCCCCTTCACTGGTCCCCTATACTGTATGGGGACCATTGATGGGGTCATTGGAGGGGCAGTGATGGAGGCCAATAGCCTGGGGGACATTAAAGGGGTTGTGCAGGATAACATTTTTTTTTTAATTACACTGGGGCAGGTAAAAAAAAAACAACAAACTTTCTCTCCTGTCCCCAGTGTCTCCCAGCGCAGTTCGGCCTGCAGCTCTGTTTTCTTCCAGCGCAAGTTCCCCCTGCACGTGACTACCTGTGACGTCACATGACCCGTGAAACCAATCAGCGGCCTAAAGGAAGGGACCTGGGACATCACAGCCAGTGAGGACTTCCGGCAAAAGAAGACAGCGAAGCAGCAGGACCGGACCGTGCTGGGACCTGCTGACACCGGAGCACCGGGGACAGGTGAGTATGTTTAGTATGTTTTTGTTTTTTTTGGGGGGGGGATTAACTTCTCCCGGACTAATTATAAAAAAGACAAAAATTATACTGGACAACCTCTTTAAAGTGTGGCTCATTAGGGGGTATATTAAAGGGGTTGTCCAGGCATAATTTGTTATGGTTTATCCTCAGGATAGGCCATAGATATCTTATCTGTACGGGGCTGACCCCGGACTGATCAGCTGTACGGAGCCACTTCTGGCGCCCGTCCTGTACACAACTGTACGCATCTCAGCACTTATTGAAGTCAGTAGGAACTGAGCTGCAGTGAAGGCGCCGGGAAACTAAACAGCGGATGGATCTTTCTGCTTCCGGCCCTGTGTTGTGTACAGAACGGGTGCCGGAAGTGGCTCCGAACAGCTGATAGGGCCGTGTGTCAGCCCCATACTGATCAGGTATTCATGACCTATCCTGACCATAGGTCATAAAAAAGGTAACTCTGGACAACCCCTTTAATATGCCCCACACAGTTTAATGTCCCCTCCACAGGATGTTATCCCCCATCACTGCTCCCACACAATATAATGACCCCATCACTGTTCCCCATACAGTATGGGGGACCAGTGAAGAGGCCACCGTATGGGGGGACCAGTGAAGTGGCCATAAAAAATTTGGCCCAGACAACCCCTTAAAAGAGGTTGTCCATAAACTAGAGCGACCACTGTGGCGGCCGCCAGGGAGGTGTAAAAATAAAAAAAAAATTTCAAAAAAAAGCATACTCGCCTGTCCCCAGCACCCCATTGTCCCCTGCCTCTATCTGTTCGGTCTCATGGTGGCCCCTCATTTCTGGAAATCCTGTACCTAATTGGTCTTAGCGGTCACATGAGGTGCAGGACTCCCAGCAAGGAGTCACCGACACGAGACTGAAAGGACACTGGCAGCGGACAACGGAACGCCGGGGACAGGTGAGTATGATTTTTTATTTTTTTATTTTACACCTCCCGCAAGGGACATGGGTTGCGCCAATTCCTGGACAACCTCTTCAAAGGATTTATCCATATTTCTAATATTGATGGCCTGTCCTTAGGATAGGCCAGCAATATTACATCTGCAATGATACAACAGCCAGGACCTCTGTAGATCAGCTTTTACAGGACAGTGCGACTACAGGTAACAATTCTAAGAGCCATGCTGTTCACTTGCCATACAGGGTGTAGCAGTGGGTTTAGGTAGTGCAGTGGTGCACATGGTATGGTGGGTGAGCAACATGGCTCCCAACATGTTATTACCTTTTGCCGCCCTGTCTCGGTACCGCTGATCTGCAGGGGTCCTGATGGCGGGCCCCTAGAAGCAATTCCACTGGTGGGCCCTAGACATCCCAGTCCGACACTGGACACCAGTGACAGCTGCACTAGCTAATGAAGAGAAATCCAAAAGCAATTGCCCCCTCCTCAATTACCTATACAGTCCCTCCTGGAGGATATCATACAAAGGCTGCTTTCACATGGCAGTGTTTGGTCAGTGATTTTGTTCAGTGATTGTGAGCCAAAATTAGGAGTGAAGACTACAAAGAGATCAGGTATAATAGAAATGTTTGTATCTGTGTTTTTAACCCACTCCTAGTTTTGGCACACAATCACTGATGAAAATCAGTGACCAAACACTGCCATGTGAAAGCAGCCTTAATAATAGTTAGACAATGCAAATGTAGACAGGCAGTCTGATGCTACACCAGATTTATTACAGTGACTGATGCTGGATGATAAATCTGGCATATCTTCAGACTGTCTAGTCTACGTTTATACCACCTTTTAGTCGGCTTATTTTAAATCCAAATTTTTCAACCCTATTTTGGCGCATTTTTCACATTGTGGTGCATTTAAGCCACGCCCCCTTATTCTGCAAACTACATTATCCTAAACTAGATGTGCCATATTGTGCCAAAGATGCACCAATTATAACCACAAAAGTAAATCTGGGCCAGTGTTTTTCAGAAAAACTTCACTGCAGTGTTGGATACAGTAGCCTGAATGGACTGCCGGGTGTTATTAACTGCAGAGCCAGGTTTAGCTCCTCTTTATATGATGTTCCAGTGTTGGCCATATGTGTCTTACTGAGGGGGATACCCCTTTAACCCCTTCCCCCGCAGCCATTTTTCGATTTTCATTTTTGACTCCCCACTTTCCAAAAGCCTGTAATAGAAGTGTATGCCAGACCAGCCTGGGAGCCTTCAGTAGACTCCCGTCTGTCATAGTAATGGATCACCAGCCCCAGGAGTCACTCCTGGTACCGGTGATTCACCCCGAAATGGTGGCACCCATGCGCCACCTGGAAAATAGCATCCTGGCCAGTTTTGACTAATGCGTCAGTAGGGTTAATGCCACTGATCAACATCAACCTGGGAGAGCCCTTCACTGTGGATGGCAAAAGTGGGAGGGGCCTTTTAAGGGGCATGGCCGGGATGCTAAAATAGCAGTTACACACCGACACCAGATTCCCAATAATGGGGACCGCTGAGTGTCCACCCTTTTCAAACTGAAAAGCAGCGGAGAGAGAGAAAATACTCCGTGCATTGATAGATAGAGGATCTCCCGGGAACCTGCTCATTAATATTCACTACACGGAGGTGACATCACTGTGCAGAGAATACTAATGAGCTGGCAGCCAGATAAAAGACGCTATTCATTGGGTGACCGGGTGAGGGGACCTGAAAACCAGGAGACTCCCGAGAATCCTGGGTGAGCTACATGTTATACAGCGGAGACCCGTCGGCTATGGTCAGCGCTCAGCTCCTGAGCGCTACCATATTTAAATACCTGACATCCGCCGTAAAAGTACAGCGGATGTCGGGAAAGGGTTAATGCTAATTAGCTTGTAGCCAGCAATAGTACAGCCTGCAAGTGGTCTATAGTCACTTCCTTCTGCACCCTATGGGTTTACAATGGTATTCCCCATAGATTATATAAACCCTTATTTGGCCTCTTTCCGGCTGCAATCTTTGGAACTTTTTTTCCTTTTGCAAATATGGCTGACAAGAGGCTTTTCCTGGAGGTTTCCCCCACATCCCTGCAGCTTCTTCACTGCTGAGGAGCCATTTGCAATCCCTGCACCCAGCACCAGTCAGTGCAGATATTTCAGGTGTAGCTAGCAGCATATTGCATCGCATTTGCATCTCTGTATGCATAAACCCCACACACATCACATTGTGAATGCCCATGGCCAGAGTATCGCCCAGTCGCACAAGCACCTCTTGACCTGTACCTGAAATAAAAACTCCACAACAAATTATGGATTAAAATTTGCCACAGCAGCCATTTTATTAAATTAAATAAATAACCACACGGTCACCAACCCAGGAAACATCACCCAGAGTCGTAACAAGTCAAATTTAATGTTGTTAATTAATTCCCGAAAAGGGCGAACACACAAATCATTACCCGCACATGTAAAAGCAACACGTCAGGAGGACGATCCAGCCTGGCATACCGATGAAACTCCGCAAGCACCCTTTCCCACAACATACCTCTCAGCCCTAACCACCGCAAGATCGCCTCGTCTCTACTGAATCCCAGCTGTCACCCGTCCGGACGCACCGCTGCCCTCAACGCACCCCAGAATATGTAGGAGTGACCCATTAACCACATTAGACAAGGCCCGGCACCTGTAAAGCACCAAAGTAGAAGAACATAACAGAAAGCAAAAAAAAACCCCCAGACCTCATCCCACCCCCACAATTCACGCCAGCCCGAACCAACCCTCACTCCAACCCCCCAGGGCGGACGTAGGACCGAAATCTCACCGACTCCCTCCTCCCCAATTCGCCGGATCACTTCCTCTCCCAGACCCCATCTAGCGGCCTCTGTCGCCACCCCAATACGAAAAGAATGCCCACTAAATTGATCCACCCCTTTTCCCAGAAAACGCAAACAACGCCTAAACACCCCCACAAATTGAAATCGAGAAAGAAAAGAACCATCCTCATGGATCAGGAGAGGGCCCAACGCCCCGCCCCTATCCGACAAGTAATCCCGCACGCATGCCACCAGACACATCAAGCAGCCCGGAACTGCAAACAATCGTACAGCACAATCCCAACCCTCCTGGTCTGTCTTTGATCGACGCAACTGAAATTCCACCCTGTCCCCATACAGGTCCACGTCCTCCCACATCAGCCCCCTAGGGGCGATTTCTAGAGCCGCTAACTAACTCCCCCAAATGCAGAGCCCCAAAAAAGGCCAGAGAAAAAGCCGCCCTGAACAATGTGACCTCCCACTGCGATGACCCCACCAACGCCAGAGCAACCCCCAAATCCTGCAGCAGATAGAAGGACACTGGTTCATGAGAGTCTCCCACCGACCAAAACCAACGCCATCCATTCACAGCCTGCCGGACAAAAAACGATTTAGTAAAGTCCGGCAGGCCCCTACATTTAAAACCAAAAGTCAAACCCGCAAAGCAACTATTTAACCGAGAGACTCCTCATCGCCCGATTCTACTCCCAAAAATCTCAGCCAGGCCTCCCAGCCCTCCCAAGCCTTGGCATATGCCGCCCAAGTACCGTCCGCCAGAGAGGATCAAATCAATGTCTCTGCCGCCCGACTGTCAGCCACTCCACTCCACTCCAAGCTCCTCCACTTCCGGTGCCACCCGTCGAAACCGATCCCACTGTAAACGAGAAAGTGCATCCGCCACGTCATTCTGAACCCCTGGGACATGGACAGCCACCACACACACATTCAACTAAAAGCATTCCAGTACCAGACGCTGCAACACTCGAACCACTGGAGGGGAAGAGGCCGACAATCTGTTTATCGCCTGCACTACCCCCAGATTGTCGCAATGAAAACGAACCTTCTTGTTACGAAAAAACTCCCCCCAAGCCATCACCGCCACCAAAATAGGGAACAGCTCCAATAATGCCAAGTTTCTAATCAAACCCTCCAACACCCAAAATTCCGGCCACGATCCTACACACCAACTGCCCTTAAAATACTCACCAAATCACACACTCCCCGCTGCATCCGTAAACAAGTCCCAATCAACTGCATTGACAGCTTCCTCCATCCAAATGGAACGCCCATTAAATTGCTCCAAGAATGAATCCCAAACCCTCAAATCCCCCCCTCAACTCGCCCCCCAAACGAATAAAATGTGATGGGGCAGATACGCCGGCCGTCGCCGCTGCCAACCGCCGAGAAAAAACCTTTTCCATTAGTATGATCCGGCAGGCGAAGTTCAGTTTGCCTAAAAGAGACTGCAACTCCCGCAATCGCAGCTTTTTTAGCCCACATGCCCTCTGAACCTCGTCCTGTACAACTTGTCCTCAGGAAGCCGACACTCCATATGGACCGTATTTATGGTAATGTCCAAAAAACTAATAACCATGGATGGACCCTCTGTCTTGCTCTGTGCCAACGGAACACCAAAGTCCGCCGCCACCCGTTCTACCGAACACAAAACCGAACAAACGGAGGAACCACCAGGACCGATACAAAGAAAGTCATCCAAATAATGGATGACCGAAGCACAACCAGAGACATCCTTAAACACCCATTCCAGGAACAAACTAAATGTCTCGAAATAAGAACATGACAGAGAACAGCCCATCGGCAAACAGCAGTCCACAAAAAACATGCCATCCCAGAAACAAACCAACAAATGCAGGCTATCCGGATGCACAGGCAGCAGTCGAAACGCCGCCTCTATATCCGTTTTCGCCAGCAACGCCCCTTGCCCAAAACACCGGACCCAGTATATCGCCGCATCAAACGAGGTATATTCCACCGAGCATAACCCCGGATCATTCACGAAAGACCCTTTATGGAATGAAAGATGATGGATCAGCCGAAACTTATTTGGCTCTTTCTTCAGAACCACCCCCAGCGTCGATACCCGCAAGTTTGGAAAGGGAGGCTCCGAAAAAAAGGGGCCCGCCATCCTCCCCAAGGCCACCTCCTTACCCAACTTTTCCATCACAACCTCCGGATGCTCCTGTGCCTACCTCAAATTCTTCCCTACCCCTAAAATCCCCACTTCGACAATCGGATCCTAAACCCCACACTAAACCCTTCCGTCAACAATTCAGCTGCCGCCCTATCCGGATATCTACTTAGGAACGGCACCATCCTTCCCAGCTGAACCGGAGTCGCCCCCTTTCCCAGCCCCGTCTGTACCCTTGGATTTGGACTTGAAACAACGGTTGGCTCCATGGGTGCCTCCACAAGAGGAGCACTCATGCTTGAATTTACATTTAGCTCCGAATTTACACCCCCCCTCATTAAACAGGAAGCACAATCCCTTCTGCGCAGCGACCGAGCGCCCCGAAGACTCAGAGCCCCCGGTCCCCCCTGGAAAGGACGACCCCAACTTCGCCTGCGCCATAATCCTCAGCCACAAACCAATATCCTTATGGTCCCAGCGTATGCTGGACCGCACCACTTTCCGCTGACGAAACTGTTCGTCATAGCGGAGCCAAGCCTATCCCCCATATACCCTATACGCCTCCCCGAACGCATCCAGATAGCAGAAAAGCGCCGTACAATTCTCCGGCGCCTTTTCCCCTATCACACTCGCTAAAATGGCAAACACTTGAATCCAGTTAGCGAATGTCCTAGGAATCAGCCTATGCCGCCTCTTCTCCTCCTCCTCCTTTTTCTCCTCTTTCCGTGCCTTATCCAAATTAAAACGATCGAGCGGCAATAGTGAAAAAATGTCCACATATTCGCCCTTCCATATCTGATCCCTAACGTCCTGCTTTAAATGGGCCCCCAATGGGCCCTCAAACCAGACGTACACCTCCCCCTTTTGCTGTGTCGTCCAAACGCGGCGCATCCTCTTTCTACTCCCCTTGAGTTTGAACCGACACTGGAATGCCCTGCGCGGAGGAAGGCGACGTAACCAATGCCGCCGGTGACCCCCTCACCCCCTACACTAACGCCGGGGACGGTAAACCTGAACCACCACCACTACCTACCCCCCAAACTGCATCCGCCAACGCCCCCCATAACTGCTAATAAACCCCTGCCTAACCCCCCCGGGGTGACCCCCAGCCCCTCCCCCAGGGACAGCTAACAAGGGCCTCATCATAGGAAAGGAAGCCTCAACTGGTTGCCTGGGCGCTGTGAACCCAGCGACCGCAAGGTCCTACTCCCGACATCCTGTTGCTCCTGCCGATGCTGCACCACTGCCATCTTCTTCAGCCCCCCTGGCCAGGGCCTCCATGAAGCTCTGCCCCCCAGCTGCTCCGCCGCAGGCGCCATCTTGAAACTCCGGATCCGTCCCACGCTAGCCTGTCGGCACCTGCCGGAAGAAGCACAGGCCCCGCTGTTCCCCTGCTGACCGAGGCCTCACCATCACCCGGCAACGTTCCCAGATGCTGAGCCGACACAGCTAGTGCCGCCGTAGAGCTGACCGCTCCCGCTTCTTCCACCACCGAGGTACCTGTAGAAGGAGGGGGGGACTCCCCCTCCCCCGTCGCAGGTCCCGCTGAGGTCTCGGATTCCTCCGGGACCGGGATGGCCGCTTGGCAGTGCACCGAGTGGAGTCCTGGCCCGGAGGGTCCCGCCAGGGGCTCCTTACACGGTGTCGGACCCGAGGGGTCTCCTTGGGGCTAAGGCGCATCGGAGGCCTTGTCCTCCGCGGCCGTCTGCCTGGTGGAGAGGGGCGACGTGCCTCCTCCCCGGACCCCTGAAGCAATCCCTGAAGCTGGGACTGCAGCCACTGAGGACCCTTGACAACAGCTTCAGCCCGCAGCTGGGCCAGCATTTCCTCGATTCCAGATATCACGGCCAAGGGCTGAAGCAGCGCAGTGTGGCTTCTCCTGCGCTCCTCTGTCTGTGCTCCAGGCTAACACCTGTCATGCAGGCCTCCCCTTCCAATCTTCGTCTTTGGTCCGGCCTCACTTTTTTATTGAAATATACATAAGCCCCATCCAGTTTTTGTTACAACCTCATGAAATCTATACAATTCAGAATTATGGCCACTGACTCTGGTGTCTGATGCAGAGCCCATCCCCACAAGCAGGAGTCTTCACCTAACAATTGACATAAGAATGACCCCTCACCTGCTGACACCAGGACTCCCCTAGGGAGTGACAGCCTGTTCTCTGTACCCCTCTCCCTCCTCCTGTGTAACAAAGGAGGTCCTGCAGGCATAGTAGATCTAGCTCATACTAGTAGAGCTTCTTCCAAGGCTCTGTCCCTGGTAGTCATTGACATGACAAGACGCTGGTATATACTGTATAGGCCACCACTCAGGGTAGTGTTCTCCATCTTCTTCGAACATGAGCTCCTACTATTTGTCCAAAACAGACAGAGTGTCTAAAATGCAGAGGCGGAAGCCTAGATGATCAACTAGAACAGGGGTCGGCAACTTCTGGCACGCGTGTCAAGAGTGGCATGCGAGGCTTATTTCCCTGGTACGGCAGCGGAGCCCTCACCCAGCAGCTTCGATCGGACCAAACATGGCCGAAATGAAACTGCTATTATTATACTGTGGGGTCTCTTCTGACCCCTGAGTATAATAAGAGGAGACTTAGAAGTGATGAAACATAAAAAACAATGATACTCACCTTACTCCCTGCGCTATGCGGCAGCTGTGCGATCTGCAGGCGCTTCTGACAGCTGACAGGGCCTCAGGGGTCACGTCCAGCGTCATTACGCATAATGACGCGACGTGACCTCTGAGACTCAACCAGCGGTCGCTGACTACAGGCAGAAGCGCTGAAGAGAACAGAGCGGCTGCGGAGCGTGGAATGGGGAGTACATTGTTTTTTTCATGTTTGTCACCTCTCTTGGTCTGCACTTATTATACTCAGGGGTCTGAAGAGAGCTATGGAACATAATACCGTGTGCAGGGACCACTATAGGACATAATACGGTGTGCAGGGACCGCTATGGGACCTAATACCGTGTGCGGATACCGCTATGGGACCTAATACCGTGTGCAGGGACCACTATGGGACCTAATACCGTGTGCAGGGACCGCTATGGGACCTAATACCGTGTGCGCATACCGCTATGGGACCTAATACCGTGTGTGGGGACCGCTATGGGACCTAATATCATGTGCGCATACCGCTATGGGACCTAATACCGTGTGCGGGGACCGCTACGGGACCTAATACCGTGTGCCGGGACCGCTATGGGACATATACCGTGTGCAGGGACCGCTATGGGACCTAATACCGTGTGCTGGGGTCACTATATGACATAATACCGAAAATATAGGAAACACAGGCATTCTTTTTTTGTGCAAAAATGCACCATGTGAACGCAGTTTTACATTGAAGTAAAAGTTCCAGTGGCCTAAGACTATATCTGCATCCAGATACATAATGTGTTACCACCCTGAGGATGCCGCCATACGGTGCTCCTGGACACATTTTCCACTAATTGCGGTCTGCACATGGACTTTCATAGCTTCTAATCGGAAAGTACAGGGGCGTCCCAGGAAATAGCAGTAAACGCATGTGTCCTAAAGCATTTGGTGGCAGCACTTCTGTGTTACGGTTTGTGGTATATGACTTTAGTTTAGAGGTTGTCAGACTTACAATTATTGACCGGCACTCCGAGTACCTCATCTTTGATTTTTTAATTAAAATTGGCACGCCGAACAAAAAAGGTTGCCTACCCCTGAACTAGAAGGTCAATCTATAGGGTTAGATGGACTTGCGTGGTTCCTGGTACATCAGTAGCATTTTCTCCATTTGGTCAGGTGTATATATATTGTGAGTATGTGAACCTAGAGGGCGCTAGGGAGCGACCCAGGCCAGCCCTGAAAAGGCCCTCAGCCACACCTTTGGGTGTGGCGCGTAACTCCATAAGGGCTGGAGTATCCTGCAGGGAGCAGGAGATGGTGGACCAGCTAAGGACAGAGAGAGAGGCTCTGTCCCAGAAGGGCTGGGGTCCACAGGGGACTGTTGCTGGAGCTGAGCAATAGTCAGGACAGTTAGGGGCTCAAGGAGTGAGTTAGTACCCTAACTGTGGCCTAGTTTTTTTGTTGTTTTGCTATGTTGCAGTTAAGCTGAATAAAGCCAGTTTTATTTTACACTTTGACCATCTGAACGCTATCTTTCCGGCGCCCAGTACCACGAACCACCGCTGTCCGGACCAGGAGTCGGCTGCCATTTTGAGACTAATTCCCCAAGTTGTCACAATATATACGCCATCACTTAGGTTGGAGTTCTCTCTCTTCTTCAGACTTGAGCTCCTGCTGTTTGTCCAAAACAGACAGAGTGTCTAAAAGGCAGAGGCGGAAGCCTAAATGATCGACTAGGTCAGACGGACTCACGTGGTTCCCGATGCATCACTAACAGTTTTTCAAGTTGGTCCCTTGCTTCCATTCATAAATGCTAAGTTTAATTTGCCTGAGGGAAGGCGGGCTAGAAAAATGAGTACCAGTTTAGTCCCATCACTTCAGGCCATATCATCACAATTGGAGCCCACGGCTTCACCGCTGTTTTTGTGGCCCTCCTGCCAGTGCAGATTTTTTACAGGATTTATCACTTGAGCTTACCATTCACACTCTCTTACAGATAACTAAAAAGTATTATAATGAATACTAGGGTAGGGGTTGGATATTTGGTTCCCTGGTGTCTCTAGGTTCTTTGGTGTCTGTAGGTTGGCATGTCCCTGATAAATGATATTGGCCACATCCTGATGGAACAACCAAGAGAATATAGAATTGGTTATGGCATCCGGAACACTTAAACCTTGAGGTATGGAAATGGGTGTTTAATAAAAAGAAAACTGTGGATATAGGCAGGATAGATGTGTGGCTTGAGCGGTATTTCAATATTGATGCTTCGGCCCTGTGACTTTTTAGTTTTTTTTAGTTTTCATTTGTCCCAGAGAGGTAACATTTGATAACTACCCATCATACATGAAAGTTCTTATGTTATGAATGGAATATTGAAGAAGGATGCCTTGGTTTTACAGATCGGGTGATGTATGCTTGAATGGGTTCTTCTTTCCTCTTGATTTTGCCATATTCTATCACAAGATCCTTATCCCCTTAGGTGTCTTTGTGCAGCCACTCAGAGGTTGTTTTGTGATTTGTAGTCTGAGCGACTATATTCGTGGCCATATGCAAGTAATGGGGGCCTGGCATGGGGCATGATGGTGAGCGTGACATCAATTTGCCTCTTTCCAGCCATTGTAACTACTAATCTATATCACTTTGTGCTTGTAATGCAGGCTGTGGGTTACAGGTCCCACCATAGTCGCCTACTACTTGTTGGACTGCAGAGAGGATGTTTATTTTCCTATGACATATCTGTTGTTCTATATCATTCTGTTTCTTTTAGCTCTTCATTTCTTTTCTTAAATGGGATGGGTTACCCACTTTTCTCTTAACTTCCTATTTGTCACCTGATAAAGATTGAGTTGTGGGTTTTGAGGAGTTTTCCTTGTCAATGTTATGGTCCAATGTGCTTTTATGCCCCAAGGTTGCCAATAGTCAACGACCCCCTTTTCACTAATTCCTCAATGTCCCCGGGCAATCCTTGGTATATTCTTTGGAGCATCTATGCTTGGCCAGATTTCTAGGGTGCCTAAGATTTTAGCCACAACCTTGCACTACTAGAGTCGTTTCAATTGAATTCTGGGTAACCTTTCTTCTTCTCCCCTACCAGTTTTGCCATTCTTGCACCATATGCCATTGCACCATTGATGTTTTTGTAAAACTATATTTGGTTTTGGTTACTCCTGACATATGTGCCAAGCATTGATAATATAATTGATGACTCTCTCTCTTTTCTGTTGGCAGGAGCTCTGGGTACGACACCTTAGCGTTTGACATGCTACCACCACACCTATGGGCCCTGGTGAGAAATAACTAATGGTGTGCACTTTGGTGGCTCCTGTCACATGGAACAGACATGGTAAGGCATGGAGCAAATGGCGAGACAGTGGAGGAATAGGCAGGTTGACAATGATGCAGAACATTAGCAGGTGACCACTGGTTGCTTGTTGCCACTAAGGGAGTTACAAGGGTTCGGAGTCTCAGCAGTAGGACCTGGTGTAAGTTAGTTGATGTTTAGAGATGGGCGAATCAGTTTGTAGCAAACAGAATTTAACTCCAATATTCCAAGTGTTTCAGGTTTGTCCCGAACCCGAAACTTTGGGAGTTCATCACCAGTGAACCAAAAGTGAAATTATTATACTCTGGGGTCTCTTCAGACCCCAGTATATAATAGTTGGAGGCCCAGGGGAGGTGTAAAAAAGTAACTGAAAATTATATTTAACTTCCCACATCATTTCTGATCTTCCTTGTGGCGCCTCTCTCCTGTTCTCTCCCAGCCTTCTGGGTGACGTCCTGCACCTGAAGTCACCACTGAGGCCTGTGATTGGGCCTTAGAGGTGACATGGGGCAAGCGTCATGACACTCGGCACACCCCATGTGGCCGCTAAAGCCCACTCACAGGCCTCAGCGGTGACTCTGGGCTCATTACATCACCAGAAGCTCAGAAGAAGAACCAGAGAAAGCTGAGGAGGCCCTGTCATGTCCCAGGACTTGGTTTAATTCACTGACATATATCTGTGATACTGTTTGTCTTTGTAGTTTGTCCCTTTTCTCTCTCTGTATCCTTAGCTGTGATGCTGTAGCTCCTCCTCTCTCTCTCTCAGTTTAGTTTCACTTCTTTGTAAGCAACATGTCTGCTCAGCTCCTGGTATTTCATCATTTTTCACCTACTGCTGTATGAGGTTTTACAAGATTTACCTGGATTAAAGCATCTGGAATCTTATCTACGCCTCCTCAGTTGAGTTGAACACTATCTGATAAATATCTTGGTGTAAATTGCTGGTTAGCATAGAGACTACAGGACACTCTCACAACCTCACACTTGCAGCCAAGCTATTGAGTCAGAACAGTGAAAAATGATGCATAAAGACTGCCAGATACGGCTGTAAGACAGTTCACCAACTTCTGACATACAGTCAGTCACAGCAAGTTACCTGAAGCCAGAAGGAATCAGCATTGTGTAAGTTGCATCTGCAGCTCAGACTCCCTCAGCATAAGAAGATTCTATCAAGCAGCCATCTTACTCCAGCAAAGTTATATTTATCCTGTTTGTGTTGCATCATGGCTGAAGGGCACCCTGAAGCACAAGGTAGCATGGACCTCAGTCTGCAGCCCAGTGAGAAGGCTAGACACTCAATTAAACAGGTTAGAGACAATCTAGAAGGTTTAAAGCATGAACTTTCCTGTGAACTCTCAAAATGGTGGCAGGAAATACAGACTAAGATATCTGCCATGTGCTTGCCTGCATACCATATATCACCACTAGAGGGAGCTCTGCGACAGCTTTGTTCTATGCATGGACATTATAAAATGAAAGCTGAGGAGTATGAAAGCATATTGAGGAAACTTCATACAGACGATTCCTTAGTTGAATTGCAAAGCTTCCAGCATCTCAATTCAGAACGAGACAGCTTAGTACATGAAACTAAGTTAAGGACAGAGGCAAGAATTGCGCAACTGCAGGAAATGGCATCCCACGTTTCTGAGTCTACCAAGCGTTCAAAGCGTACATCTAAGTCACGTTCCTCAAAATCTTCCACACTCAGTGAGCAACTTATAAAAGCACGTGCAGAGGCGGAAGCTACTAAGATACAGGCAGCCTTTGCACAACAGAAAGCAGAGATGGAAGCTAATGCAGCAGCGATGGAAGCTAAGGCAGCTCAACAGAAAGCAGCGATGGAAGCTAAGGCAGCTCAACAGAAAGCAGAAATGGAAGCTAATGCAGCAGCGATGGAAGCTAATGCAGCTCAAAAAAGGGCAGAACTAGAAGCTCTAGAGAAACAGTATGAGCACGTTGCAGCCATGGCAAGGTTAAGCATTTTAGAACAAGCCATCAGTGGAAGTGAAAGAGACAGCACCAGTTTGTGTGATGTGGAAACAGAGGATCCCCTCAAGCGCACAAGAGACTATGTACTAAGCCAAAGCAGTGAATCCCTATTTGCCACAAATGTTCCTGTCAGGGACGACATTTCTCCTGAGCAACAGGGCACAGTATCTTCTGCAGCACACCGCATTCAAGGTCAGTACAATGCCCTGCCTGTCCAGCATCCAGTTTCTTCTTCCTTCATGGATTCCCAAAGCCTTGCACCTCAGCAAATGCAATATACTGATACTCAGGTAAACACCAATGTGACACCATACTACCAGACTGCAAACAACCGTCCAGTCTCACATCCATATGTGGCTAAACCTATGGACTTTAAGCTAGCTCCTAGGCTGAATGCCTACGCAGCCCCTACACTACCTACCTCTGTTAACCAGAACCCCACTAACAACGTAATCACCGCTACTCAGCCAGCAACTCAATATTTAAAGTCAGAGAGAACAGACATGTCAGAGTTTGCAAGGTACATGGTTCGCCGTGAGCTTACTAAGACTGGACTCACAAGGTTCGATGACCAACCTGAAAACTACAGAGGCTGGAAATGTGCCTTCAAAACTGCAATTAGTGACCTTGGCGTTACTGCAGCTGAAGAATTAGATTTGCTTATCCGGTGGCTTGGCCCACAGTCCACAGAACGTGCTAAAAGAGTCAGATCCGTCCACATTTACAACCCCATAGCAGGCCTTACCGCTGCTTGGGAAAGACTGGAGAAAACCTATGGCAGTCCTGAAGCAATAGAGAATGCTCTGTTCAAACGATTGCAAGGGTTTCCAAAGATATCTGGTAAGGATCATCAGAAATTTCAAGAACTTAGTGACCTACTCATGGAGCTCCTACTGGCTAAGGCGGACACTCTCCTACCGGGCCTCAGTTACCTGGACACTGCTCGTGGGGTAAACCCGATAGTCTCCAAGTTGCCATATAATATTCAAGAAAGGTGGACCACAGTTGGGTCAAGATACAAAAATGAGAATCAAGTCTCCTTTCCTCCATTTTCCTACTTCTGTGAGTTTATCAAGAACATTGCAGAATCCAAGAATGACCCAAGCTTTTCCTATGGGGATCCCAGTGTTCCTGGTTCACCTCCTATTAAATATGACAGCTCACATTCTAACTACAGAAACCGCAGAGGCCCAGTTTCGGTGAAAAAGACTGATATTCTTCCTATACCTACATCAGCACCAGAAGAAAGCAGTTGCAACAGCAACCAAGACGAAAAGGTAGAAAATCCTAACCGTCTGTGTCCTATTCACAAGAAGCCTCATCCCCTCAAGAAGTGTATTGGCTTCAGGAGGAAACCAATCCAGGAACGTAGAGAGCTTCTTAAGAAACTAGGGATATGTTTCAAATGTTGTTCCTCTACTGAACATGTTGCTAGAGACTGTAAAATTGCTATTAAGTGTATAGAGTGTGGCAGTGAGGACCATGTACAAGCTCTTCATCCAGCCCAGCCTAGTGCCACACCACCTAGAGGTTCCCCTTCCCCAACTAAGCATGGCGGGGAGAACACAGATCAAGCAGCAAATACTACCACAGTATCTTCCTCATGTACAGAAGTCTGCGGAGAAGACCTTTGTGACAAGTCCTGTGCAAGGATATGCCTAGTCAATATATACCCCAAGGGCCAACCAGAAAGGGCTCTGAGGGTGTACGCCATCTTGGACGACCAGAGCAACCACTCACTTGCAAGGTCAGAACTCTTTGATCTGTTTAACTTAAAGGGTGATACTTATCCGTATACCTTGGGTACTTGTAGTGGCATATCAGAGGTTTCTGGAAGAAGGGCCAGTGGTCTCGTAATAGCTTCTCTCAAGGGCAATTTGGAGATACCTTTGCCCACACTTGTTGAGTGCAACCAGATACCATCAAACAGAGAAGAGATACCCACACCAGAGGCGGCTTTCCAGCACCCTCATCTAAGGGCTATAGCCAGTGAAATACCATCCCTTGACAAAAATGCAGACATTCTAGTTCTGCTAGGTAGAGACATTCTCAGACTGCACAAAATACGCCAGCAAATTAATGGACCACATGATGCACCATTTGCCCAGCGCCTCGATCTAGGATGGGTAATCATTGGCAACGTCTGCATAGGTAGGATGAAAAGGCCCACCAATATTTCTTCATTTAAGACGCATATGTTACCAAATGGTCGCAGCACTTGTTTTCAGCCATGTCCACATCACTACCAAGTGAAAGAGAAGATAAGCAGCAGTAAGTGGCTGCATAATCACCGAGACAACGTGAATACTTTCCTGCCTGGGGACGACATCCTTGGATTAACAGTGTTCAATACAACAAGTGATGACAACAAGCTGGCACCGGCTATAGCTGATAAAGAATTTCTCAAACTTATGGACAAGGAATTCATTCAAGATGATTCCAACAGCTGGGTAGCACCTTTACCTTTCCGCTCCCCGAGATCAAAACTGCCAAACAATCTGAAGCAAGCAGTTTCTAGATTTTCCTCTTTAAAACGTACCCTCATGAGGAAACCAGAGATGGAGAAACACTTTGTAGGTTTCATGCAGAAGGTATTTGAGAGAGATCATGCAGAACCTGCACCTCCACTAAAGGAAGGAGAAGAATGCTGGTACCTTCCATCATTTGGCGTGTATCACCCTCGCAAACCTGACCAAATCAGGGTCGTGTTCGATTCTAGTGCTCAGTATGAAGGCGTCTCTCTCAACAACCTGCTCCTCACTGGTCCTAACTTAAACAACAGCCTCATAGGAGTCTTAATCCGTTTCAGACAGGAACCAGTTGCAGTGATGGCCGACATCCAACAGATGTTTCATTGCTTCATTGTTAAGGATGATGACAGAAACTATCTCAGGTTCCTATGGCATAAGGACAATGATGTCAACAATGAAGTCATAGATTACCGGATGAAGGTACATGTCTTTGGCAATAGCCCATCTCCTGCAGTAGCGATCTATGGACTGAGAAGGACCGCCCATGAAGGTGAGAAAGAGTATGGCTCTGATGCTCGTCAGTTTGTTGAGAGAAACTTCTATGTTGATGATGGTCTTAAATCCTTACCTGCAAGTGAAGAAGTGATCGATCTCCTCTCTAGAACACAGGAAATGCTGTCTGTAGCTAATCTCAGACTTCACAAGATCATCTCCAACAATATGGAGGTAATGAAGGCATTTCCCTCTGATGATCATGCAATCAACTTGAAGGATCTTGATCTCAGTTCTGATACTCCTCCTATGCAACGCAGCCTAGGATTGCTATGGAACACTGAACAAGACACATTCACATTCCAAGTGTCTTCTTGTGACAAACCTTTCACCAAACGAGGAGTTTTATCTGTTGTGAACAGCATTTATGATCCTCTTGGTTTCATTGCTCCCATCACCATTCAAGGCAAGCTACTACTAAGACAGCTTACCACTGAGAACATGGACTGGAACACTCCACTGCCTGCTGAGAAACAACTGAGGTCTGACTGTGGAACTAACTTCGTTGGAGCATGCAAAGAACTGCAGTTAGACAACTTCTTATCCAACAATGGGTGCACTTGGACATTTAACCCTCCACATTCATCCCATATGGGAGGTTCCTGGGAACGTATGATTGGGATCACACGCAGAATCCTTGACTCTATGTTGATGGACCACAAGTCGACACTGCTTACCCATGAGACGTTAATAACCTTTCTTGCTGAAGTGTCTGCGATAATCAATGCAAGGCCACTTGTCCCAGTATCTTCAGACCCTGAATCTCCAATTATCTTAACCCCAGCAACGCTTCTTACTCAGAAAATTGGTACTGCTGCTACCTCTCCACGTACCTTAGATCACAGTGACATTTACAGACGCCAATGGAAACAAGTTCAACACCTGTCCAATGTGTTCTGGCACCGCTGGAAAACAGAGTACCTCCACATGCTACAGAGCCGTCACAAATGGCAGACCTCAAAACCTAATCTCCAGGTGGGTGACCTCGTCCTTCTAAGGGATAAAGAAGTCCATCGGAATGAATGGCCTATGGGTCTCATCACTAAAGTTGTCCCTAGTGATGATGGGAAGACTCGGAAAGTGGAGGTCAAGGTAACCAAGGGAGGCTCAGTGCGAGTTTTCTTCCGCCCAATTAATGAACTGGTGCTTCTTCTTCCAAGAGGAGACATCACATAAAAGAAGATAAGGACACCATTCACAGCTCATGGCGGGGAGCTTCCTTCCATGAACTAAAAACGTGTTCTTGTGGATTACAGTGTGGGTCGGTGGAGGTGTTGGCAAATTGCGGCTTCCCGACCTGAAGATTGGTTTATTTGGACTAACTGTTGATTATTGTTTGTTGTGCATGTTTCTTTTTTGTTTTTCAGGTTTGAAGAGGACTTTATGGACATCTCAGGACATTTAATGTTTGTTTTCATTGAAATCTAAAGATTTCAGGCGGGGAGTGTCATGTCCCAGGACTTGGTTTAATTCACTGACATATATCTGTGATACTGTTTGTCTTTGTAGTTTGTCCCTTTTCTCTCTCTGTATCCTTAGCTGTGATGCTGTAGCTCCTCCTCTCTCTCGCTCAGTTTAGTTTCACTTCTTTGTAAGCAACATGTCTGCTCAGCTCCTGGTATTTCATCATTTTTCACCTACTGCTGTATGAGGTTCTACAAGATTTACTTGGATTAAAGCATCTGGAATCTTATCTACGCCTCCTCAGTTGAGTTGAACACTATCTGATAAATATCTTGGTGTAAATTGCTGGTTAGCATAGAGACTACAGGACACTCTCACAACCTCACACTTGCAGCCAAGCTATTGAGTCAGAACAGGCCCAGAAGAGGTGACTATCTAAAGCAATTGCTGTTTTTTTTTGAGCAGATACCAATCACCCTGCCATATGACTTCTAGGACACTGTTAAGCTGAGGCCCTTAAGCTGCTTTTTTGTTGTTGCAGACCTTGCTGCAGTTTCTTGAGCCAAACCTAGGAGTGGCTACAAAAGGAATAGGAAATTTAATGAAAGCTCTTATACTGCTCCCTTCTGTTAGGTATACTCCTGATTTTGGGTCAAAACAAACAACTTTTCTGCAATGTGGGGTCTTAGCCTTATATTGGTGTGGCTCAAAGGGATGAATACAGAGCAGGTGGTAGGGATTGAGGATTTTTGAACAAGGCGATATCCAAGGGGGAATGTTTGGGGATTATAGTGGTTGCAGTTGCTGACAGAGGTCATATACAGTGGCTTGCAAAAGTATTCATACCCCTTGAACTTTTCCACATTTTGTCACCTTACAACCACAAATATAAATGCATTTTATTGCGATAATAAGTGATAACCAACACAAAGTAGGAGTTAATTGTGAAGTGGAAGGAAAATGATACATGGTTTTCAAAATTTTAACCAAATAAAAATCTGAAAACTGTGACGTGCAAAAGTATTCAGCCCCCCTATATCAATACTTTGTAGAGCCACCTTTTGCTGCAATTAAAGCAGCAAGTATTTTGGGGTATGTCTCTACCAGCTTTGCGCATCTGGAGACTGAGATTTTTGCCCATTCTTCTTTGCAAAATAGCTCAAGCTCAGCCAAATTGGATGGTATGTTCAGGGTGATGAGCAGGGTTACTTTTCCGCCACACATAACACTTTGCATTTAGGCCAAAAAGTTGAACTTTGGTCTCATCTGACCAGAGCACCTTCTTCCACATGTTGTGGCAAACTGCAAACGGCACTTCTTTGTCTTTTTATCAACAATGGTTTTCTTCTCCCACCTGAACTGTGGATTTCTGCAGTTTCACCAGAGTGACCATGGGCCTCTTGGCTGTTTCTCTGACCAGTCCTCTCCTTGCTCGATCTGTCAGTTTAGGTGGACGGCCATATCTTGGTAGGTTTACTGTTGTAGAATACTTTGGTGCTGGTGCTGGAAGTGTCTTTGCTGTTAGGCATTGGAAAAAGCAATGGTTTAGTAGAAAAATCTGTCCCTTTTAATGGCTTGTAAGTGCTAAAGGCTTATTGTTATTTGGGAGACAAATTTGTGGTGTGAGCCACTTCAAAAATGATAAGGAAGAAGAATTGGCTTTGCAAAAAAAAAAGGAAAAGCCTCCAAAAATGATGGGATGGGAACAGATGTGATTTTTTTTTTTTTTTTTTTTATACCAACCTGGTAGCGGCATCAACAATGTGCTATAGTGGAATGTGATGGCGGAACAGGCCGCAGGACATGTCTGCCCAAGTGGTGGTACCTGTGGCACCATGTGTGGCAGTGTGGCAAGGGCAAGGACTAATATGATGGACCAGGCTGTAGGACATGTCTGCCTCCTCAGTGGTGGTAGGTGCTAGGCAGCTGTGGCAGTGCAGCAGGGTATTATATGATGAACCAGGCCACAGGATATGTCTGACTGAGTGGTGGCAACAATACTCCTTAATGAAAAAATGTTAACTCTTACCCAAAAAAGTCTGTAACAAAATTTTTTTCACTTCTTTCACATTTTTGGTCTTCTTCATTACAAAAGTATGTTCAAAGAATGAGTCTTAAGATGAATTTGCTCTTTTGCCAGCATCCAGGACTGTCAGACAATATAGATTAACCGTCTGAAGCAGACTCGCTCACTGAAGATGTCCTATGCCTATCTATGTCTGTATATTCAATTCTATTCTAGCACTTTTAATCCACCTATGTATAGTTATTGCTTGACTCTCTAAGTCCTCCTATAACTATTGTTTTCTGACCTGTGCTGCCTATAGCCTAGCTAATAGCTATGAGATGCAGTGAGACAGAACACAGATGTATTTATCCACCATTACCGCAACTAACTATATAAATAAAATTTATTATTATTAACTAATGGCTGATACACAACCATATATAGTCTATATGACATCAGCATTGTAAGGTCCACCTACCACTGTCTATTGGAGGCTCACAGATGTCGCTATGACGTGATGTGTGAGTAAATGCACACATGACATTGTCTGCTCTTTATTTCCTGGTCTAACACATGGCGGCGGCCATTTTCTCTTAGCGCAGCCATTTTTGTTCATCTGAAGCAAAAATTGGAATATTCGGGATGAACCTGGAACGTTACAAACTGATTCGGCCATCTCTAATGGGAATGAGATTCTTAGTGAATGTTGTATGATGCCAATGGTGTAAAGAAGGCCTTATAAATACAATGCTCTCGCTCTACAATATGGTGAAAATATAGGTAGAACTGTCACCATATGAGGTTGGACAGGCTCCATTTATAAAACAGTGGCTTCTTCCTCAGGTTTGCAAGAAGGAATGGAGCAGGTCCTGTTTTTGCTGCGTGGGGGTCGGAGCTCCATGTAGGAGTACACGGACTCCTCCTTGGCGGATGATAGTTAATGTGGAGATGAACCAGATTTAAGTAAAGGTGGACTTGCTCACCGGGAGTCTGGTTGCCGACATACCAGAAGGAGCTTTGGTAGTTCATTGCTGTGATAGAGACCTCATATCAAACAATTTTCCAATATAATTTCTGTATCAATTCCTCATGGTTTTCTAGATCTCTGCTTGCTGTCAATCATTCTGCTTACTTCCAATGGATAGAAATCAGTGGATATCCAGAGGATAAAAAGTTGACTTGCTTTAGCGTTGTCCCTTTTGCTGGCCAAACAGACCTAATAGAAATCAATGGATCAGTTTTTAACAGATGTAAAGTGGACTGACTTCTGTTTAATGTCTGTTAAAAATGGATCAGTGGGTTGGGTAAAAAAATGATAGGCCAATGAAATTCATCCATTTTTTTCAACCGTCAAAAATGGAAAAATAGAACACACGCAAAACATCAAATATGTACATGTACGTATGTTAGATCCATCAAAAATGTATTGAGATCTGTATATGTGATCATTTGTTCTTCCACCAGCATGAGTGTATGGCAGTGGCGGGGTCAGTTTTTCCCCCTCTGAGAACAAAAGAACATTCATCTGAACCGAGCATGCATGTGTATGGGATAGTTTGGAGGAAAAGCTGTCTTATTAAATTAGTACAATGCTCAATTGTCAGGAGTTTCAGTGCATCTATGATGAGTTTCCAGAACAAGGGGCAGGAAGTGTTGCCATAGAAAAACAGACACAGAAGTCATACCATCAGGCAAAGAATAAAGCTAGGTCCACACAAGTGTTGGGCTGTCCATTGTTCTGGTCCATTGGAGGATACATATGGAGCCCCGACAGACCCCATTGACTATAATATGGACAGTCTGGTGTCCGTTGTTTTTAAACTGAGAGCAGCCGACAAAAATGACCCACGTCCAGGACTTTTCGTCTGCCGATTTCAGGTGATCATTGCGATGGGTTTTCCTAACAGAGACTCCGAAACAGATATGAACACATTACAATATATGGGATATAATACATCCGATCCATGATCATGAAGTAGAAGCTATAACTTTATCCACATGTATCCCCATCAATGACATCACTGTATTTAATGATGACATGTCCTATATTCTATACTATATTCAATTATATCACTCCATTCAGTATAATCACGTTATCACGCAATCATCATGTGTCATTGCAGCGTCTTCCTGCCATTCCACTTATGTGGATGGGTGAACTCTGGGCCCCTAAACCAACGGTGCCAGCTGAAATTGCTACCTCTGCAACCCCTACAGCTACGACATTGCTGTAATGTACGTCTGTCTTATCAGATCAAAATACGATTATGTCAGCTTTGATCCAAGATCACTAAAATCTCCCTTGCTATGTTATTATCCAATTTGCACATTGCGACAGAATGCGCTTCTTCTTCATCATTATCATTACACCTATTTTTAGCAGCTGCTTCCTTCACAGACATGGATACAAATCTTAATGACTGAGTGGGTTGTGTCGAAGTCTTAGCCCATACAGGTAACAAGATGAGGCACGATTCCCTACAGTCAAATACACATCAAAGCCCAAGGGCTGAACCAGTTCAGTGCTGTTTGGAGTCATTAAAGTAAGGATTCCCACGCACACAGTAGCAGAGGGTGGGGGTATGCTTACCTGCCCAGTCATGTCGGGATACTCAATGGCAGTTTCACTTTGCACATGTTTTTCAGACTATTTACTATGATGATGAAGAATGTTGTAATCTGGAGTTTCATCCACCTGCACATAACACGGGGGCAGATATTATGTAAAGCACATATTGTACCCGTCATATTTAGCACTATGGTCCTGAATGCAGAAGCAGCCGTGCTCTAGTATCTCTGGGGAAACCTATGACATTACTGATGACATCACAGGGCTTCCCATCTGTTAATGGCATATAGAGAAGACATGATGTGTGTTGGTTGCACTGGAAATATCACTGGAAACCATGATGGGCTATCAGTAATCTGTCCATGGGGAAGGATAGGAAGGAATAAATAGCTTTTACCCCCAAAAGCGGCGTGATGGATCAGTGGTTCGCATTGTTGCCTTGCAGCACTGGGGTCCTGAGTTTGAAGGGCAACATCTGTTCCATGTTTGCAAGGGTTTCCTCTGGGTACTCTGGTTTCCTCCCACATCCTTAGGTTAGGTGATACAGTAAATATCGAATTGTTGGGGAGACAACAGTTGTCCCATGCGCTGTTAAGGAATACATCTGGACCTTGTACTATACAGTGCTCAGAGCCGGAAGCAGATGGGTCTCCGTCTTGTGTAGTGGCCAGGTGCCAGAACTGCAGCTTGAAGTCAATGGGAGCCAATCTGCAGAACCAGTGACTGGCCACTATACAGGGCATGGTGCCAATTGCCCCCAGCTCTGTGCACTGTATAGTACAGGGACCCATACAGTTGGCTGTCGGCCCCCCACCAATCACATATTTATAGTCTATACTAAGTACAGACCAATAAAAAAAAAAAAATCCTGGACAATTCCTCAATATTCCAACCATATATATCAGCATTACACATCCTATGTATCATGAAACATTTTGCATGGGTGTCAGGAGCACAGATATTAATATATTCATACACCCCAATGGACGTATGACCATTGGGCAGACGAAGGCCATATTGTTCTGCAGAGGGAGAAATAAAATATGTGGGTAGACAATGCAATGTGCCTAAAAGCAAAAATTTTGCACTGGGCATCAAGGCTCAGAATACTATCATGAAAGGGTTAAAGTGCTGATGTTTTTCCATTCTGAATATTTTCTTGGTTCTTGTCTGGTATGGCCCCCTATTCTCAGGCCAATTGTGGGGGGATCTCACACAGTTATTGTTATTATTTTCTTACTTATATAGTGCGCCCATATTCTGCAGCGCTTTACTGTTGAATCCTATTACCTCCACAGTGACATCACCGTAGGGTGCCCATACACGTTGTGGCCCAGCTACATAGAACTGCATTTGGCAATGATGGAGATTATCATTTCTGTGCTTTAGTTGTACTTGCCACAAATAAATCGATATTAAAACTCAACTTTTATTAAGTAGTTTAAAACCCTGATACATAACTCAATAATATTGAATTAGAAAATATTCAATATCAAACCGATATAGCAAAAATAAATAGTTCAGAGGCACACTGTAGATGACAAAGTAATGCCCTCTTTTGCTGTAGCGATTTGGAAAAACCACAAAGCCATGGTCAGTAGAGATGAGGCACAGCCATACTCTGATCTGGGTCCCTGCAGGAAAAATAGGAGACCTGGACTTCTGGAAAAGTCAGCAAATCTCTTGAGAGCACCTGGATGCTGTGCCAGGCAGTACCCAATGTCACATTCAGTGGTGTGGCTATTCCAGAATAATCCCTTGCCACCTGGATGGTGGATCTGAAATGTTGGCAAGTATACGTGCAGCAATCTACATGTAGTTACTGCAGCATCATGTACAACCATAGACCATGAGTAAGCTGAACTCCCCTATAAGTATTCTCATCACTAATACCTCCCAAATTTCAAAGGACTTAAAGAGGAACAGAATATGCGTCGCACTATGTACACTGCAACAAATTTAACCCATCCAGTTCCAATGTGACTCCTCCCACTCCCACCAAATTCTTTTTGTGCCCCCACACAGTGTAATGCCCCTACAGTTACCCTGTCCCTTTACTGGTTCCCCCACAGTGTCAACCAAAAATAAAACCCACTAATACTCACCTCTCCTCGTTCCCCTGCTGTTCTTCTGTCTCTGGTCCGGAGCTGCAGGCATGATGGAAGTAATGTCACTACATCGTGTCTAAGGCAGGGTTCACACTACCGTTCGATTCCGTTATGAAGGTGTCCGTTAACAAAAAAAAAAAAAGGAAACCTATCATAACAGACATTAACGGACACTAACTGATCCAATTAATGGACACATTAGCTTCAGTTAGTGTCCGTTTTTTAACACTGTACATTTTTTGTTTTGTTTCTGCTTTCTGAGCATGCGCAGAAAAAAAATGGACATAAAATAATGGACAGTAACTGATGGCTATCAGGTTATAAGTCCATTACCCATAGACTTCAATGTTAAAAAAATAACAGGCACTTGCTGTCAGTCAAGAATCCGTTTTTCCAAACGGACAAAAAAGTCCTGCATGTAGGATTTTTTTGTCCGCGGGAAAATAACAGACTTCTGACCAATTGGGTGTAAACGGACACTAATGGACACAACATAAAAACCCATTGAAATGAATGGAAATTTTAACAGATTTCTGACGGTTCAGCTAGTGTCCGATGCTAAAATCTTGTAACAGACAATAGCTACGGACACTACTGACGGTCACCAACGGTAGTGTGAACGCCCCCTAATACTCCCAGAGCTCGACAGGCCGAATGGTGAAGCAGGGAGCTTATGGCTCCCTGCTTCACCATTCTTGTATTCAACTCATCTGCATCCTAGTTGAAGCTGGGACATACCTCCCACTGACCGGGACAGCACCTGGAATTTGGGACTGTCCCACTGACTAATGGGGAGGTTGGGAGGAGTGGCATACATACAGTAGTTATTATCTGATTTACACTCATGTTACATGTTCCTCTTAGGTTACCAACCTCACCCCTCACTCTATCACTCACATCTCACATCCTATTGCAGCTCCCTGTTGACTCAGTATCTATAAACTGTATGTCCTTCAGAATAAAATGTAAGTGCCGCAGAATAATTATTTACATTGCTGCAATGTACTAACCAGAGACAGTGTAAATATGGTGCACCTTTGGCGCCCAGCCCTTTATTGTGCCACCTTGTTCATTCTGTGCCCTGTTGACCACCTGACAGACAGCTGGCATGAGATATACCTGAAGTCTATGCCAATTCCTGACTGGCAGAGGGGGTGTACATGAATTATTAAGAGGCCTTTTCAGGGACATCTTACACCGGCCAGGAATGTGGTTATGACTGGCGTACGGAATAGCAGTCTTAATAAATTCCTCCCATTATGTTTTTTATGTAGTTTTTAGTCTAATTTTTGAGCCAGACACAGGAGTAAGGAAGGGCAAATAGGATTTGTTCAATAATATTCCCTCCTCTTTCATCCACCCCTAGTTTTGGCTTCCAAAACTAACTCAAAAATGTAATGTGTGAACCCAGCCTTAAGGTGTGTCTGACAACACAATGCTGACGGATTCCAAGTGGTAGCCAAGGGAATCTGTAAATCCTGACTGTGCTATAACTGTAGGGGGTACGGTAGGTGCAATTGTAACCAGGCGTCTATTGGCATGCAATTGGCAGAATATATTATATTTTTATGTAAAAGTAGACAAAATGCTTATTTCGTGGTGTCTGTTGTGTAGTCAGCAGACTGTAAAGTATTACTAGTGTTTGTTCCCAGGCACGCAGTAGCTGAGAGCGGAGGAAGGGACACCAGCCCAGTCATGTTAGGAAACTCAATAATGTCAGTTTCACTTTTAATGCATTTTTAGGACTATTCACTCCGATAAGGAAGAATATACTACCCTATCGTTCCATCCACCTACACATGGCAGGTGGGACAGGTGAGGGGTCCTCATTATAACGTATTGCAATTTGTGCTCTATGGCAAGGAATACCCCACAGGTTTTACGCCAAAAGATCACACTAATCCAAACCTATATATATCAGTGGCGTAACTAGGAATGGCTGGGCCCCAAGGTGAACATTTGACATGGGGCCCCCCCGGACCGCCCCCTCTGACCCCCCCTCGCACAAACCGCATTCCTGCGCACACTATTATGCGTCATAGTGGCCCCTGCACACAGTATTATGCCCCATAGTGGCCCCTGCACACAGTATTATGCACCATAGTGGCCCCTGCACACAGTATTATGCAGAATAGTGGCCCCTGCACACAGTATTATGCCCCATAGTGGCCCCTGCACATAGTATTATGCCCCATAGTGGCCCCTGCACACAGTATTATGCAGCATAGTGGCCTCTGCACACAGTATTATGTCCCATTGTGGCCCCTGCACACAGTATTATGCACCATAGTGGCCCATGCACACAGTATTATGCCCCATAGTGGCCCCTGCACATAGTATTATGCGCCATAGTGGCCCCTGCACACAGTATTATGTCCCATTGTGGCCCCTGCACACAGTATTATGCAGCATAGTGGCCCCTGCACACAGTATTATGCAGCATAGTGGCCCCTGCACACAGTATTATGCCCCATAGTGGCCCCTGCACACAGTACTATGCCCCATTGTGGACCACCCATGAACAATTATTATACTCTGGGGTCTTTTTCAGACCCCAGGGTATAATGATTGGAGACACAGGGGAGGATACAGACATAAAAAAAATGCTACTTACCTCTCCCTGGCTCCGGTGCACTCCACGCTACTTCGGCCATCTTCAATGTTGGACCAGATCTCGCGTGATGCGGGCCAGCGTCGCAACGCATAATGACGTCGGCTGACGTCTGGGATGTCACCAAAAAGGCCCGAAGCCTGCCGGAGCGCAGGAGAGGTACGTAATATTGTTTATTATGTTTGCTCTCCTCCCCTGGGCCCCCGATCATTATACTCCGGGGTCTGAAAAGACCCCGGAATATAATGATAGCAGTGTTCGTGGGGTTTGCGGTAGCGGCTGCCACAGGGCTCCGGGCCCCATAATGTGCTGGGCCCTGTGGCAGCTGCTACCTCTGCTACCCCGGTATTTACGCCCCTGCTATATATGAAGATACATGAATACATATATATAGATATATCAGCATATATGTGTTACACATCTTATGTTTTATGGCACATATTGCATGGGTGCCAGGTGTTCAGATATTAAAGCAGTTCTCCAGCCCCCCAGTCATCGGTGTTCATTTCCCTGGACCCCCAGTCATGAGTGTTCACTTCCCAGGACTCTCACAATTTTTCATTACTAAAGACCTGTCCACAGCAAAGTTACATTCCAACACAATGAAGCGCTGCCAGGAATTCTAGCGCCATGAAATATTTTATAAAAGGTCAAAGCTAGAGATGAGTAAACTGGATTCATCATGAATTTTCTAAAAGTTCCCGCATTGGGCCGAACCTGAAACTTCTGGAGTTCACCACCCAAAAATTACTATTATAAGTTGGAGTCTCTTTAGACCACAGGACATATACATATACAGTGCTGGCCAAAAGTATTGGCACCCCTGCAATTCTGTCAGATAATACTCAATTTCTTCCAGAAAATGATTGCAATTATGGTAATAATATCTTCATTTAATTTGTCTTCAATGGAAAACCACAAAAAGAATTGTCAAAAAGCCAAATTGGATATAATTCCACACCAAACATAAAAAAGGGGATGGACAAAAGTATTGGCACCCTTTGAAAAATCATGTGATGCTTCTCTAATTTGTGTAATTAACAGCACCTGTTACTTACCTGTGGCACATAACAGGTGGTGGCAATAACTAAATCACACTTGCAGCCAGTTGAAATGGATTAAAGTTGACTCAACCTCTGTCCTGTGTCCTTGTGTGTACCACATTGAGCATGGAGAAAAGAAAGAAGACCAAAGAACTGTCTGAGGACTTGAGAAGCAAAATTGTGAGGAAGCATGAGCAATCTCAAGGCTACAAGTCCATCTCCAAAGACCTGAATGTTCCTGTGTCTACCGTGCGCAGTGTCATCAAGAAGTTTAAAGCCCATGGCACTGTGGCTAACCTCCCTAGATGTGGACGGAAAAGAAAAATTGACGAGAGATTTCAATGAAAGATTGTGCGGATGGTGGCTAAAGAACCACGACTAACATCCAAACAAGTTCTAACTGCCCTGCAGTCCGAGGGTACAACAGTGTCAACCCGTACTATCCGTCGGCGTCTGAATGAAAAGGGACTCTATGGTAGGATACCCAGGAAGACCCCACTTCTGACCCAGAGACATAAAAAAGCCAGGCTGGAGTTTGCCAAAACTTACCTGAGAAAGCCAAAAACTTTTTGGAAGAATGTTCTCTGGTCAGATGAGACAAAAGTAGAGCTTTTTGGGAAAAGGCATCAACATAGAGTTTACAGGAAAAAAAAAGAGGCCTTCAAAGAAAAGAACACGGTCCCTACAGTCAAACATGGCAGTTGTTCACAGTTATTTTGTCTAAAGGTTGTGCTACCAAGTATTAGGCTGAGGGTGCCAATACTTTTGTCCGGCCCATTTTTGGAGTTTTGTGTAAAATGATCAATGATTTGACTTTTTTTTCATTCTCTTTTGTGTTTTTTCATTGCAAGCAAAATAAATGAAGATATTATTACCAAAGCGTTTGTGATTGCAATCATTTTCTGGAAGAAATTGAGTATTATCTGACAGAATTGCAAGGGTGCCAATACTTTTGGCCAGCACTGTATATATATATACAGTATATATATATATATATATCAGGTTTTGTTATATATATGGCTTGTTGATGTATTGTTGGATTTCTCATGAATTGCAGTAGGAAATTATTTCTATGACCCCAGGGATATATTTTGTCTGCACAGATGGGGACAGTCAGCTTTATTTTAGGGTGAGCTCCAGTTTTCTAGTGTTTCTAATTGTTTTTTAGGTCTCCATTTATAGACACATTTATGTATTATTAATAAAATTATTCTTTTTGATATTTGATACAGCACTGACAGATTCCAAGTGGCAGCCAAGAGGATTGTGAACGCTGCCAGAGCTGAAGCTATAGGGAATATACCTGGGTGTATTTGGCATACTAGAAGGAGTTGTTGGTATGAATGAATCTTTCACAATGTGAAGTAATGGTGATATATGTAAGAGATTACAATATTAGACAAAAAGGAGAAGTTTACCATTTACATTTGCAAGGAGGCTCTAGGACTCTGTTGGGCCACCTCTAGCCTGAATACAAGACGAGATACAGCTGGGCATGGAGGTATACAGGTTCTGTATGGTATCCTGTTGTACATTTTCCCACAGATGTTACAGCCTGGCCTGTAGATCTTGCACACTTATAGGTTGCTGAAGCTGGTGCCCCAGCTGGTCCCATAAATGCTCAATTGGAGATAAATCTAGTGACCCAGCAGGCTGAGAAAGTATTGTAATCTGGTGGAGATGGAGACATTCCTGGGAAACCCTTGCTGTGGGTGTGCGGGTGAGCAATATCCTGCCGAAAAATACCATATAGTAGCCCAACACAAGTGGCCGCAGGATGTCCGGCACATATCACTGAGCTGTTAGTGTCCCTCGTATCACTACTAGGGGTGACTGACGGTCATGTGATGGCTCCCCAGATCATCACACCAGCACTTGGTGCACTGTGTTGCTCCACAGCAGGATTGAAGCACTCACCATGAGGTCAAACAGAACATGGATTTATAGCTAAAGACGATACAATTCCAGTCCGCAGCAGTCCAGGTTTCTTCTTCACAACACCACCGCAAATGAAGGTGATGGTGGCGCTGTGTCACCAATTGTCCTTCTGGTAAGTGCCTAGAAATGATCCGGGCCAAGACAGGAGTGTGTAACGAAGATGCCACCTGTATCTGGACGGAGAACAAGGAATCGGTGGGAGCTGCTTGTGCATGTCAGTGGATCCTCTCTAGTGGTGGTCTATCTGGGCTGTCCGAAGCCTGTTCTGTATAATAAGTGAAGGCCCAGGGGGCAGGGGGGTGAGGAAAAATAACACTTATACTCACCTTGCCTCACCTCTTCTGGGCATCCTTGTGGCATCCAGTAGCTCTCTAGTAGTCAACAATCTCGCACCAAGGTGTACACTACCCAAAAGTAACAAACAGCCTATTCATACAGTACCTTGTGAAAGTATTCGGCCCTCTTGAACTTTTCAACCTCTTGCCACATTTCAGGCTTCAAACATAAGGATATAAAATTTAAATTTTTTGGTGAAGAATCAACAAGTGGGACACAATCGTGAAGTGGAACGAAATTTATTGGATATTTTAAACTTTTATAAAAAAAAAAAAAAACTGAAAAGTGGGGCGTGCAATATTATTCGGCCCCCTTAAGTTAATACTTTGTAGCACCACCTTTTGCTGCGATTACAGCTGCAAGTTGCTTGGGGTATGTCTCTATCAGTTTTGCACATCGAGAAACTGAAATTCTTGCCCATTCTTCCTTGGAAAACAGCTGGAGCTCAGTGAGGTTGGATGGAGAGCGTTTGTGAACAGCAGTTTTCAGCTCTTTCAACAGATTCTCGATTGGATTCAGGTCTGGACTTTGACTTGGCCATTCTAACACCTGGATATGTTTATTTGTGAACCATTCCATTGTAGATTTTGCTTTATGTTTGGGATCATTGTCTTGTTGGAAGATAAATCTCCGTCCCAGTCTCAGGTCTTTTGCAGACTCCAACAGGTTTTCTTCCAGAATGGTCCTGTATTTGGCTCCATCCATCTTCCCATCAATTTTAACCATCTTCCCTATCCCTGCTGAAGAAAAGCCGCCCCAAACCATGATGCTGCCACCACCATGTTTGACAGTGGGGATGGTGTGTTCAGGGTGATGAGCTGTGTTGCTTTTACCACAAACATATCGTTTTGCATTGTGGCCAAAAAGTTCAATTTTGGTTTCATCTGACCAGAGCACCTTCTTTCACATGTTTGGTGTATCTCCCAGGTGGCTTGTGGCAAACTTTAAACGAGACTTTTTATGGATATCTTTGAGAAATGGCTTTCTTCTTGCCACTCTTCCATAAAGGCCAGATTTGTGCAGTGTACGACTGATTGTTGTCCTATGGACAGACTCTCCCACCTCAGCAGTTCATCCAGAGTGATCATGGGCCTCTTGGCTGCATCTCTGATCAGTCTTCTCCTTGTTTGCGATGAAAGTTTAGAGGGACGGCCGGGTCTTGGTAGATTTGCAGTGGTCTGATACTCCTTCCATTTCAATATGATCGCTTGCACAGTGCTCCTTGGGATGTTTAAAGTTTGGGAAATCTTTTTGTATCCAAATTCAGCTTTAAACTTCTCCACAACAGTATCATGGACCTGCCTGGTGTGTTCCTTGGTCTTCATGATGCTCTCTGCGCTTTAAACAGAACCCTGAGACTATCACAGAGCTGGTGCATTTATACGGAGACTTGATTACACACAGGTGGATTATATTTATCATCATCAGTCATTTAGGACAACATTGGATCATTCAGAGATCCTCACTGAACTTCTGGAGTGAGTTTTCTGCACTGAAAGTAAAGGGGCCGAATAATATTGCACGCCCCACTTTTCAGTTTTTTATTTTTTACAAAAGTTTAAAATAACCAATAAATTTTGTTCCACTTCACGATTGTGTCCCACTTGTTGTTGATTCTTCACTAAAAAATTTAAATTTTATATCCTTATGTTTGAAGCCTGAAATGTGGCAAAAGGTTGAAAAGTTCAAGGGGGCCGAATACTTTCGCAAGGCACTGTAGGACAGCTGGGAAGCACTTTTATTCCCCCTAGTGGCAAGACCCAGTGTCTAATCAGATCACACCTATACTCATTTATATATCTGTCTAAGACGCTAACTGTATGCTGAGTTGTGTAGCAATCTGATATATATATATAAATATATATATATATATATATATATATATATATATATAATATTATGTCTGTTGTGGTCTCAGTAGAATGTATTACTAGTGTCTGTTCTCCAGTCCCTCCGCAGATAAGTCAATGACCGATGAGCTGCTGTCAGCTGGCAGGTGTATGTTTTACATCCCAGGCACCTTCCTATCCATCCCTGAATATTGTCGCCTCTTGACCTCTTGATAAACTAACAGATGATCAGTACTGACACCATTACTCATCATGACTACCTGCAGGATTATCCATCATGGCTGCTGCCATCTCTACAGTTCACCACTTTAAAAAGACTTACATAGCACCTTGTTTTCAACTGATGTGGAACCACAAGTACCATCAGATCCTTCCAGTGTTGGGCTCCAGTGGTTTATGAAATGCAGGGCTTGGGGTAATAGGAACAGCCAGCTGTCTAGGAATCAACTGAAATGATAGGAACAGTCAATCTGACATCTATCCTGCTGAACTACAAGGTCTGAGGGGGCAAATTCTGAAATCCCTGACTTGGACACCAAGAGAGCTTATCCTGGTCCTGATGAAGAATAGCCTACAAAATACCATGAACATGACATGGGTTGGGAGACTGACTGAAGGTGGTGGGGAGCAGTTTGGGATAATACCCAACCACTTGGTAAGGAGCAAACTAGAGATGAGTGAATCAGTTTGTCCTGAACCCGAAACTTTGGGGGTCACCAAAGCTATTATATTCTGGGGTCTCTTCAGATCCCAGTGTATAACAAGTGTAAGCCCTGTAGAGGTGTGGAAACATAATAAACAGTTTTACTCACCTTCCCTCACCGCTCCGGGGCATCCTCGTGGCTTCTGGTGCGCCTTTGGGGTCCTCTTTCAGCATCCTGGGTAACTTCAAGCTCCCCAGAGTCACCGCTGAGTCTCCTTGGCAAACTTATTAGACTCGAAACAAATCTTTGGGCCAAACCATCTGAACCGGAAACAAGTTTTGCCCATCTATAGGGCACGCTGAGCACCTCTGCAATAGTTAAGCCACAAACCTTCCTTTTTTCCCATAGACTTTGAGCCATTGGGACATCAGAAGAAGGAAGCAGGCTGACTTCATTGTTTTAGGAGGAAAGACAACTCCATTATCAACATAGGGCAGGATTTGTCACAGTAAGAGCAGCTATATGTATGTATGTTTGATTCTTTTTGGGGCAGTTATTGACTGACATTATGCTGTATACTAGACTCTTTCTATGCTGCACATTTCTGCTTCAGGATCTGTGTCCATTGAGATTGGTTTCCCTTACCCTGGAGAACATTTGGCCTTGATCAGGTTGCATTGATGAACTTGTTTTGACACTCGGGGTGTCAGGTTTGGACAGCTGACCTGTCATCACTGAGGCTTCACAGGAGGCTTTAGATGTCAAGAGTCACCAACAAGAATTTACGCCATCTATCATCACTGCCTAGGAAATGAGGGGCAGCTAACAAGTGACTAGAAGCTGGGGCACAGTCAACGCAGAGCGGGCACCAAGCCAAGAGCTAAAGTGTAATAGAGTGTAATAAGCCGTCCACAAAACAGAGGAGCGAAGCCGGAAAAATCTGCAGAACTGCATTGCAAGACCCTGCAGGGGTAAGTTCACACAGCAGAGTTTGAAGCCATGCAGAATGTTCTGTGTTAATCTTCCTGTAATCGACAAAAACATTTCCTCCTCCCATTCACATCAATGGGAGTTTTTGCTAGAATCCTCCTGAAGATTGGGCAGGAGATTTCTTTTTTCTGTTAGCTGGTACTTTTTTTTTTACTTTACGTCTGCCTCCAAATTAATGGGAGATAAAAAAAACTCTGCTGTGTGAACTTACCCAAATACTGAAGATGAAGGCTGAAATACTGGTCAAGCAATTTAGCCTCCATTGTCTTATATGCTGCAAATCTGAAATCAATGGAAAAACTAACTGCCCCTCCCACCCTCCAATATAGGAGTTTAGTTAAAGAGGACCTGTCAGTTCTCCCGATAGGTCTATTTTAGTAAATTCTGCTGTTCCCAGTAAAATAACAATTCAGAATCTTCTCTTTGTTGTTCCTCTGCTGTTCCTCCTAGAAATTTCTAAACAAATTGACAATTGGGTGTTACCATCTCTTTTGTCAAATGGTGTGTCCCTTTGGAAAATAACTTTATTTGCTGAGTGTAGACTAAAGTATGACCACATCAGGTTTCGATCATAAATACTCCTGATATGATCTATTAGAGTCAAATGTAAGTGATGTGAAATGTACAGGTCGTCTTATAAATGTCTCAAGACTCCTTACTGGATGAAAGATGTGAGATAAGACTACACTTATATGTACATATATAGCTGTGTCTATAGATATTAGATGACTGACAGATTAACCCACTGATTTACACTGGACATGTCAACCATATTGATATGCATTTTGGTGTCTCAACTGGTAACATATGTTGTAGGACAGAAGGTTTCAACATATTGAGGTTCTTACTCTCCACCCCTCACTGGGATCAAATGCATACCTGGTCAAGTAAGCATGCATATGGAGGGTCGGGCGAAATAGTTGTCAGTCAAATCAAGTGTCTGGCTTACAACTGTCTAAAGTGTTTGGCCACCTTAACCTCTGAGGGTCCGGGATGGAACTTGTCTGTGGCCACTAGGTTTCTTGCCATCTGCACCTTAGGAATTAGACTTCTGAGTAGTGTTGAGCGAACCTGTCACAGTTTGGGTTCGAACTTTGCCCAAAAGTTTGGTTCAGGTACCCGAACCCAAACCCCATTGAAATCAATGGGGACCCGAACTTTTTTAAAATTTATTTATTAATTTTTTTTTTGGGGGGGACCAGAACTTTGTGACTTTTTAGTGATGTCCCACTATGGGACCTGAATCAGCGATACACTGATCGCTGGTTCAGCACTATAGACTGCAGTACACGTGTATTGCAGTCTATAAAGGAAGTCAGCCTATTCAGATGCATAGGCTGACTTCCTCAGTCTCGGCAGGATCAACCAGGTACTGGGGTCTCCAGGCAGCCTGGGGTCACTGGCCAGACTCCGGGCTGTAGAAGATACATATCGACACCCCCAGATCTCTCCGCGGGAGGTGCCGAGGGGGACATTTAGCATGGCGGAACCCCTTGGATGCCACAGTCATGTTTAACCACGGTATCCAAGGGGTTAAAACCCCCGATCGAAGGTCAGCTCCGATTGGGGGGTTAAGGAGCAGGGTGTTAGCTGTCAGTTACAGCTAACACCCGCACCTGATGCTGCCCACGGCATTCAGTTTCCTGACAAACACCTAAGATGCCACGGTCGCTATTGACCGCAGCATCTTAAGGGTTAAACAGAGGGAGCCTGGATGTCAGATATAGCTGGGCACCCACGGTGATTGCAGGGGGTTAAAGCTGGTTGATTGGCTGCTCAGCAGTCAATCAACCAGCTTTAGGGATGAGCCAAACCCAGACCCGGACTTCAGTGCTGATGTTCGGGGTTGGGTACCTGAGCGCACAAAGTTCGGCACGGACCCGAACTGTGCAGTTTGGGTTCGCTCAACACGACTTCTGAGTTCTGGAGATATTTGGATGAAAGCATAAACAGAGCCCAAACAGAGACAGGTCTCCCTAAACTTCAGCTAGGGGAGACCACTGGTCCCTTACTCTTACCTATTATGGGTCAGAGGGTTCAGGAGTTTGATGTGGGCGCTCCTCATTTTAGTCCATTCTCACTGTGCATAGTATGTAGCAGCGATGATCTATGGACCCTCCAGGAGCAGGGGCCACTTTGTAACTTCTACCATTATAGCTGTTAACTCCATCATGGATGGTCCCTTCTTTGACCATGGCTGGTGACCTTGCCCCCCACTTTGACCTCTGTCCCTGTTATTTTTTCTTTTATGCCAACCTATGACCCAGATCTGAGTTTTCACTGGATCCCTGTAGGACAACAGCTCTGGCGTCTCCCTCCCCTCCACCTTCACCACAGAGCAGGTTCCCATGGCCGGGCCACCTTAGCAGGGATGGAATGAAGATCTTATCGTCCTGCACATTATATTGATTGCAATGGTTGCAAAACCTGAGATTTATCTGCTGCTTATCTCTATAAATAGTGGCGTGATAGGACATAATGTGCGTCATGAGGACATTCATTACATATCTGTAATGGAGGGTTGTGCAGCTATACAATATGCAGAAACTGGAAGTGTGAGCTGAGGACAGAGGGATTGTAATCCTTATGCCTTGTAAAGTGGACGGTCCATCCATAAATTAGGACATTGGTTTGAGATTGGATGGGTCCAGCTACCAATCAGTCTTTAGCTTACCTTATAGATCTGTCCATCCTGAGCTTTCGGTTCACAAATAGAATTCTAGAACTGCAGTCTTGAATGACACATATGCAGAGTATGAGTGAGGGAGCAAGAGGCAATGCAAGTATACAGTGCTGGCCAAAAGTATTGGCACCCCTGCAATTCTGTCAGATAATACTCAATTTCTTCCAGAAAATGATTGCAATCACAAATGCTTTGGTAATAATATCTTCATTTATTTTGCTTGCAATGAAAAAACACAAAAGAGAATGAAAAAAAAAGTCAAATCATTGATCATTTTACACAAAACTCCAAAAATGGGCCGGACAAAAGTATTGGCACCCTCAGCCTAATACTTGGTAGCACAACCTTTAGACAAAATAACTGCGAACAACCGCTTCCGGTAACCATCAATGAGTTTCTTACAATGCTCTGCTGGAATTTTAGACCATTCTTCTTTCGCAAATTTCTCCAGGTCCCTGAGATGTGAAGGGTGCCTTCTCCAAACTGCCATTTTGAGATCTCTCCACAGGTGTTCTATGGGATTCAGGTCTGGACTCATTGCTGGCCACTTTAGAAGTCTCCAGTGCTTTCTCTCAAACCATTTTCTAGTGCTTTTTGAAGTGTGTTTTGGGTCATTGTCCTGCTGGAAGACCCATGACCTCTGAGGGAGACCCAGCTTTCTCACACTGGGCCCTACATTATGCTGCAAGATTTGTTGGTAGTCTTCAGACTTCATAATGCCATGCACACGGTCAAACAGTCCAGTGCCAGAGGCAGCAAAGCAACCCCAAAACATCAGGGAACCTCCGCCATGTTTGACTGTAGGGACCGTGTTCTTTTCATTGAAGGCCTCTTTTTTTTCCTGTAAACTCTATGTTGATGCCTTTTCCCAAAAAGCTCTACTTTTGTCTCATCTGACCAAAGAACATTCTTCCAAAAAGTTTTTGGCTTTCTCAGGTAAGTTTTGGCAAACTCCAGCCTGGCTTTTTTATGTCTCTGGGTCAGAAGTGGGGTCTTCCTGGGTATCCTACCATAGAGTCCCTTTTCATTCAGACGCCGACGGATAGTACGGGTTGACACTGTTGTACCCTCGGACTGCAGGGCAGCTAGAACTTGTTTGGATGTTAGTCGAGGTTCTTTAGCCACCATCCGCACAATCTCTCGTTGAAATCTCTCGTCAATTTTTCTTTTCCGTCCACATCTAGGGAGGTTAGCCACAGTGCCATGGGCTTTAAACTTCTTGATGACACTGCGCACGGTAGACACAGGAACATTCAGGTCTTTGGAGATGGACTTGTAGCCTTGAGATTGCTCATGCTTCCTCACAATTTTGCTTCTCAAGTCCTCAGACAGTTCTTTGGTCTTCTTTCTTTTCTCCATGCTCAATGTGGTACACACAAGGACACAGGACAGAGGTTGAGTCAACTTTAATCCATTTCAACTGGCTGCAAGTGTGATTTAGTTATTGCCACCACCTGTTATGTGCCACAGGTAAGTAACAGGTGCTGTTAATTACACAAATTAGAGAAGCATCACATTATTTTTCAAAGGGTGCCAATACTTTTGTCCACCCCCTTTTTTATGTTTAGTGTGGAATTATATCCAATTTGGCTTTTTGACAATTCTTTTTGTGGTTTTCCATTGACGACAAATTAAATGAAGATATTATTACCAAAGCATTTGTGATTGCAATCATTTTCTGGAAGAAATTGAGTATTATCTGACAGAATTGCAGGGGTGCCAATACTTTTGGCCAGCACTGTACATACTCTTCAGGGTGTGTGGAAAGCTGGGTTACAATTTTTACAAGCTTTTTAAAGGTCTATCACCTTTCCAAGTAAATTCAGTTGCCACCACCACGTTACAGAGCCCATTAAAGTAACCGCATACCTCTCTTATGTATGTCACTTTTGTAGATCTGGAGAAAAACTATTTTGAAGTCTTATGTAAAATTGGTGCACTGGGGGCGGACCTTCAGCTCCTGGAGCACTGCTCTTGCCACTCAGACCCCTGTCATGTCCTGCCTGTGCCTCCTCCATCAAAGTGAGAGTTGGGCCTCCCACTGCTATGGTATTATCCATCCTACTTGAGCAGCAGGAGCAGTGCTCCAGGGCTGAAGCTCCGCCCTCAGTGCACCCACTGCCTCATTTGCATAAGACTTCAAAGTTATTTTTCTCCAAATCTACAATACATAATATACATACGTACATAATAGAGGTGTGATGTGTATCAGTGTAATGTGCTGTGTAATGTGGCGGTGACAGATGAATATGCTAGGAGGAGGTGGTAGACTCCCTTATTGGTTTATATGATGGTTGTTAGCAGGCTGCAGCTGTATAAACATGTGGGGACTGCCATGGAATAGAATAAATACAATATACGGATTAGTGAGAGGTTGAATGTAATAAAAGGAGTAGGTGTTATTTACCGGATAGACTCCCGGGGTGTTTAACAAACCCATAAACATGAAGTGAAGTATGAGAAGCGTCACATGCAAAGGTGTATGGCGAGCAGCCGGCAAACACAAGCAAAGAAAACATATCCCTGCTGTCTGCAGAATGCAACTAGTGTGTGAACAAAGGGCTAGAACAACGAAACCACTGACAATGGCTACTGCACTGTCTAATGATATAAAACCAGGCAGAGGGTGATGTAGCAGAGCTGAGCGTGTCATCAGTAACACCTAATTGTGATATTACTGTGTTGTATCTATGGATTGCTATAACTGTAGGTGAATCTAAAGTATCATCTGAAAGAGCCATCTGGTGCAGGAGACGCTGGGATATTTAGGTCCACAGGAGCTCAGGGGGGTATACTAGTAAACGTGCAATAGATTGGGAAGGGGATACTAGTAAATGTATATGTACAATAGGTTAAGAAGGGTATACTAGTAAATGTACATTCACAATAGGTTAAGAAGGGTATACTAGTAAATGTACAATAGGTTAAGAAGGGTATACTAGTAAATGTACATTCACAATAGGTTAAGAAGGGTATACTAGTAAATGTACATTCACAATAGGTGGGGAAGGCTATACTAGTAAATGTACATGCGCAATGCTAGCATTAGAAGGGCAATAATCCTAAGCATCATATAATACGAAGATCCACAATATCTCATAATGGCATGTCAGGATATGAAGGTCCTCGATACCTATGCTGTGATATGGAGGTCTGTAATACCTGGGGGAGGGGATGCCAGCAGATGAAGGTCTCCAGAAGCTACAATCATATATTATACTGTCTTAAATGACAGTTCCCTTGTAGGATCGCATCATTTCAGAAGTTGCCCCTGTGTGCGATACTTAGTGTCAGGGTCATGTGAGGTGAGGATACAAATCATACAGCAAATGTTACAATGTATCAGCCATGTGAACACATTTACTAGTGAGAATAATGAGGTGAACTCGAGAAGACGCAGCGCAGGTCAAATATGGAACAGCTGCTCAGATAAGGAGAGAATGCTGATGAAGGGCAGATACTGGAGGGCAGATAATGGGCAGATACTGGAGGGCAGATAATGGGCAGATACTGGAGGCCAGATAATGGGCAGATACTGGAGGGCAGATACTGGAGGGCAGATAATGGGCAGATACTGGAGGGCAGATAATGGGCAGATACTGGAGGGCAGATACTGGGCAGATACTGGAGGGCAGATAATGGGCAGATACTGGAGGGCAGATAATGGGCAGATACTGGAGGGCAGATAATGGGCAGATACTGGAGGGCAGATAATGGGCAGATACCGGAGGGCAGATAATGGGCAGATACCGGAGGTAAGATAATGGGCAGATAACGGAGGGCAGATAATGGGCAGACACTGGAGGGCAGACACTGGAGGGCAGATAATAGGCAGATTCTGGAGGGTAGACACTGGAGGGCAGATAATGGGCAGATACTGGAGGGCAGATAATGGGCAGATACTGGAGGGCAGATAATGGGCATTCCTTAGGTTGTCCAATAACCAGACCTGCGTCTCAGCTTCCAGGACAGTCTGGTTACATAAAGCCAGGTCTTACAAATTAAATTCCCTGATAAATTCATCATCGAGAGAATGTCTACTTTTACCATTAGCATCAGCCTACATCATAGGACCAGAACAAAAGATAGGCGACCACTACAACAATGGTCACATACAGAGCCCCATTAACTGTAACGGGACCTGTCAGGTGTCTGTTCTTTTATACGTACACCGCTGGATGAAAAAGTCCAGCGATTTTTGCTGCACACTGCGGCAGAGACTCCAATGCAGATATGAACATAGTCTTATACTGTCATAATATGGGCAGATGAGCCATGGGCAGGAGGGTGGGGGGTTTGGGCACACGAGATAGCAGATGTACCCAAGACTCAGCCCAGGCTAGTAGACAATTTAGAAAAGTATCATAGAGATGGAGAAGTGGAAAACTTCCCCTCTTTTCCTGCAAGTTATATATTAAGCCAACTTTCTACAACTATATATTACACATTTGGATGTAGACTGTTGTATGGGTTAGGCTGGGTTCACACCTGCGTCTGCTCTACTTTCGGGGTTTCTGTCCCCAAATCCACTTGGAAAATGCGGAGAGAAAAGTTCTGCAAGCAGTCTCTGGCTGCTATAGGTTTCAGTTCTGGTGCATGGGATCTCCAGAGCCATTTAATAAATTGGGCACATCTTGCACATTTGGAGGAACCGATTAAGACATAGGCATAGGAGATGGCAGTCTTAAGAAAATCTGTATAATTGCTCTGGTGGTCTGGGGTGGTGAAGGGTTTCATATAGATATAACTTATCCCCTGTGGTCTACTATGTCTATTGGTTTATATGTAACATCTCTGGAGGTCTAAAATTAAATGTTTACATAGTAATACAATTATATAGTGTGATGATGAAGGGGTTAATGGTGGGCAGGTGCAGAATTATTTTGTGGGTTGGAGAGACAAAGTCAAACTCATTTGCTACTCTTCACAGAATTATGCTAATGATGAGACTTGCATGCAGATACCACTAGAGGGAGCTCACTGCATGGGGAGTAAAGTGACCCTCCAGTGCACTATAAGAATTTCACAATCAATGCATAATACATAGTTAAAATAGCTGCTGTTCAATTATAGCATGCTCTGGTAGACTAGCCAATTGTAAGGAGTGTATATTGGATTGACCAGCAATGGCAGGGGGAGTATATCATAACGATAGCCCTGACACGGTAATTCCCACATTATAATACCCCCCTCCAGTTGCCCCCACAGTTTAATATCCCCCTTTATTATTATTATTATTATTATTATTAATGTTTATTTATATAGCACCATTAATTCCATGGTGCTTTACATTTGAGGATTTACATACAAGATATACAAAATAGATAATACAAACAGTGACCAACTGGCACAATTGGATAGAGGGCCCTGCCCACAAGGGCCTGTGGGACTGGGGTGAGAGTGGTTCCAATAATTTTGATAGATGGGTCAGGTAGGGGGGCCGTGCGTGGAGGGGTAAAGATTATGAACTCCGTTTTCTCCATGTTGAGTTTGAGAAAGCGGGAGGAGAGAAAGCTGGCTACGGCTGCTAGACATTCTGGGACTCTGGACAACAGCGAGGTAATGTCTGGTCCAGAGAGATATATTTGGGTGTCATCAGCATAGCAATGGTAATGGAAACCATGGGATTCTATGAGTTGGCCAAGGCCTAGGGTGTAGATGGAGAACAGGAGGGGTCCTAGGACGGAGCCTTGGGGGACACCTACAGACAGAGGGCATGGCGGGGAGGTGGTGTGCAAGTGGGAGACGCTGAATGTGCGGTTCTACCTGACTTTTTTTTTCCACAGAAATGTATTATTATGTGTAAAAGGTCACTAACCCCAAAGTATTAGAATAAGGCTTGAGTATGAAGTTATGGAATTGACCAACCCCCTGGGTAGATCTTCTGAGACAAGTCCTCCACTTTACTTCAACACATTTGCATGCTGTAAAGCAGAGGACTGACATTTTACATTATCAGTTTAGGGTGGTCATCTCTATAGTTGGGGAAGGGGATCACTTTTTCAGCCACAGACATGCAGCATTGTACACAGCACTTTGTTCAACCATATACAAAGTTTTTAAAACATCAGTGATGTGTATCTATAGAACTATGCATGGTATAATGTAGTGTATATTGGAGATGACTCTGTAGGAAATACAATTAGGTTTCTGCTGCCTCCTAGTGCGCAAATGGTGAAAATGCATATTAGTATGTTTATAATATGTAGTATAATAATAATAATAATAATAGTCCTTTAATAGTCCCACAGTGGGGAAATTCAGTGTGTTACAGCAGCAAAGATAAGATAAGCAGATACAAATACAAATACAACATGTACAGGAATGTTCCAAGGTGAGAGGCATTACATTAATAGCAGACAGACAGATAGGACGTAGCAGAGGGGGGGGGGGATTTAACAGGCAGAGAGATATTTCAGTTCTCTGTATGTAATGATCTCCGCTTAGGTCGGTGTTGGTTGTACAGCCTAACCGCGGTGGGGGAGGAAAGACTTCCGATAGCGCTCCTTCTCACACCTAGGGTGGAGCAGTCGGTCACTGACAGTACTGCCCAGCGCAATCACAGTCTCATGCATGGGATGGGAGTTATTCTCCCGCATGGAGCTCACCACGGACAGTATCCTTCTGTCACCCACCACCTGCACTGGGTCCAGTGGGCTCCCCAGGACAGAGCTGGCCCTTCTAATCAGCTTGTCAAGTTTATTTCTGTCCCTGGTTGATATACTGCTCCCCCAGCAGGCCACTCCAAAGAAGATGGCTGATGCCACTACCGAGTTGAAGAAAGTCCTAAGAAGTGCCCCCCGGATTCCAAAGGCTCTCAGCTTCCTAAGCAGGTAGAGCCTGCTGTGGCCCTTCCTGTACAGGGCCTCCATATGATCTGCCCAGTCCAGCTTATTATTAAGGAGCAGACCCAGGTACTTATAGGTGTTCACAATCTCGATGCCCGTCCCCAGGATGTCCACTGGTTTTGGAGGGCATCTGCCTTTACGGAAGTCCACCACCATCTCCTTGGTCTTCCCCGCGTTAATCTTCAGGTGGTTCCGGTGGCACCAGTCCACAAAAAACCGGTTCAGTTCTCTGTACTCCTTGTCATCATCGTCTGTGATGAGGCCTACTATTGCAGAGTCGTCAGAATACTTCTGTAGGTAGCAGCTGGATGAGTTGCACCTAAAATCAGCAGTGTACAGTGTGAAGAGGAAAGGGGCAAGAACCGTACCCTGAGGTGCCCCCGTATTACAGATCACGGTACCTGACACACAGTCTTGGGCTCTCACGTATTGAGGTCGATTTGTGAGGTAGTCTAGGATCCAGTTGGAGAGGTGGTGGTCCACTCCAGCAAGGCCCAGCTTGTCTCTCAGTAACCTATAATAATGTTGTACCGTGTTAGCCATAGAAAGTAGTGGTAGAGTGAAGAAATCAGGCGATACCTTTTAGAGGCTGAGTATATTTATAAGTAAGCTTTCGAAAGTACTAGCTCTCTTCTTCAGACATGGTGTTATACAAGAAACTGAAAATTCACAGATTTTTTTATACCCTAAAGACATGGATCTTCAAAGGATCTTAGAATGCAGTGGCCGCACATTTCTCCAGAGAAGACCACTCTATTGAAGATTTACGGGTTGTGGTTTTAATGCAAAAATTCCAAACTCTGAAATTTGGACTTAATATTCATGCCAGTTTCATGTCACACTATGTATGAACTGTGAGGGTCACAAATCGCCACCTGATGGCAAACAGATTACAGCAAGAATTACTGATCCCTCCGTCACGCCCCACAAGTTTCCAGATTGTTTATTTCTTGACCTGTTGTAAATAACTTCTCTACTTAGATTGCATTTAGTTTTTTTTAAGGATTCTAAGATCCTTAGAAGGTCCATGTCTTCTGTGTATAAAAAGTCTGTGAATTTTCAGTTTCTTGTATAACACCATGTCTGAAGAAGAGAGCTAGTACTCTTGAAAGCTTACTATGAGATATACTCAGTTGGCCTCACCTGATTTCTTCTTTCTACCACTATAATAATATGTATAAAATGCACATTATTATAATCAGTTTTCCTTCATGTTAGAGCCTATTCACATGACCAAGTACATTGAGTGGCATCTGCAATCAAATGTGTTCTCATTTTTCAAGGCTCGGACTTTTAGGACCGTTTTCACCAACCCATTCACCCATCGAAGCAAATGGGTCTGTAAAAAGAAGGTGCCACAAGGTGCTGCTAAATACATGGTTGAGTCTGGAGTCATCATGTGACACATTAGAAATACATACCTCCCAACTTTCAAAGGACAGAAAGAGGGACAAAATATGTGCGCCGCGGCAAATTTAGCTCCACCTACTTCTATGTTGACTCCGCTCATTCTCATCTATTTTTCCACGTGCCCCCACACAGTATAATGCTCCTACAGTCACCCTAACATTATATGCCCCTCATTATAATGGTCCCCTCCAATTTCCCCACAGTACTAAGTCCCTTTCCTCGTGCCCCAGTTTAAACTGGCGGAAACTAGAGGGGGACATTAAACTAGGGCAGCTGGAGGGGGACATTAAACTATGGGGCAGCTGGAGGGTGACATTAAATTATGGGGCAGCTGGCGGTTGACATTAAACAGTGGGGGTAGTTGGAGGGGGACTTTAAACTATATGGCAGCTGGAGGGTGACATTAAACAGTGGGGGTAGTTGGAGGGGGACATTAAACTGGGGGCAACTAGAGGCAGACATGTCCCCCTCCAGCTACCCCCCACAGTTTAATGTCCTCCTCCAGTTGCCCCCAGTTTAATGTCACCCTCCATCTGCCGCTCAGTTTAATGTCCTCCCTCCATCTGCCCCCAGTTTAATGCCCCCTTCATCTGCCCCCAGTTTAATGTCCCCCTTCATCTACCACCAATTTAATGTCCCCCTTCATCTGCCACCAGCTTAATACCCCCTTCATCTGCCCTCAGTTTAATGTCCCCCTTTATTTGCCACCATCTTAATGTCCCCCTTTATCTGCCACCAATTTAATGTTCCCCCTTCATGTCACCAGCTTAATGCCCACTTCATCTGCCCCAGTTTAATTGCCCCTCCATCTACCACCAATTTAATGTCCCCATTTATCTGTCACCAGCTTAATGTCCCCCTTTATTTGACAACAGTTTAATTGCCCCCTTAATCTGCCTTCAGTTTAATTGCCCATTCATCTGCTCCCAGTTTACTTGCCCCATTCATCTACCTCCAGTTTAACTGCTCCCTACATCTGCGTTCAGTTTAACTGCCCCCTACATCTGCCCCCAGTTCCCCCCTCTTGCTCACACATGCTCTCTTCTCTCCTAATTATCTTCGATCACACCCCATTTTAGAAAGATTGCACCAAGCTGCCTGGCATATTATGTTTGCAACTGGAGATAATAGCCAGACATTCAGATTTAGGACAGGGTGGAACGTGCCAGACATGTGAATCTATAAACCTGGAGACTCTTGTAAATCTGAAACACTGATTCTTGTGAGAGATTGTGAAAAACATCTATGACACACAGAAGCCTCTTCTGTACACAGTAGTAATAGCATAAACCACTGACTCCCAGGCTGGTTCTCACAGCCAGCGGCTCATAAAGTCGACTCATGTATCACTGACTGATGGTGTTAGTTCATTTTATTAATTATGTATAAGTATACACCTCTCCTATTCCTCATGAATACAACTATCCCAACATTTCATGAAAAAAGAAATGCAGGAGAATCTAAACTCAATATTCATTACATTTGTTGTCAGAGTTGATTTTAGACAACTTATCATGCCAACAGCTTACTAAAGAATAATACTGCCCATTTGCAAGAATAAAACTATTATATTACTGCTGCTATATACAAGAACGTAACATGTATGAGGATACTGTATAACTATTACAATACTGCTCCTATGTACAAGAATATAACTACTATAATACTGCCCCTATGTACAAGAATATAACTACTATAATACTGTTCCGATGTACAAGAATATAACTACTATAATACTGCCCCTATGTACAAGAATATAACTATTATAATACTAACTCCTATGTACAAGAATATAACTGCTATAATACTGCCTCCTATGTACAAGAATATAGCTACTATAATACTGCCCCTATGTACAAGAATATAACTACTATAATACTGACCCTATGTACAAGAATATAACTACTATAATACTGCTACTATGTACAAGACTATAACTACTATAATACTGATCCCTATGTACAAGAATATAACTACTATAATACTGCCTCCAATGTACAAGAATATAACTACTATAATATTGCCTCCTATGTACAAGAATATAACTACTATAATACTGTCCTCTATGTACAAGAATATAACTACTATAATACTGCTCCTATGTACAAGAATATAACTACTATAATACTGCTCCTATGTACAAGAATATAACTACTATAATACTGCTCCTATGTACAAGAATATAACTACTATAGTACTTCTCCTATGTACAAGAATATAACTACTATAATACTGCTCCTATGTACAAGAATATAACTACTATAATACTGTCCTCTATGTACAAGAATATAATTACTATAATACTGCTCCTATGTACAAGAATATAACTACTATAATACTGCCCCTATGTACAAGAATATAACTACTATAATATTACCCCTATGTACAAGAATATAACTATTATAATACTAACTCCTATGTACAAGAATATAACTGCTATAATACTGCCTCCTATGTACAAGAATATAGCTACTATAATACTGCCCCTATGTACAAGAATATAACTACTATAATACTGCTACTATGTACAAGACTATAACTACTATAATACTGATCCCTATGTACAAGAATATAACTACTATAATATTGCCTCCAATGTACAAGAATATAACTACTATAATACTACTCCTATGTACAAGAATATAACTACTATAATACTGCCTCCAATGTACAAGAATATAACTACTATAATACTGTCCTCTATGTACAAGAATATAACTACTATAATACTGCTCCTATGTACAAGAATATAACTACTATAATACTGCTCCTATGTACAAGAATATAACTACTATAATACTGCTCCTATGTACAAGAATAAAACTACTACTGTACTTCTCCTATGTACAAGAATATAACTACTATAATACTGTTCCGATGTACAAGAATATAACTACTATAATACTGCCCCTATGTACAAGAATATAACTATTATAATACTAACTCCTATGTACAAGAATATAACTGCTATAATACTGCCTCCTATGTACAAGAATATAGCTACTATAATACTGCCCCTATGTACAAGAATATAACTACTATAATACTGACCCTATGTACAAGAATATAACTACTATAATACTGCTACTATGTACAAGACTATAACTACTATAATACTGATCCCTATGTACAAGAATATAACTACTATAATACTGCCTCCAATGTACAAGAATATAACTACTATAATATTGCCTCCTATGTACAAGAATATAACTACTATAATACTGTCCTCTATGTACAAGAATATAACTACTATAATACTGCTCCTATGTACAAGAATATAACTACTATAATACTGCTCCTATGTACAAGAATATAACTACTATAATACTGCTCCTATGTACAAGAATATAACTACTATAGTACTTCTCCTATGTACAAGAATATAACTACTATAATACTGCTCCTATGTACAAGAATATAACTACTATAATACTGTCCTCTATGTACAAGAATATAATTACTATAATACTGCTCCTATGTACAAGAATATAACTACTATAATACTGCCCCTATGTACAAGAATATAACTACTATAATATTACCCCTATGTACAAGAATATAACTATTATAATACTAACTCCTATGTACAAGAATATAACTGCTATAATACTGCCTCCTATGTACAAGAATATAGCTACTATAATACTGCCCCTATGTACAAGAATATAACTACTATAATACTGCTACTATGTACAAGACTATAACTACTATAATACTGATCCCTATGTACAAGAATATAACTACTATAATATTGCCTCCAATGTACAAGAATATAACTACTATAATACTACTCCTATGTACAAGAATATAACTACTATAATACTGCCTCCAATGTACAAGAATATAACTACTATAATACTGTCCTCTATGTACAAGAATATAACTACTATAATACTGCTCCTATGTACAAGAATATAACTACTATAATACTGCTCCTATGTACAAGAATATAACTACTATAATACTGCCCCTATGTACAAGAATAAAACTACTACTGTACTTCTCCTATGTACAAGAATATAACTACTATAATACTGCTCCTATGTACAAGAATATAACTACTATAATACTTTCCTCTATGTACAAGAATATAACTACTATAATACTGCCCCTATGTACAAGAATATAACTACTATAATACTGCCTCCTATGTACAAGAATATAACTACTACAATACTACTCCTATGTACAAGAATATAACTACTATAATACTGCTCCAATGTACAAGAATATAACTACTATAATACTGTCCTCTATGTACAAGAATATAACTACTATAATACTGCTCCTATGTACAAGAATATAACTACTATAATACTGTTCCTATGTACAAGAATATAACTACTATAATACTGCCCCTATGTACAAGAATATAACTATTATAATACTAACTCCTATGTACAAGAATATAACTGCTATAATACTGCCTCCTATGTACAAGAATATAGCTACTATAATACTGCCCCTATGTACAAGAATATAACTACTATAATACTGCTACTATGTACAAGACTATAACTACTATAATACTGATCCCTATGTACAAGAATATAACTACTATAATACTGCCTCCAATGTACAAGAATATAACTACTATAATACTACTCCTATGTACAAGAATATAACTACTATAATATTGCCTCCTATGTACAAGAATATAACTACTATAATACTGTCCTCTATGTACAAGAATATAACTACTATAATACTGCTCCTATGTACAAGAATATAACTACTATAATACTTTCCTCTATGTACAAGAATATAACTACTATAATACTGCCCCTATGTACAAGAATATAACTACTATAATACTGCCTCCTATGTACAAGAATATAACTACTATAATACTACTCCTATGTACAAGAATATAACTACTATAATACTGTCCTCTATGTACAAGAATATAACTACTATAATACTGCTCCTATGTACAAGAATATAACTACTATAATACTTTCCTCTATGTACAAGAATATAACTACTATAATACTGCCCCTATGTACAAGAATATAACTACTATAATACTGCCTCCTATGTACAAGAATATAACTACTATAATACTACTCCTATGTACAAGAATATAACTACTATAATACTGCTCCAATGTACAAGAATATAACTACTATAATACTGCTCCTATGTACAAGAATATAACTACTATAATACTGCCCCCTATGTACAAAAATATAACTACTATAATACTGCTCCTATGTACAAGAATATAACTACTATAATTCTGCTCCTATGTACAAGAATATAACTACTATAATACTGCTCCAATGTACAAGAATATAACTACTATAATACTGTCCTCTATGTACAAGAATATAACTACTATAATACTGCTCCTATGTACAAGAATATAACTACTATAATACTGCTCCTATGTACAAGAATATAACTACTATAATACTACTCCTATGTACAAGAATATAACTACTATAATACTGCTCCAATGTACAAGAATATAACTACTATAATACTGTCCTCTATGTACAAGAATATAACTACTATAATACTGCTCCTATGTACAAGAATATAACTACTATAATACTGCTCCTATGTACAAGAATATAACTACTATAATACTGCCCCCTATGTACAAGAATATAACTACTATAATACTGCTCCTATGTACAAGAATATAACTACTATAATACTGCTCCTATGTACAAGAATATAACTACTATAATACTGCTCCTATGTACAAGAATATAACTACTATAATACTGCTCCAATGTACAAGAATATAACTACTATAATACTGCTCCAATGTACAAGAATATAACTACTATAATACTGTCCTCTATGTACAAGAATATAACTACTATAATACTGCTCCTATGTACAAGAATATAACTACTATAATACTGCTCCTATGTACAAGAATATAACTACTATAATACTGCTCCTATGTACAAGAATATAACTACTATAATACTGCTCCTATGTACAAGAATATAACTACTATAATACTACTCCTATGTACAAGAATATAACTACTATAATACTGCTCCTATGTACAAGAATATAACTACTATAATACTACTCCTATGTACAAGAATATAACTACTATAATACTGCTCCTATGTACAAGAATATAATTACTATAATACTGCTCCAATGTACAAGAATATAACTACTATAATACTGCTTCTATGTACAAGAATATAACTACTATAATACTGCCCCCTATGTACAAGAATATAACTACTATAATACTGCTCCTATGTACAAGAATATAACAACTATAATACTGCTCCTATGTACAAGAATATAACTACTATAATACTGCTCCTGTGTACAATAATATAACTACTATAATACTGCTCCTGTGTACAAGAATATAACTACTATAATACTGCTCCTATGTACAAGAATATAACTACTATAATACTGCTCCTATGTACAAGAATATAACAACTATAATACTACTCCACTGTTTTCTACATACTACAGACAAGAGAAAACCTACATTGTTTTATTTAAAGGGGGTACTAGAATTAAAGGCCTTTCGTGGAGATAACCCTGTCTCCGCCCTCTGCTGTTTCTGTAACTTCTATTAAACACTATGTGAGTTGTGGGAGATATAGACGAGCCCCTGCACTTCTATTTACCTCTGTGGGAGTTCTGGACAGAAGGTAGAATAGCCCAGTTTGGCTGTTTCCATAACTCACGACCTGTTGGTTGGAAGAAGGAGAGACCAATCCCCATTTTGGCCATGTTTTGCTGAGATGGGATTACCCCTTAAATGCTATTGCTGTCCTCCGCCTGTAATTGTTTCAGTCGCTGTCCAGGTCAGAACATGTTCATTTATACAGGCTCACGTGTCTGGCAATGAAGAATCATTCTGCTGACTACAGGTATGAGTGAAGGGCGTGTGCAGCAAGTAAAGGCCTAAATGCTGCACAAGAAATACCCAGACTGTGCTTACTGGCATTGTGCTGTATCTTACACTCCAGAAAGACTCCATATGAGACAGAAATCCCTCTCATCTGCAGTATTAAAAAATGAAGGATAGATATATTCTGTATACGGCTCCTATGCAGACCTATCCGTCTTCATGCCTACAGACAAAGCCTGTGTATTCTTATCTTGCAGTCATATTGCCTTGCATCTGTCTCCTGCTTCTTGCTAACTGACCGAATGTGTATGAGGAAGAAATAGAGGACAGATTGGAAGGAGTATGACTGTGGGATTAGACTATGGGGATTATAGTCTGTTACCATGGAGACACATAGGACTGGATTGTAGGATGTATACACGACTATTAAAGAGTAATAAAAATCAAGTTAATCTGAGTTAAGAGAATATCAGTCATGTAACTTACTGTGTCATTGTACAGAAGTGCATGTATGGTGATAAACTTGACTAAAACTCAGTTTCTTTGGATGACTCTTTACTATAAACTTTACAACAGAATAGCATGTGAAATTTGTGCATAACATGAATAGCAGTATGTGCACATCATGAAATCCATGTAGTTTTGGATGCAGTCCTGTGGGGAGTGAGACTCCTTCTCCTCCCACCCATCATTTGTGTGGTTGGCTCTGGCAACCAATCATAATTTCTGTGGTGGAATGGAGATTTACAAGCTAAATACAATCCACTACAATGGCAGATACAGTGGGGAAAAAAAGTATTTAGTCAGCCACCAATTGTGCAAGTTCTCCCATTTAAAAAGATAAGGCTGGCCTGTAATTGTCATCATAGGTAGACCTCAACTATGAGAGACAAAATGAGAAAACATATCTAGAAAATCACATCGTCTGTTTTTTAAAGAATTTATTTGCAAATTATGGTGGAAAATAAGTATTTGGTCAATAACAAAAGTTCATCTCAATACTTTGTTATATATCCTTTGTTGGCAATGACAGAGGTCAAACGTTTTCTGTAAGTCTTCACAAGGTTGGCACACACTGTTGCTGGTATGTTGGCCCATTCCTCCATGCAGATCTCCTCTAGAGCAGTGATGTTATGGGGCTGTCGCTGGGTAACACGGACTTTCATCTCCCTCCAAAGGTTTTCTATGGGGTTGAGATCTGGAGACTGGCTAGGCCACTCCAGGACCTTGAAATGCTTCTTACGAAGCCACTCCTTCGTTGCCCTGGCGGTGTGCTTGGGATCATTGTCATGCTGAAAGACCCAGCCACGTTTCATCTTCAATGTCCTTGCTGATGGAAGGAGGTTTGCACTCAAAATCTCACCATACATGGCCCCATTCATTCTTTCATGTACACGGATCAGTCGACCTGGTCCCTTTGCAGAGAAACAGCCCCAAAGCATGATGTTGCCACCCCCATGCTTCACAGTAGGTATGGTGTTCTTTGGATGCAACTCAGCATTCACTCTCCTCCAAACACGACGAGTTGTGTTTCTACCAAACAGTTCTACTTTGGTTTCATCTGACCATATGACATTCTCCCAATACTCTTCTGGAACATCCAAATACTCTCTAGCAAACTTCAGAAGGGCCCGGATATGTACTGGCTTAAGCAGGGGGACACGTCTGGCACTGCAGGATCTGAGTCCCTGGCGGCGTAGTGTGTTACTGACGGTAGCCTTTATTACGTTAGTCCCAGCTTTCTGCAGGTCAGTCACTAGGTCCCCCAGTGTGATTCTGGAATTTTTCCTCACCGTTCTTGTGATCATTTTGACCCCACGGGATGAGATCTTGCGTGGAGCCCCTGATCGAGGGAGATTATCAGTGGTCTTATATGTCTTCCATTTTCTAGTTATTGCTCCCACAGTTGATTTCTTCACACCAAGCTGCTTGCCTATTGCAGATTCAGTCTTCCCAGCCTGGTGCAGGTCTACCATTTTGTTTCTGGTGTCCTTCCACAGCTCTTTGGTCTTCACCATAGTGGAGTTTGGAGTGTGACTGTTTGAGGTTGTGGACAGGTGTCTTTTATACTGATAACAATGTCACACAGGAGCCATTACTACAGGTAATGAGTGGAGGACAGAGGAGCCTCTTAAAGAAGAAGTTACAGGTCTGTGAGAGCCAGAAATCTTGCTTGTTTGTAGGTGACCAAATACTTATTTTCCACCATAATTTGCAAATAAATTCTTAAAAAAATAAGACAATGTGATTTTCTGGATTTGTTTTCTCATTTTGTCTCTCATAGTTGAGGTCTACCTATGATGTCAATTACAGGCGTCTCTCATCATTTTAAGTAGGAGAACTTGCACAATTGGTGGCTGACTAAATACTTTTTTTCCCCACTGTAAGTAATATTTAAAGAGGACCTTTCACCACCTCCTTAACTCCTTGTACCCTTCAATAGGCACTGCTCCACTGATTCTGAAGCAGTTTGCATTATTTCTCTAGCCCCCACAATTCCCAAGCAATCATTTCTGTTAGCTTCAGCACAACTAGCTCTCTACTGTCAATTGGGTGGTCCCTGTCTTTCTGCTCCAGCCCAGGACCGCCCACCTGACAGTAGAGAGTATAATTGTGCTGAATGTAACAGAAGTTATTGCTTAGGAATGGTAGGGACTACAGAAAAAACTCCTACTTTGCCAGAATCAGTGGAGGGACTCTTATTGAAGGATTCAAAGAGATGGAGTTTGGGAGGTGGTGAAAGGTCCTCTTTAATTGTATTTGGTCTATCACAGTAACAACGGCCGTTGATACGCTAGTACTCAGTCTCTAGTAATAGCAAAATACAATAGCTTGGCAAGATGAAAACTTCTGCAGCGATAGAGGACAGTAGGGTTAAATGGGGCCACTTTTAGAATTTTTTTCAGGGCCACCGTCAGCTCCCAATCTGTCCCTGCCAACACTTGTTGTAGAATTAGAAAGATTTATGAAGCTTTCTACTGCATTTTCCTGCCACAGTTAAGACCAATGTAAACGTGGGGTAAGATGGCCAAAAGTTGATAAACTTTGATGTTATCTGTATATTTACACGTAGATACAGATGTATGAATTGTAATAGCAATAATGCCGCACAAAAAATGCACCAAAAATTGTGCCTTGCAACAAAAAGTTTTAACAATTGGGAGGGTATATAGAAATGTTTCCTTTAATGCCAATCTGACAATGCTCATAAGTTAGTTCATTGAAAAAATGCTACAAGTATAGACAATTTAACTGAAGTTAAAATAAAAAGCGCCGATGACAATAGGTTCACACGGAATTTGTCTCTCCGTCATTCGGGTCCAAGAAGGAGAGCCCGTCCACTAAAAAAGCGGTTACCCACGGACACCCTTGAACTTCATAGACTATAATGGGGTCTGCTGGGTGTTCGTTCGGTTTCTGATGATCTTATACACAGATATAATACAAGGTAATTACTAAACAGCATGTACCCCGATAGTAGTGATGTAAAAATATAGACAAATAAATAGGAAATAAGACATTGTAAAATTAGATACTTTTAGTAACTCTGTGACTTCACTGTCTCTTCCTGGTGACACAGTGCCCAATGCACCATACCCTTGCTGTCTTTCTGGAGCTCTTGTGACACAGGATACTGGCCTCCTCTGCTTGCTTGGTAGCCAGTGCTACATCACCAGTGGCTTTCCATCAAATAGACTGCTATTACATCACAGAACAACTAGGGATCATTTAGAACTGTATTCGACCCGAAATTCCCAAAAGGTTCGGGTTGGCCCAAACTCAAAACTTTTGGGGTTTGTCACCCATGAAGCTTTATTATACTCAGGTCTCCTCAGAAGAGACCTCAGAGTATAATAATAATACTTTGGGCCAAAACAAACCAGAGGGCAGGAGCTCATAAACATTAGTCGAAATGAATCTCATGAGGTTCGCCCATCTTTACTAACAACACAAGTGTGATTCTATCGGGTAATCTGCTGACATCACAACTGTGTTTCTTTGTGGTACACTCCAGCGATATCATAACTGGATTTCTATCAGGCAAAATTACTGTGACATCACAACTGTGTTTCTGTTAGGTAAGCTGCTGTGACATCACCAATAGGTTTAGTCAGGTAAAGTGCTGTGACATCACAACTGTGTTTCTATCAGGTGAGCTGCTGTGACATCACAACTGTATTTTTGTTAGGTAACCTGTTGTGACATCAATAGTAGGTGTAGTCAGGTAAGCTGTGGTGACATCACTGTGAAGTAGGCTGCTGAGACATCAGCAGTAAATTTAATGATGTAAGCTCCTGTGACACCAAAAGTGAGTTTAGTTAAAGTGAAATGAATTATCTAATCCATTAGAGAACAGTGTTCATGCCTGCGATATCCTAAATCACCATGAACCGTAGAGCAGGGGTATAAAGCGTATCAACCCTTAAACCATCTTGGATTCCTAGGAATATTTAACATTATCTCCAGGCCACCAAAATGTCCCTCACAGTGGGCAGGATTTATGAAAATATGCCCCAAAGTGGGCATTCTGGAATGTTTTGTGGTTGTTCCTGAACTTAATCCTTTGTCAACATACACCATACTCATACTATAGGGTAGCCGTTGGGTCTTCACTGTATTACACAGCAGAGACGCAACGGAAGTGCTTACGATCAGAGTCAACGCTGATCTCTGGCATTAACCCTTTAGATGTCTTGGTCAAATGTGCCATAGGAAGCCTGTAAAAATAAAAAAAATTTTTCCGAAGTTTTGGATTTTTGTAAAGGTATTAAAACATAATAAAACCTCTATAAATTTGGTATCGCTGTGATGGTACTGACCCATAGAATATAATGGGAAATAGGTTAATAATGTGCTGCAAATGGGCATTGAGATGTTGGGAGGTATGAGTGTATTGTGTGCAGATTGTTCAGTGTTGTCTTCATGTGGCATTTTGGCTGTGGTTATTACCGTACTATCCCTTTAAAGTCAACTGCGCGTCAGGAACAATGTCTAATCTTCATTTCCAATAAATAAAGAATTAAGAAGCTGTAAAATCCTGTTTACTTCACTCCGACCATTACACACGGGAGATTAAATGGGGTATTGATTTCTTATGAAAGTGTCTATGTACTGTATCATGTTTTGCACAAATGCAGACAGATCTTATGTTACAGAACTGGAGGGATCAGAAAATGGTAAAATCTCAAAGAAAACAGAAGACGATAATGTTTTTTACAAGTCTCTGGAGCCTGGAGAGACACAGATGGAGAGACGAAGATGGAGAGACAGAGATATCAGGAAAGACAGATGGAGAGACAACAGTAGTGAGACAGACATAGAGAGACCTGGATAGAGAGCTTAGTGGAATGTGTGGGCACTGGTTGCAGTCTATATTGCAGTCTCCAAAAAACAATATAAATAGTATTAGTTTACCAATATTTACTAAATTTATATAAAAACTTCCATCAATAATCTTAAAAGCAAAATCAGAATGGCCAAAATGGCGTTGGCAGGTAATTTGTTGAAATGACCGTCCTGCTTCTCTCAGTGCAATGATGGACTCAGACATGATGGAGATTGTCAACTGGATAAAATGTCTTTGAGTGTCTTGTAAAGACATGTCTAGCAGTCAATGATCTGTCACCAAGAAGTACACTACCCAAAAGTAGCCTCTGAGAGTCTTTTTATAGGGCAATGGGGAAGCTCTTTTAGGCCTCTTGTGGCAAGACCCGGTGTCTAACCAGACCACACTTGTAATCATTTACATATCTGCCTGACGCTAGGTTCACACTAGTGTTCGGGTCTCTGACGGCCGGGTCCGTATGGGGACCCGAAAGACGGAGACCTTGTTCGCTTAAAAAGTGGTTACCCGCGGAAACCGGCAGACCCCATAGACTATAATGGAGTTCGCCCAGTTTCTGCCCTTTTTTTACTGAAACCGGCGGAAAGAAAAGTTCTCCTTTTCTCTCCACCGATTTTAAGCAGAGCCTCCTACGGTGAATCCAACGCAGATGTGAATCCAGCCTGAGACATAACTGCATGCCAAATTTTGCAGCAATCTGATTTCTATCTGGGTGATTTTTTTGCCAATGAGTGTAATAGTATTCAAGTATTTATATAAGACTGCTCTGTAATATCTGGATATACTCTCATTGGGTACCTACACATAAAAGTGCCATAGAGTGCCAACATACTGTGCAGTCACCATACATTACCATATCAGTGACATGTGGTAAGATTTTATTTATATGCAGTTCAGTATTTCCTATACACCTCTACTTATCATGAAATCAATAAGTAGCAGTTCATAAGGATTGCTGTGAAATCCCATATAAGTAATCATATAGGGTTATAGTAATGTGCGACGGTGATAAATACTCCATTATATGTGTGTGCAGGCGCAGGGCATATTCAGGCTTTATTGCTCCTTACAGGATTATGTACACAGCGACTATCAGGTACATGAGAGCTGGCTACAATGTAATAAGTCAACAAGCTTTTATGTCTTTATTGCTTGGAGTCATCTGCCCTTTACACGTTCATTGTGTGTAATGAACATTGATATCGTATTAGTATAACCATGATCTTACACCTCGGGGTCAGGGTCAGGCGCTGTCACTTGTTACAGTCAGACAGGCTGATAAATTATTGTTACATTGTGTTTATATTACTTAAAGGGCAACTCTATCCAGAATCCCAAGACAGCAGCTAATGCCTTTATCCCTCCCTGTACAGTGCAAGCCCAAAGGAAGCTACATACAAGGCAAAGGGTTGTATCTGCCATTACTACTACTTGAGGTTGGGTATTCCATAGCTTGACTACTCTAACCGTAAAGAAGCCTTTCCTACATTGATGTAATTTCCTTCACACATTAAAGGGGTTTTCTGGCTCCAAATGTTTCATAATGATGACCTATCCCCTGCCTCCTGCTTGTAACAGTTTTTTCCTCATCAGCTGCACACAGCACTCACTGAGAGTATAGACAGGCAGTGTGAGTCAGGGAAGTTTTCTAACTCTATAGCTAGTCATTCTACAGGTATAGACTCTCCTACTACCTGTTGCTGCTACCCTGCTTTACACTAATAAGAGGCAATAACCCCAAAACAGATACAGTACAGACCAAAAGTTTGGACACACCTTCTCATTCCAAGAGTTTTCTGTATTTTCATGACTATAAAAATTGTAGATTCACACTGAAGGCATCAAAACTATGAATTAACACATGTGGAATTATATACTTAACAAAAAAGTGTGAAACAACTGAAAATATGTCTTATATTCTAGGTTCTTCAAAGTAGCCCCCTTTTGCTTTGATTACTGCTTTGCACACTCTTGGCATTCTCTTGATGAGCTTCAAGAGGTAGTCACCTGAAATGGTTTTCACTTCACACGTGTGCCCTGTCAGGTTTAATAAGTGGGATTTTTTGCCTTATAAATGGGGTTGGGACCATCAGTTGTGTTGTTCAGAAGTCAGGTGGATACACAGCTGATAGTGCTACTGAATGGAGTGTTAGAATTTGTATTATGGCAAGAAAAAAAGCAGCTAAGTAAAGAAAAACAAGTGGCCATCATTACTTTAAGAAATGAAGGTCAGTCAGTCCGAAAAATTGGGAAAACTTTGAAAGTGTCCCCAAGTGCAGTGGCCAAAACCATCAAGTGCTACAAAGAAACTGACTCACATGAGGACCGCCCCAGGAAAGGAAGACCAAGAGTCACCTCTGCTGCGGAGGATAAGTTCATCGGAGTCACCAGCCTCAGAAATCGCAGGTTAACAGCAGCTCAGATTAGAGACCAGGTCAATGCCACACAGAGTTCTAGCAGCAGACACATCTCTACAACAACTGTTAAGAGGAGACTGTGTGCAGCAGGCCTTCATGGTAAAATAGCTGGTAGGAAACCACTGCTAAGGACAGGCAACAAGCAGAAGAGACTTGTTTGAGCTAAAGAACACAAGGAATGGACATTAGACCTGTGGAAATCTGTGCTTTGGTCTGATGAGTCCAAATTTGAGATCTTTGGTTCCAACCACCGTGTCTTTGTGCGACGCAGAAAAGGTGAACGAATGGACTCTACATGCCTGGTTCCCACCGTGAAGCATGGAGGAGGAGGTGTGATGGTGTGGGGGTGCTTTGCTGGTGACACTGTTGGGGATTTATTCAAAATTGAAGGAATACTGAACCAGCATGTTTACCACAGCATCTTGCAGCGGCATGCTATTCCATCCGGTTTGCGTTTAGTTGGACCATCATTTATTTTTCAACAGGACAATGACCCCAAACACACCTCCAGACTGTGTAAGGGATATTTGACCAAGAAGGAGAGTGATGGGGTGCTACGCCAGATGACCTGGCCTCCACAGTCACCAGACCTGAACCCAATCGAGATGGTTTGGGGTGAGCTGGACCACAGAGTGAAGGCAAAAGGGCCAACAAGTGCTAAGTATCTCTGGGAACTCCTTCAAGACTGTTGGAAGACCATTTCAGGTGACTACCTCTTGAAGCTCATCAAGAGAATGCCAAGAGTGTGCAAAGCAGTAATCAAAGCAAAAGGTGGCTACTTTGAAGAACCTAGAATATAAGACATATTTTCAGTTGTTTCACACTTTTTTGTTAAGTATATAATTCCACATGTGTTAATTCATAGTTTTGATGCCTTCAGTGTAAATCTACAATTTTTATAGTCATGAAAATACAGAAAACTCTTGGAATAAGAAGGTGTGTCCAAACTTTTGGTCTGTACTGTTGGTCTCTCTACTTTCTGGAGGAGATGTTCTGGTTTGGCTTTAATCCCAGACAATGGCTCAGATTTACTAATAGCTAGTGTAAGGAAATTGCCAGTTGAGCAACCCTGGGGGGAGGGGCACAACAAGACAGTGAACCCTAAACTGAACCCCCCCACTGTCCCTGGCTACTTGCCCGATCTGTCCTGGGCGACAGCCAGCAACTGGTCGACAATCCCTTCTTAATATAAGTGACAACACAGAATGCAGACAGGACAAACAACAAGGAAGGGAGGTCAGCTAGCCAAGGGGCCGGTAACAGTCGAGCAATACAGTACCAAAACAAATTCAAAGAGAGTAGTCAAAGGGGGAGCCAAAGGTCAGAAATACAATAATAGCAGAAAAAGGAGCTAGCAAGGACAAAGTCACAGGACAGAGTCTCAATAGCCAGCGACCATGTGTGGGCTGATGACCTGGTTACAGCAAGTCCAGGACCTGCCCCAAACTTGATTGGCAGACAGGCTGTCAATCACACAGGCAAGGCTGAGATTAACTATTTGAGCAGCAAAAAGAAACAAGGTGCAGGAGACGGGTGTGTCTGAAATTCAATTACATAGTAGCAGGACTAGGACAGAGTTCAGACTGAGCAACAAGAACCTTAAACAAGGAATCAAGCTTAACACGCCTCCTGCGCCGCAGCATGCGAGCGGAGGGTGGCACAGAGACCCGAACAGGCACAGATGTTACAGTTAGATGCAAATGTAGACAGTCTGAAAATTTACGAGATTTATCACAGTAGCTGATGTTGGATGATAAATCTGGTGTATCTATGGACTGTCTAGTCTACATTTATACCTTTTTTATCGCATTGTGGTGCAACTAAGCCCCAATCTTTTCTTAGAATCCACATCCACTTGTCTAGCATGTTGAAAAATAGATGCGCTAAGATGTGTCACAGAAGCATCGCATTGTGCCAAAGATGCGCCATATTTACACCAGTGTCTAGTCATAACCACTATAGTAAATCTGGGTCAATGGTAGAAAACCAGTCTGTAGGTTGGTATTAAAGATAGGCGAACTGCTTCGGCTGAGCGGTTTTTAACAAACCCGAACAATTTGGGATTCGTCTCAGACAAACTAAGATGGCCATTGCAACATGCATTGCGGTAAATTATTATACTCTGGGATCTCTTCAGATCCCAAAATAAAATAGGTGGAGGCCCAGGGGAGGTGTAAAAAATAAAAAACATTTGTGAAGAATATCGCCTCGCCCAGCCGCCTGGCACGCCTGCGATCAAACTTCTTTCTTAACCTCCCACTCACACACCGTGAGTAGACCGGGTCATAGGATAAAACGAAATGAGCGATATAAATTTTATATGTTTAATAACCCAAGTGGGTCGGTATGAATTAATAGCATATACAGAAATATACAATATTAATATGATCAAGCATAAACATACAAGCAAAAGAGCGATGATACAATACACAAAAATAAACAGGAGAATTAAAAGATAGAGAAAATACCGGCATAGGCTCGTAGTCCGTTTCTCTAGGCCACAGCAGAGTTTTGGGCCTAGGGCGCAAGCTTAAGCAAGTTGCATAAAACAATCCTTCTACATGCTGTCCAGAACTAGGCCCTCAAAGCATTCCTCAGTAGGGCAGGCCCTCTCATCTTCTCCCAGATCAGAGCTCCTTACTGCCTCTTTGCTGAATGACCCCAGAATCCAGGTCTGCCCACAGCATATGGCTAGTGCTCCACCCACCCCTTGCACCCAGGCAGCCCCCCTTCTCCCACCTTTGCAGAACCCTCGGAGAGACGGGTGAAGTTAAGGCTTGCTATCCCCCATCCCATCTGGCCAGGGATAATAAAAGTGCCTGGCTATAGCAAGCCATCTCCAATGAACACACATAAAACCAGTGAAGCGTATCATCCAGCAATGTGGACTCAACTAAAGCACCGCATTCCAAGTGGGGGAAGGACTGACCTAAGCAAGTAAAACACACTTCCAAGAAAGATATAAAACTGAGGGTCGGTTCATCACACCTCCCCCTTTTAGAGCATGTCGGGAGGAAGGACGATCCTAAGATCGCCTTCCGCGGACACCTTGGCGGCCTCACCCCGCCGGGACCTGCGCTGGTCCCTGACCATATTCCTGGCGTACTGATACCCTCTTCCTCTCCTGTCTGAATGGAGACTCTTCTAAGGTTCAGGCTCGGAATTAAGTAGACCTGGCTACCTCCTGCTTGCTCTGGGTCCCTCCGACCCACACTCACAACCCCAGGCCCTTGTGGTACCGGTGCTGAGACCCCATCCCGGCAGTCTCCGCCCACCTGGCTACCCCCGGCCTGCACTGGGACCTCGTTGTGAGTGCTGGCATCCCGCAGATCCACACTCGCAACCCCAGGCCCTTGTGGTACCGGTGCTGAGACCCCATCCCGGCAGTCTCCGCCCACCTGGCTACCCCCAGCCTGCACTGGGACCTCATGCTGAGTGCTGGCATCCCGCAGATCCACACTCGCAACCCCAGGCCCTTGTGATACCAGTTTAGAGACCCCTTCCCGGCAGTCTCTCAGGGTCTCTCCCACACTAGCCGCTAGTTGGGAGAGTTCTAGGGGATTCTGCACCTCCCCCTTTGCTTCCAAACCTAGGGGCACCTCTGGTTCTGGCACAGGTATGTTTGGACCCTGTCCTCCCTCCCAGACGCCTTGCCCCTTTGGGCCTACACCCTGTTCCTCCTGTACTTGGGTGGGTGATGGTGATACCTTGGGCAAATGACTGAGATTATGCTTCCCCAAACCATCCCTCCACAATACATTGACAGGTAATACATTTGACACACCCCCTTCTTGGGTCCCACCTCCAGCACCCCATGCCGTCTGCACTTGGGCCATGGGCACGACTGGCACACTTTGGATGGCTGTTTCTCCTTCCCAGGACTCTTTCACAAGAGTTAGGGGCCCACGAACACGTCTCCCGTACAAGAGCTCAAAGGGGGAGAACCCCGTTGAGGCTTGCGGCACCTCCCGGTAAGCGAACAGCAGGTGCGGGAGATAAGGCTCCCAGTCGCGCCCGTGGGACTCGACTAACATCCTGAGCATCTGCTTCAGGGTGCCATTGAACCGTTCACACAGGCCATTGGTCTGTGGGTGATACGGGCTGGACACCAGATGTTGCACCTCTGTTACCTTACACAGGCCTTGCATCAAGGCAGACATGAACTGGGTACCTTGGTCTGTGAGCATCTCTCTGGGAAATGCAACACAGGAGAAGATGCCTACCAGAGCCTTGGCCACTACATCAGCCCGGGTGGAAGACAGCGCGACAGCTTCCGGGTAACTAGTAGCGTAGTCTACTACCGTTAATATGAAACGTTTCCCGGTGCGACTGGGAATGGACAGGGGTCCAGTGAGATCCACAGCCACCCACTGGAAAGGTTCGGTTATGATGGGCATAGGTATCATTGGTGCTTTGGAGCCTTGCCCCGCCTTGCCCATCCTCTGACAAGTGTCACATGAACGGCAGTATTTAGCTACATCTGTCCCCATCTTAGGCCAGTAGAATAAGTGGCTGAGGCGAGCCTTGGTCTTAGCGATCCCCAGGTGGCCTGCCAGTGGACTATCATGAGCAATCCGCAACAACTCCACCCGATAGGGTTGGGGTACCACCAAATGTTTCTCCCTGAGCCGACTTTCTTTTCCCTTTGTGGGGATCGTTTCCCGATACAACCTCCCTTGCTCCCAGTACACGCGGTCCTTGTCCGACTCCAAGGGAGGTTGACCAGCACGCTCCTTCAATGCATCCAGACTGCGGTCAGCTTGGACAGCGTCCCTGAACTCCTGACTGGAACCAGACAGAAGAGATGTGCATGTCACATACCCGCCGGGCTCCTCCAGCTCCAGTGTGGGGAGGTTAGTCACGGCGGCCTCAGTGCCATCTCCGGGTGACAGAGGGAACGGCTCAGGGGTCGGAGCGCCTTCCACCCCTCTAGCACTCTGGCTGCGGGTTACCACTGCAACACCAGCAGTCCGTTCCTCATCCGGATCGGCCCTGAGATCCCCGTGACCCACCTGACCACCTGGCACATTGTCCTCAGTTGGGGTTGCCCCCAGCATCTCAGAAGAGCTACCCTGTAAACCTGCAAGGCAAGAATTAGCAATTACATTGACATTGCATTCATTCATTGATTCACAGTGAACTGCATGGGTGAATGGCTGAGCCAGGGTCACACTGAGGGGGCTCTCATCACCCGCAGATGTGGGCGGGGCTACAGCCAGGTCAGCATTCCACAATGTCTCATTCACATGCTCACTGATTACTTTAGCTGGACGCACAGCAAGGGGAGACAAAAGGCAGCTGACCCCTCCCTCTGCCTGTGTGACAGGCTTCAACACCTCATTAAAATCATCCTTCAGTACAGACATTTTGTCACAGCGAGGTGGGGCTGCTCCCACCCCATATTGGGACACCAAGGGCCCCAAATCTCTTCCCAATAGTACATTGGCAGGCAGATCAGACACTAGCCCCACATCACGCATCCCTTTTCCCGCACCCCAGTCCAAATGGACGCAAGCCATGGGCACAGTTACGCGTTCTTGTCCAATACCCTTCAGGGTCAGAGTTTTTCCAGGGATAATACTGTCCGCAGGAACCAAGTCAGGTTGCACCAGAGTAATCTGCGCCCCAGTGTCCCGAAATCCCATGACCACTTTACCCCCCACAATGACCTGTTGACTGTTGGCATCGGATTGCAACCCCTCCCTCCCCACCAAGTATACAGATGAGCCAGCTGCCGTGGCTGGGGAAACAGGGGGGGTTCTTAGAGCGGTTGGGGCACTCCGCCTTGAAATGTCCTGGCTGGTTACAAGCATGACACCGCCGGGTCTCTCCTTGGTCCTTGGAGGGGGTCCCCGGGGCGCCCAGAGTTCTTGGGACAGGGGAAGTAGAGGGGGCACCCGGGACAGAGTTTGTCTTACCCCACTTGGAGACCGCAGGCTGTGGTGAACTCCAACTTTGCCCCTCCTTCCAGCTTGAGGGTCTCTGCAGTGTGGCTCCTCTCTTGGCCCCTTGCTCCCTGGTGGACACATAGTCGTCAGCAATCTCTGCAGCCTTGTCTGCTGTTTTGGGTTTCCAGTCACACACGAACTGGCGGACCTCCAGAGGGCACACCTGGAGAAATTGTTCCTTTATCATAAGATCCCCAATTCCCTCAAACGTGGTGACAGTAAGTCCTTTGATCCACTGCCAGAATGTAACCTGTAAGTGATGCAGAACATCCGCATAGCTCTCTGTGGGACCCCGCTGGATATTCCGGAACTTTTTGCGGTACACCTCCGGCGTGAGCCGGTATCTCCGGATCAGCGCCGCTTTGATGGTCTCATAGTCCGCGTCCACTGGTAAGCTCGTGGAAACATCCAGGCCTTTTCCCTTCAGCCGGGGAGACAGGTAACGGGCCCATTCTGCCTGGGGAATATGATGCTGCTTACACACCCGCTCAAATTCCCGCAAAAACGAGTCCAAGTCCCCGTTATCTTCCAAGATTGGAAAGTCCTCGGATCGGATCTTTAGTGCTCGGGCTCCTGGAGTTGGTGCAGGGGAAGGTTGCGCCTGCTGGCAAAGTTCCAGCTTTTTTAGCTCAAGCTGATGCTCCAACTCCGCCCGACGCTCTGCAGCAGCGGCCTCTCTTTCCGCCCGGCGCTCTGCAGCAGCAGCAGCGGCCTCTCTCTCCACCCGGCGCTCTGCAGCTTCTCGGTACTGGAGAATCACCTGCAGACGGGTGCTATAGTCACTGGCGTCTATCTGCTGTAAGGCCATTTGCAAGTATAAGTCCGTTACCCCCACAGAACTGGGGTTACTGGTCCCTCCAGGCACAGTTACCTCTGGGGTCCGGGCACCTGCGGAACCATCTGGCATGGTGATGTTTTCTGGTGCCAGCCTCTCAGGACTTTGCTCCACCTCCTGCATGGCTATGGTAGCTTCCATATCTGCCATCTCCTGGAGTTCAGCAGCAACCAAGTCCTGCAGACGTTTGGTTATGCTTCTGGTCCCACCAGCCATCCACTGGAAGCCGTTGCCAAATAAAAGATAGGACAGAAAAAAGAAGAAGGGAGGGAACAGTACTGTACCAAACTTTCACCGTATTTTAAGCTTGATCTCATACCGCGCTCGTTCCATAGGATTGCCGCAATCCCCAGTGTCTGCGTGATACCACACCCACACACTGTTACCCTAATATCCCACCACGCTGCCACCACTGTGAAGAATATTGCCTCGCCCAGCCGCCTGGCACGCCTGCGATCAAACTTCTTTCTTAACCTCCCACTCACACACCGTGAGTAGACCGGGTCATAGGATAAAACGAAATGAGCGTGTTAAGGATGAATATTACTAATTAATATTCATCACTCCTGGCTGACTCGCCAATATGTTAGAGAGATGATATTAACAATTACTATTTCCTCATATATGGCCCACAACTCCGCCCACCTAGATGTTGTCACTCCAATCAGGCTCTTGGTATTGTAATATAAGTTTAGATGCAATACTTCTTATGAGTCTTGGGATGGCGCTCTAACACTTAAAATTGATCCGTGGCCTAGGGCTAATGACCTACCTCCCCCATCTGATCTCTGGGTCTGATTTAACATCACTATGGTGGTCTTATTAGCATATTCCATCTCATTATGTTAAACAAAAGACTTCCTGGCCCATGCGGGATGTCTGCTACAAAACCGGTTTTGTAGCCTGCAGACAATAGCTCTCTCTCAGGAGTAATGAATGGAATGATTGAATATATATATATATATATATATATATATATATATATATATATATATATTAATGTTTGTGGTAAGCACTTCCCTTTACAGAGCGATATAAATTTTATATGTTTAATAACCCAAGTGGGTCGGTATGAATTAATAGCATATACAGAAATATACAATATTAATATGATCAAGCATAAACATACAAGCAAAAGAGCGATGATACAATACACAAAAATAAACAGGAGAATTAAAAGATAGAGAAAATACCGGCATAGGCTCGTAGTCCGTTTCTCTAGGCCACAGCAGAGTTTTGGGCCTAGGGCGCAAGCTTAAGCAAGTTGCATAAAACAATCCTTCTACCTGCTGTCCAGAACTAGGCCCTCAAAGCATTCCTCAGTAGGGCAGGCCCTCTCATCTTCTCCCAGATCAAAGCTCCTTACTGCCTCTTTGCTGAATGACCCCAGAATCCAGGTCTGCCCACAGCATATGGCTAGTGCTCCACCCACCCCTTGCACCCAGGCAGCCCCCCTTCTCCCACCTTTGCAGAACCCTCGGAGAGATGGGTGAAGTTAAGGCTTGCTATCCCCCATCCCATCTGGCCAGGGATAATAAAAGTGCCTGGCTATAGCAAGCCATCTCCAATGAACACACATAAAACCAGTGAAGCGTATCATCCAGCAATGTGGACTCAACTAAAGCACCGCATTCCAAGTGGGGGAAGGACTGACCTAAGCAAGTAAAACACACTTCCAAGAAAGATATAAAACTGAGGGTCGGTTCATCACAACATTTATACTCACTTTCCCTCTTGCGGCCTCCTTGTGGCGTCCGCCACTCTCCTGGTGATGTCATGCGCCCTGTGGTCACTGCTGAGGCCTGTGATTGGGCCACAGTGGTCATATGGTCACGCTGAGTGTCATGATGTCATGATCCTCTGCATGACCATGTGATCGCTGAGGCCCAATCGCAGGCCTCAGCAGTGACCGTGGGCGCATGACGTCCCCGAGGAGACCAAGAGAGAGACTCCAGAATATAATAATGCCACTTCTGGTTCGTACTGAACTTGTTGGACCCATCTCTAGTTGGTATCTGCAAAGAGCAAGATACAAGGTGGTTAAAGGTCAAGTCTATTGTCTGTCACCAAGCAATAAAATGAGTCTGAGGTCAGATGAATCAGTGAGAATGTGAAATAATCTCTCGGTATCAGTACCGGAAGGTCATTGTCTAGCCTTTGTCTGAGTAGTCAGAGCGCTGAGTGTAAGGTATCCGGAAAAAAAACTTTTATCATAGAGCAATGAGCAAAGAAAAAACAGTAAATGAAAGTGTAAGATTTATAAGACACTTTACAATACTTATAATATAGTAAAATAGATCCTGGGCATTACAAGGTCTAGATTTAAAATAAATTACAAGGTATTTGTCACCACCTAGTGTTTATTTATGGGTAACACCATATAAAGGTCTATATAATGTTTATGGGTACTGAATGGTGTTTTCTAGTAAATTAAAGGGGTTGTCGGGAACAATGATATTGGTAACCTTTCCTCTTCTCTGCATATCAAGCACAAGCACGGTTTAAGCCTGCCATAAGACCTCAGCTGTATGGAGATTGTGGCCTCACCAGGCTAAAATTTCCCGGGCCTTTTAAATGGGCTGACTATCAGCTGAATGATCATTCATAGGAATGTTGATTGTCAATCACTTCTTAGTGTTAGGTTGGGTTTATACACTGTGCATGTAATGTATAGATTGCTGCCAACTGCCTCAGTCAGATGAGTGGAACTGGAGGCAATTTTATTTTTAATGACCACAGGATACAGGAGGGAGAAGTGGACTGCGAAAGAGCAGGAGACTCTCCCTCTATGCTGGGAGTAGGCACGCACTCCCCACTATGTGATGCTGCCCCCTTGCTTATGGAAAGACTAGTATAAGTTTCGATGTGGGCATGAAGAGTAACATAATATCTGGCCAATATATTACTTATATTCTGCATTTCTAGCAGATTTTCCTCTGCATCATCTATGCCTAATTCACAGCTGGTGGAGAACAGAGATAGGCGACCCTTTCAAGATTCATTTTGTGTTCGGATGGCAGGGGTCCCAGATTCATTTCAGGTCGAACAAGTTCGATACAACCCACACCTTAAAATGACTTAAAACAGGAACCTATCTATAAAACAGTGCAGAATACTCTCAGGTCTGCTAGGAACCTATCTATAAAACATAGTGAAGAACACTGTCAGGGATCCTAGAAACCTATCTATAAAACATAGTGTAGAACACTGTCAGGACTCCTAGGAACCTATCTATAAAATATAGTGTAGAAAACTGTCAGGGCTCCTAGGAACCTATCTATAAAACATAGTGTATAACACTGTCAGGGCTCCTAGGAACCTATCTATAAAACATAGTATGACACTGTCAGGGCTCCTAGGAACCTATCTATAAAACATAGTGTACAATATTCTTAGGGCTCCTAGGAACCTATCTATAAAACATAGTGTAGAACACTGTCAGGGCTCCTAGGAACCTATCTATAAAACATAGTGTAGAACACTGTCAGGGCTCCTAGGAACCTATCTATAAAACATAGTGTAGAACACTGTCAGGGCCCCTAGGAACCTATCTATAAAACATAGTGTATAACACTGTCAGGGCCCCTAGGAACCTATCTATAAAACAGTGCAGAACACTCTTAGGGCTCCTAGGAACCTATCTATAAAACATAGTGTAAAACACTGTCAGGGCCCCTAGGAACCTATCTATAAAAGATAGTGTAGAACACTGTCAGGGCCCCTAGGAACCTATCTATAAAACATAGTGTAGAACACTGTCAGGGCTCCTAGGAACCTATCTATAAAACATAGTGTAGAACACTGTCAGGGCCCCTAGGAACCTATCTATAAAACATAGTGTATAACACTGTCAGGGCCCCTAGGAACCTATCTATAAAACATAGTGCAGAACACTCTTAGGGCTCCTAGGAACCCATCTATAAAACATAGTGTAAAACACTGTCAGGGCCCCTAGGAACCTATCAATAAAACATAGTGTAGAACACTGTCAGGGCCCCTAGGAACCTATCTATGAAACATAGTGTAGAACACTGTCAGGGCCCCTAGGAACCTATTTAAAAAACATAGTGTAGAACACTGTCAGGGCTCCTAGGAACCTATCTATAAAACATAGTGTACAATATTCTTAGGGCTCCTAGGAACCTATCTATAAAACATAGTGTACAATATTCTTAGGGCTCCTAGGAACCTATCTATAAAACAGTGTAGAACACTGTCAGGGCTCCTAGGAACCTATCTATAAAACATAGTGTATAACACTGTCAGGGCTCCTAGGAACCTATCTATAAAACATAGTGTATAACACTGTCAGGGCCCCTAGGAACCTATCTATAAAACATAGTGCAGAACACTCTTAGGGCTCCTAGGAACCTATCTATAAAACATAGTGTAAAACACTGTCAGGGCCCCTAGGAACCTATCTATAAAACATAGTGTACAATATTCTTAGGGCTCCTAGGAACCTATCTATAAAACATAGTGTACAATATTCTTAGGGCTCCTAGGAACCTATCTATAAAACAGTGTAGAACACTGTCAGGGCTCCTAGGAACCTATCTATAAAACAGTGTATAACACTGTCAGGGCTCCTAGGAACCTATCTATAAAACATAGTGTAGCACACTGTCAGGGCTCCTAGGTACCTATCTATAAAACATAGTGTAGAACACTGTCAGGACTCCTAGGTACCTATCTATAAAACATAGTGTAGAACACTGTCAGGGCTCCTAGGAACCTATATATAAAACATAGTGTAGAACACTGTCAGGACTCCTAGGAACCTATCTATAAAACATAGTGTATAACACTGTCAGGGCTCCTAGGAACCTATCTATAAAACATAGTGTATAACACTGTCAGGGCCCCTAGGAACCTATCTATAAAACATAGTGCAGAACACTCTTAGGGCTCCTAGGAACCTATCTATAAAACATAGTGTAAAACACTGTCAGGGCCCCTAGGAACCTATCTATAAAACATAGTGTAGAACACTGTCAGGGCCCCTAGGAACCTATCTATAAAACATAGTTTAGAACACTGTCAGGGCTCCTAGGAACCTATCTATAAAACATAGTGTAGAACACTCCAGGGCCCCTAGGAACCTATCTATAAAACATAGTGTAGAACACTGTCAGGGCCCCTAGGAACCTATCTATAAAACATAGTGTAGAATACTCTTAGGGATCCTAGGAACCTATCTATGAAACATAGTATATAACACTGTCAGGGCTCCTAGGAACCTATCTATAAAACATAGTGAACACTCTTAGGGCTCCTAGGAACCTATCTATAAAACATAGTGTAAAACACTGTCAGGGCCCCTAGGAACCTATCTATAAAACATAGTGTAGAACACTGTCAGGGCCCCTAGGAACCTATCTATAAAACATAGTGTAGAACACTGTCAGGGCTCCTAGGAACCTATCTATAAAACATAGTGTAGAACACTGTCAGGGCCCCTAGGAACCTATCTATAAAACATAGTGTAGAATACTCTTAGGGATCCTAGGAACCTATCTATGAAACATAGTATATAACACTGTCAGGGCTCCTAGGAACCTATCTATAAAAGATAGTGTAGAACACTGTCAGGGCTCCTAGGAACCTATCTATAAAACATAGTGTAGAACACTGTCAGGGCTCCTAGGAACCTATCTATAAAACATAAATTTTAGTTTGTCCGAGATGAATCTTTATTTGTTCGGCTTCGTAAAAAAAAAAAAAAAAAAAAAAACAATTTGCAATATTCAGGTCAAACTTGACTTGTTACGAACCAATTTGCCCATCTCTCATGGAGACTTGTTTCTATGATGTCTGCTATAGACAGCACATGGAGAAAACAGAAAATTCTGCTCCCTGCCTCTCTTTTATTCTCTCAGAAACATCATGGAGGACATTAGTGCAGAAGTACTGAGTTGTACTGATGTGAATAAAGCACCTGAGTCAGATAGAA